>CM039505.1:47073061-47301661 GCA_022432975.1 Begonia masoniana
CTCCATCCCCAATAGTGAGAGGTGCAACACAAGCCTTCTCACATCGGAAGGGAACTTTTTCGTCCAAATCCCTTCATTTGACAAGCTAGCAACACCGATCACTGCTGCTTACTTCTCAATTCTAACCGTCTTAGTCTTTGGAGGCAACGTGGGCCTGCTGTATGTGGAGGAAGAAGAGACAGCATGGCAGAATTGGGTATCACGAGCTTGAAATGGCACAACCTGATTCAGCCTCGGCCACCAATACCATTGTGGAGTCTGCTCAAGGTTGGGATCAGGATTGGGATGACGGCTGGGACGAAGAGAATGCCATTAAACCATCTGGGGGACTGCGTGTAGGAAGCGTCTCGGCCAATGGTCTTACCGCTAGATCGGCTAATAAAGACGGGTGGGAAAATGATTGGGACGATTAGTTCAATTTTGTAGGAAAAGAGTGAGAGCAAGAGGCAGAACAATTCAAGAGGTGAAGATAGAAACCTGAGAAATACAGCAGATAGGTACAAGCAATTGAGACTTTTAAGGTAATCATTTTGTTACACTTTCTTCGATAGAATTTCATTTCTTATGAACTCACAGAATTAATCTGTACAAGTTTTTCTTTCTTTACATCTTTGATCTTTATGTATACTTGATTCTTGGATATTGTATTGTTTTTTTTTTTTTACGATAATGAGTTTTGTTCGAGTGGACGAATCAATTCATATCTTGAGTCGATTGAATAGATGTAGTTCTACCTACAAATTGCACTACATACGAATCACACGCCATTGTTACCGGCCTGCTCAAGTACATTGAAATATCTTTGATCTTTATTTTTTTTTTCGTATGAGAGATATTTGTCACATTTTTAATTTGGTTGTTAAATATGATATTAATTTTATCTCTTCTCAGTCAGAAGTACTTAGGTTTGCAATTTTCTATATTATTAGGTCTTATACTAGTCACGTAGAGAATTTTATAAATTAATTTGACGAGTCGTTTTTTATTTTATTAATGTAACACACAACATAATAGTGTTGATAAATGTAGATATTACTATATATTTTTTGAATTTTTAAAACTCTTTCATCAAGCTAAAAATAAATGTTCGAGAATTTATCATCTTATTTTTTAATTTTTGTAAATCTGTCATAAAAGTTTATCACAATATTGATATATAAATGATTTTCGTAGTATTATTTGTGAAATATTTTTTTTAAAGAATATTGGAATGATATTTCTCTTAGTTTTGTTTTGCATATATCATAAATTCTAGATTTAAATTTTAAAAAGTGTCTTTTAATCAATAAATTTCTAATAATTTAAGCACTAATATTTTAATTATTACTAAGAAATGACAACTCTTTATTCTTTTTATGAACGTAAGTTTTCTAATGTTAGTAATAGTTAGTGTGAGGAGACCTAGTAGTAGTAGTGGTCTTCAAAGTGTTTTACAAGATACATGTAATGAATTAAATAATATAGATTATTCTATTTCTTTGCTAAATAAACTTAATGCTTACTTTTAAGCTCAATAAATTTCTCGAGATAAAGAATTTAATATTTACTATGAATCGAGTAAACTCTATATCATATAAAATTTTTTGTATGATATGCGGGTAATCTACTAATATCTCTAGTTTCTAATGTAGTATCGAAGTATTCTTCTATTACGTACGAAGTGTACATCAATGAAGATGAAGTCTTGCCCGACATCGTGGAGACGCACATTTGCGTTAAAGATTAGACAGATGTTGAGAAGAGAGAATAATAACTCAAAAATGAAATATTTGAAAAATTTCGAAATTAGACGTTAAAGACTAACCTAATTTTTAATATTTCTGATATGTTTCAAATGTTGACAATGAAGTAGAAGTTAACCTAGTTAGGATGTATCAAACTTGTAGTTTGTATAATAATCAAATATATGTAATAATATTTATATAATATGATTTTTATATTTAGTTCTCTCCAATAAAATTGTTTGCCAAATACATGCTTCATTTCATATATTAAGTAAATAATTTTACTAGTTAATCAATTAAATAACATATATTAACATTATCATAGTTTTGATAAGTAAATCCATTTAAAATACACACGCACAACTTTTGTTAGTGTAAAGTTGAAACTATCATAAACTTATATGCACTCGGCTCGTTAACCTTACCCGTTAGGCTTGTTTAACTCACTCGTTTAGCTCGTTTAACCAATAGCTTGCAAGCCGGATCTGTTCGATTTTTTTTTTGGCTGTCTTATTAATTTTGATTTATTTAACCTATTTGGCTTAGTTAGTCAGACATTTTCAGTCTCTCGCTCGACTCGACTATTGCGTTTGACTTAGTTATTGTATTAATGTACAAGATCACGATCTAACGTTTTAGACTCAACAACAAGTTTCAGTAATCCAATTCTAAGTTGATTCTATAAATTCATGTATTTTTCACATTTGGTTCAATTCAATGATTTACATAACATTTAATCTTTTAAGAATACATAATTATAGAATAGTAGAGATTAAAAATTTAGTTCCAACATAATTTCGTTGTAAAAAGAAAGAGATTGCGAACAATTTGTTAACGTAATTCTACAACCTTGCCAAAGTTCGTTTTACAAGGATTTTTTTCAATATAACCCTCCTGGTTACATATGATTGAGCATCTAAGTGTCAATCAAACTTTGCTTGATTGATTTTACATGTGTAAATCGAACTTTAACTGACTTTTCAAGAGCATCACCCTCTTAGTTTCCACAAAGTATAAAAGTGGTGAAAATTGTTGAGTATAACACCTAACTCTTTCAAGGATAAACAATCTCAAGTTTAAGAGTGGATAGTTTAAGTGTCTAACTCAAGAATGAAGACTTAAATGAGGGCAAGTAAACGGACAGCACTTCAATGTAGTTGTGGTTTGGTTTTACAGCGCAGTGAACTTCTGTATATAGAGACCTTCAAAATTCTTGAGTAGCGGTTGCCCTATACTATTCATCTAGGCATCCACGATATATTTGTTAGAGATATCAATGAAGCGATGGGCTCACGCTGGTTAAGTTGGGGCTACCGCTCGAGCCGTCTGCACATCCTAACTGAGTGTCCGCATAAAGCTTTAATTTGAATTCTTATCTCTATGACCGGACTTCTGCTAGGCTCTTCAGGTGCTCGTGCTAGGTGTTTGCACTCGAATATGTGCGTTAATATCAAAAAATACTGCCACAGGGATAGGCTTCTATAGATTGCATGGAGCATTCGCTATGGTGTCCACGACCAACATATGCTCGGGACAAGGCGTCCGCGAGTCTTCCATTTTATACATGGCTCAGGATCAAGTGTTTGCATCTCATCTCAGGATGCTCGCATGGTATTATTGTAACACCCGAAATTTTTTTTGTCCATGTAATTATCCCTCGAATTATTGAACGAGATTAATTTGATATTAATATAATGAATGTTTTAGTAGAATTTGTTGGCATGTTTAGTGGAAAACCAAACTAATGAGTAACTAAAACAAAACCATTAGTTAGAAACCAATGGTGGGGCAATTTAGGAAGACAATTAAGGTAGTTGGGAGGGAGCCAATGGATGCTTGACACATGTCCAAACTTGTTGAAGAAACCATGCTCTCTCTTTCTCTTCCTCTCTTCTACGTGAAGCCTTCCCATTTTTCTTGTCTCTCTGCTTTTCATTTTTTCTCTAGGCGACAGAACGCGGTTCCCTCACGGTCGACGATTTTTTCCAACGCCGCTTAACCGTCTGATTCAGGTTCGAGACTCGACAACACATTCAAGGCTCGCAAACCCTACGGACGCTAGGTAAGTTCATACGTATAGGTTTGTGATGACCCCCGACCCGATCGGGGCCGGCGAGCTTCACTCCGGACATTTTAAAAAGTGGACTATTTTTTTTTTGAACTTTTAAAATGGCCAGATATAAAACTAAAGGCATAAAATGGAAAATAGAAATGCAGAAGCTGTGGACAACAGAAGTGTAGAAGCTGTGGACGACTGAAGTGCATAAGTTGTGGACGACAGAAGTGCAGAAGCTATGGACGATAGAAGTACAGAAGCTGTGGACGACTGAAGTGCAGAAGCTGTGGACAACAGAAGTGCAGGAGCTGTAGACAACTGAAGTGCAGAAGGCGTGGACGACTTTTTTACAGAAGGCGTGGACGACTGTTTTTAAAGGGCAGAATGAACGACTGTTTTAAAGGCAGAATGGACAACTGTTTTTAAAGGCAGAATGGACAACTGTTTTTAAAGGCAGAATGGACAACTGTTTTTAAAGGCAGAATGGACAACTGTTTTTAAAGGCAGAATGGACAACTGTTTTTAAAGGCAGAATGGACGACTGTTTTTAAAGGCAGAATGGACAACTGTTTTTAAAGGGCAGAATGGACGACTGTTTTACAGGCAAAATGGACAACTGTTTTTAAATGGCAGAATGGACGACTGTTTTACAGGCAAAATGGACAACTATTTTTAAATGGCAGAATGGACGACTGTTTTACAGGCAAAATCGACAACTGTTTTTAAATGGCAGAATGAACAACTGTTTTAAAGGCAGAATGGACAACTGTTTTTAAAGGGCATAATGGACGATTGTTTTACAGGCAAAATGGACAACTGTTTTTAAATGGCAGAATAGACGACTTTTTTAAAGGCAGAATGGACAACTGTTTTTAAAGGGCAGAATGGACAACTGTTTTACAGGCAAAATGGACAACTGTTTTTAAATGGCAGAATAGACGACTGTTTTAAAGGCAGAATGGACAACTGTTTTTAAAGGGCAGAATGGACGACTGTTTTTAAAGGCAGAATGGACAACTGTTTTTAAAGGCAGAATGGACGACTGTTTTACAGGCAAAATGGACAACTGTTTTTAAAGGCAGAATGGACGACTGTTTTACAGGCAAAATGGACAACTGTTTTTAAAGGCAGAATGGACAACTGTTTTTAAAGGCAGAATGGACAACTGTTTTTAAAGGCAGAATGGACAACTGTTTTTAAAGGCAGAATGGACAACTGTTTTTAAAGGCAGAATGGACAACTGTTTTTAAAGGCAGAATGGACAACTGTTTTTAAAGGCAGAATGGACAACTGTTTTTAAATGGCAGAATGGACGACTGTTTTACAGGCAAAATGGACAACTGTTTTTAAAGGCAGAATGGACAACTGTTTTTAAAGGCAGAATGGACAACTGTTTTTAAAGGCAGAATGGACAACTGTTTTTAAAGGCAGAATGGACGACTGTTTTACAGGCAAAATGGACAACTGTTTTTAAAGGCAGAATGGACAACTGTTTTTAAAGGCAGAATGGACAACTGTTTTTAAAGGCAGAATGGACAACTGTTTTTAAAGGCAGAATGGACAACTGTTTTTAAATGGCAGAATGGACGACTGTTTTACAGGCAAAATGGACAACTGTTTTTAAAGGCAGAATGGACAACTGTTTTTAAATGGCAGAATGGACGACTGTTTTACAGGCAAAATGGACAACTGTTTTTAAAGGCAGAATGGACAACTGTTTTTAAAGGCAGAATGGACAACTGTTTTTAAAGGCAGAATGGACAACTGTTTTTAAAGGCAGAATGGACGACTGTTTTACAGGCAAAATGGACAACTGTTTTTAAAGGCAGAATGGACAACTGTTTTTAAAGGCAGAATGGACAACTGTTTTTAAATGGCAGAATGGACAACTGTTTTTAAAGGCAGAATGGACAACTGTTTTTAAAGGCAGAATGGACAACTGTTTTTAAAGGCAGAATGGACAACTGTTTTTAAAGGCAGAATGGACAACTGTTTTTAAAGGCAGAATGGACGACTGTTTTACAGGCAAAATCGACAACTGTTTTTAAAGGCAGAATGGACAACTGTTTTTAAATGGCAGAATGGACGACTGTTTTACAGGCAAAATGGACAACTGTTTTTAAAGGCAGAATGGACGACTGTTTTTAAAGGCAGAATGGACAACTGTTTTTAAAGGCAGAATGGACAACTGTTTTTAAAGGCAGAATGGACAACTGTTTTTAAATGGCAGAATGGACGACTGTTTTACAGGCAAAATGGACAACTGTTTTTAAAGGCAGAATGGACGACTGTTTTTAAAGGCAGAATGGACGACTGTTTTACAGGCAAAATGGACAACTGTTTTTAAAGGCAGAATGGACAACTGTTTTTAAAGGCAGAATGGACAACTGTTTTTTTTTTTTTCGGGTCCATGGAAGGACAAGGACAGGGTATCCTTGGCAGGGATAATTTTACAGGAGTCCCAAAGAAGGACAAGAACAGGATGCCAGTCCCCGTCCCACACTTAACCGTACTTTACATTCACATATTTTATCTTTCTTAACTTCAAACCATGTGCAGAAAATATTTACATGACTTTCAGGAAAAACGTGTATGCATGAACATTTACGGTGCTTGAACATAACAGAGACAAGCGGCAAAATAACAAAGCAAGACATAAAATTAAACACATTTAACCTAAAACATAACCTATGGTTTAACTACCCAACGGCAATCCTGATAACTTAAACCTAATACCTCCGTATTGTAGGGCCTTAAGGGCCGAACCTATACGCATGAACTTACCTGTTATCCGTGAAGTTGTAAGTCTTGATCGTGTTGCCTCGGTGATGCACGAACCTAAAAAATAAACAGAGCTGCAAATGCTAACTAATAACTTAATAGGATATGCTCCAAACTCCATTCAAACCTTTAGAAAACAAACCAACGTGTTTTCATCCAAAAACAGTGAGTTTTCTCCAAAATACCTTAATTCTAAACTTCGACAAAACTCACATTTTAACTTGTCCAAACTCAATAACTTTAGTAGATGATTACCTTCACTGGAGGAAACAGAAGAAAACAGAAGAAACAAAGTTTTGGAAATGGTCGCAGTCGCCTGGAAGAGAGAAAACAGAGAAGAGATGGAAGGAAACAGAGAAGTGAAGTGTGAAAGTGGAAAGCTTAACGTGGAAGAGGAGAAAAGTGGGATTTGGTTTCTTCCACAAAATTTCGACAAGTGGCAGGCTCTCATTGGCTCACTCCCACAACCTTAATCTACTTCCTAAATTGCTCCTCTTTGGTTTCCAACTAAATTGTCATTTAGTTCTTTGTTTCGGTTACTCCTTAGTTTGGTCTCCCTCACTAAACATCCCACAATTCCAATAAAATATTCACTATATTAATAGCGAAATAATCCCGACCAATAATTTAAGGGATAATTCCATGGCCAAAATGCCGGGTGTTACATTTCACCCACCTTAATGGAAATTTTGTCCCCAAAATTTGCTTAGACATCTAGTTCAGGATATCTGTCTTTTACATAATGTCGTCATTCCCAAGTTGGCTTCCTCCACGTTATGGTTGCGCTATAATGTAACGCCCCCGAACCCACCCTGGCTCGGAGCGCTACTTTGCTAACCAATCCCACACTAAAGCATAATTTAAAATAAAATTGACACAGTAGAATTAAAGCTAAGTCTCTCAAAACTCTCTTACTTCATACCTAACTGCCTAGACTCGTTAATTTCCCTTAATCCTAACCGCTAAGCACCACGGCGTCTTTCCCGAAAATTTTGGCAAAGTAACGCCTGAAAATGGCGCATCCAAAATGCTAAGTACCTGCACACAGTCCAATCTCAACCAAATCCAGAATACCTATACTCAACTATCCAGCATACGAAATCTAGAGGGAAACTACAATACGAACATCCCTAAGCAAAGAAAGTCCACAATATAGGGCGATACATCACCCTTAACTTAACTATATACACCAAAACACATAGCTATCTCATAAACTGTCAAAACATCAACCAAAATAATACTTACGCATTCCCATCAATCCACAAACAAACATTTACAATACTACTAAAATTCAAAACCCCACATTCTCCGAAGACCCATGGTCGCGGCGCCCGACAACTGCCTGCACCGGCATGCTCCGTAAATCAAAGACTGCTGCCTAGTCCTCGTCGTCTCCTCCACCTCACCTGTATCTGCGTTGCTACCTACACCATAGAACACACACACACGTAAGCTTCGCTTAGCAAGTAGGGGATAACAATATAAAACATACACACACACAATTTCCCCCAACCCTACATACATCGAGTCTCGCTCCAAGATGAGCTATCCATGCCGAGTCCGCTCCCAAGATGAGTATTCATCCGAGTCTCGCTCCCAAGATGCCCTAACCCTCTGAGTCTCGCTCTCCAAAGCGCACTACTCAATCACATCTGAGTCTCGCTCCCAAGATGCGTGACCATCCGAGTCTCGCTCCCAAGATGGCCCTAACCCTCTGAGTCTCGCTCCCAAAAGGGCACTACTCAATCACATCTGAGTCTCGCTCCCAAGATGCGTGACCATCCGAGTCTCGCTCCCAAGATGGCCCTAACCCTCTGAGTCTCGCTCCCAAAAGGGCACTACTCAATCACATCTGAGTCTCGCTCCCAAGATGCGTGACCATCCGAGTCTCGCTCCAAAGATGGCCCTAACCCTCTGAGTCTCGCTCCCAAAAGGGCACTACTCAATCACATCTGAGTCTCGCTCCCAAGATGCGTGACCATCCGAGTCTCGCTCCCAAGATGGCCCTAACCCTCTGAGTCTCGCTCCCAAGATGGCCCTAACCCTCTGAGTCTCGCTCCCAAGATGGCCCTAACCCTCTGAGTCTCGCTCCCAAGATGGCCCTAACCCTCTGAGTCTCGCTCCCAAAAGGGCACTACTCAATCACATCTGAGTCTCGCTCCCAAGATGCGTGACCATCCGAGTCTCGCTCCAAAGATGGCCCTAACCCTCTGAGTCTCGCTCCCAAAAGGGCACTACTCAATCACATCTGAGTCTCGCTCCCAAGATGCGTGACCATCCGAGTCTCGCTCCCAAAAGGGCCCTAACCCTCTGAGTCTCGCTCCCAAGATGGCCCTAACCCTCTGAGTCTCGCTCCCAAGATGGCCCTAACCCTCTGAGTCTCGCTCCCAAGATGGCCCTAACCCTCTGAGTCTCGCTCCCAAAAGGGCACTACTCAATCACATCTGAGTCTCGCTCCCAAGATGCGTGACCATCCGAGTCTCGCTCCAAAGATGGCCCTAACCCTCTGAGTCTCGCTCCCAAAAGGGCACTACTCAATCACATCTGAGTCTCGCTCCCAAGATGCGTGACCATCCGAGTCTCGCTCCCAAAAGGGCACTACTCAATCACATCTGAGTCTCGCTCCCAAGATGCGTGACCATCCGAGTCTCGCTCCCAAGATGCGTGACCATCCGAGTCTCGCTCCCAAAAGGGCACTACTCAATCACATCTGAGTCTCGCTCCCAAAAGGGCACTACTCAATCACATCTGAGTCTCGCTCCCAAGATGCGTGACCATCCGAGTCTCGCTCCCAAGATGCGTGACCATCCGAGTCTCGCTCCCAAGATGCGTGACCATCCGAGTCTCGCTCCCAAAAGGGCACTACTCAATCACATCTGAGTCTCGCTCCCAAAAGGGCACTACTCAATCACATCTGAGTCTCGCTCCAAAGATGGCCCTAACCCTCTGAGTCTCGCTCCCAAAAGGGCACTACTCAATCACATCTGAGTCTCGCTCCCAAAAGGGCACTACTCAATCACATCTGAGTCTCGCTCCCAAGATGCGTGACCATCCGAGTCTCGCTCCAAAGATGGCCCTAACCCTCTGAGTCTCGCTCCCAAAAGGGCACTACTCAATCACATCTGAGTCTCGCTCCAAAGATGGCCCTAACCCTCTGAGTCTCGCTCCCAAAAGGGCACTACTCAATCACATCTGAGTCTCGCTCCCAAAAGGGCACTACTCAATCACATCTGAGTCTCGCTCCCAAAAGGGCACTACTCAATCACATCTGAGTCTCGCTCCAAAGATGGCCCTAACCCTCTGAGTCTCGCTCCCAAAAGGGCACTACTCAATCACATCTGAGTCTCGCTCCAAAGATGGCCCTAACCCTCTGAGTCTCGCTCCCAAGATGCGTGACCATCCGAGTCTCGCTCCCAAAAGGGCACTACTCAATCACATCTGAGTCTCGCTCCAAAGATGGCCCTAACCCTCTGAGTCTCGCTCCCAAAAGGGCACTACTCAATCACATCTGAGTCTCGCTCCCAAGATGCGTGACCATCCGAGTCTCGCTCCCAAAAGGGCACTACTCAATCACATCTGAGTCTCGCTCCCAAAAGGGCACTACTCAATCACATCTGAGTCTCGCTCCCAAAAGGGCACTACTCAATCACATCTGAGTCTCGCTCCAAAGATGGCCCTAACCCTCTGAGTCTCGCTCCAAAGATGGCCCTAACCCTCTGAGTCTCGCTCCAAAGATGGCCCTAACCCTCTGAGTCTCGCTCCCAAAAGGGCACTACTCAATCACATCTGAGTCTCGCTCCAAAGATGGCCCTAACCCTCTGAGTCTCGCTCCCAAGATGCGTGACCATCCGAGTCTCGCTCCAAAGATGGCCCTAACCCTCTGAGTCTCGCTCCCAAAAGGGCACTACTCAATCACATCTGAGTCTCGCTCCCAAAAGGGCACTACTCAATCACATCTGAGTCTCGCTCCCAAAAGGGCACTACTCAATCACATCTGAGTCTCGCTCCAAAGATGGCCCTAACCCTCTGAGTCTCGCTCCAAAGATGGCCCTAACCCTCTGAGTCTCGCTCCAAAGATGGCCCTAACCCTCTGAGTCTCGCTCCCAAGATGCGTGACCATCCGAGTCTCGCTCCCAAAAGGGCACTACTCAATCACATCTGAGTCTCGCTCCCAAAAGGGCACTACTCAATCACATCTGAGTCTCGCTCCCAAGATGCGTGACCATCCGAGTCTCGCTCCAAAGATGGCCCTAACCCTCTGAGTCTCGCTCCCAAAAGGGCACTACTCAATCACATCTGAGTCTCGCTCCCAAGATGCGTGACCATCCGAGTCTCGCTCCCAAGATGCGTGACCATCCGAGTCTCGCTCCAAAGATGGCCCTAACCCTCTGAGTCTCGCTCCCAAGATGCGTGACCATCCGAGTCTCGCTCCAAAGATGGCCCTAACCCTCTGAGTCTCGCTCCCAAAAGGGCACTACTCAATCACATCTGAGTCTCGCTCCCAAAAGGGCACTACTCAATCACATCTGAGTCTCGCTCCCAAGATGCGTGACCATCCGAGTCTCGCTCCCAAAAGGGCACTACTCAATCACATCTGAGTCTCGCTCCCAAGATGCGTGACCATCCGAGTCTCGCTCCCAAAAGGGCAAAACTCGATTTTTACCCAATTTTACCGTCCAACTTCAAACGGCCCATAACTTTCCTGTTTGTTCAAGAGATTTCGACGTGCCACCCCAAACCGTAAACCTCTCCACATCTACTATTCAATGAAACATTCAAATAACCAAATAAAATATTCATCAATCAGATTCCAGCAAAAACAACACTGCCCTGTTGTTGCCCTACGTTAACAAATTTATATTTCTAACTTCCCCTTTTCCTCTAAACCATTCCAATACCTCATTTCTAGTGTTTACCTAATGAATAATAGGATGAAAAATCATTAAATTTCCAGAATTCAGACTCCTCACTAGGGTTCAAAACTCCTCAATAAACTTAACAAACTACCTAAACATTGCCTAAACTAGTTAGCAAACAAAACCCACTTAATTACTCCACTAACCTTGCTATTTTCTTCACCAAAGGAAGCTTGAGTTGTTCAACAATGGAGGACTTCTTAGGGCTGTCGTGGAAGAGGAGAAAAGAAGGAAACAAAAATGGTATTTCTTTACTCCACTTTAACTAATATAAATAAAAATCTTTTTACTTTTTCATTTTTCCACAAATTTTTCCTTTTTTATAAAACCAACCCCCACCAAATTTCTTCACCCCCTTTTTGTTTTACCAACGTGATTCACTTTTAAACCCTCCATTTATTTCATTTATTTTTACTCATTTTCTATTAGTCACCTATTTTGACTTTTCCAACCAATCCTACACCATTTTCCTCTTCCTTGTCTATATCTTGTTTTCCCTTCATACATGTGAGAGCTCTTGTCTAAGGCTTCATACAGTAAATGAAATTTTTTGGGTGTTACATATAAGACCTTCGCCAATGGGATCACCTTGTTACGCAATACTTGATCGAAGAATCAAAATCTTCACGGGTCTTCCCTCGTGCGGCAGCATCAGTTGGATATCCAAGTCCACCAGTTCCACGATCTGAGTAGGGTCTCGCACGCATCTTTTCAGCATTGAAACTTGAAAAACGTTGTGGACTCCACTTGTAGACGCTGGCAGTCACAGTCTGTAAGCTGTGCTTCCAACTCTCTTCGAGATGGGAAATGGTCCAACCACCTTGGACTGAGCTTTCCCACACCAACCAAACCTCATCACGCCCTTGAGAGGTGACACCTTCAGCATTACCTTGCCGCCTTCAATGAACTCTAAGTCTTTTTTTTTTCTCTGATCCGCATAACTTTTCCGTCGACTCTGAGTAGTACCAACCCATTGTTTAATAGTAGCCACTATTTCAGACATCTGTTATAATAACTCAGGGCCGATCAGTCTGACTTCCAGTTTGGCTTCTCCAACTTTGTCCCGGCGCAAGGGAGACTCGTACTTTCTGTCGTGAGCCTCATGAGAAGTTTCGGACTACCGGAATATCCTGGAGCTCCACCTCACCTCGCCTTTGAGCATCCACCACATAGGCTAGAATTCTGAAACATCCTGGCGTCATCAGTTTTTGAGCCTCTAAGGAGGATACAACAGGCATAGTGCGCGTTTCTGGCATAGCTTGATAGGAGAACTCCTCCACGTTCGGGCGCTTAAAGACACTAGCCCGGACCTGCAATTGATGGTGACATGTTGTTTAAACAGCCAGTCCATACCCAGAATTACATCGTATCCTTTCATACTGATAATGATATGTGATTGGCATACAATTTATGGCCTCCTACTAACATTGCATCGCCCGCTTGGAGTGCATAAACACTCCAGACGGCGGCATGACACTGCAGAGTTGACCTGACTACACAATACACAAATCTTGCCTAACTACGCAATCCATTGCCACAAGCAATATGTGTGGCCCCCGTGTCTAACGAGGTATATATAGGTGCATTACCGATCAAAAATTGTACATGTGATTGTTGTATGTTGTGCGTCGTCGTTGTCTTCTATCATAGCAGACACCCTTGGCGCATCACGGTTGGGCCGCCTATCTAGTATAGGGAAATCCCGAACTTGATGACCCTTCTTGCCGCATCAAAAACAACGGCCAGTATAGAGCCTACATTCACCTATGTGACTCCCCCGGCAACACGGGCATACAGGAAGCTGAGAAGCCCCCTGTGGCATCTTTCTCCTATCTAGGTTAGCAGCTATTTCTTTAGGCCTTTTCACGCCCCGGTTCTGCTGTTGCTGTGGTTGAAATCCCCTAAGGGACCCCTCAATGTAACCCATTTGATTTTTGTTCTTAAATTCTTCATCTTCTACCTCAAAAGCTTTGACAACCACCTCCGTATATGATCTGTCCTGAACTCCAGACATCTTCACTCCTCTATAAATTTCTTCCTTTAATCCTTGTACGAAATTGTAGATTTTACCTCCGTTCTCCCTCACTAGATGACTGGCAAAACTAGTTAGCGCTTCGAACTCTCTTATATAGTCTACTATCGAACCTGTCTGTCGAAGCTGGGTAAATTCTGATACCTTACTTTCCCACGTGGCATTGTAGAAGTATTCTTCACAAAACAACTTCTTGAAGGATTCCCACAGCATCTCCCCCGCATAAATAGTAGTCTGGACGGCGTCCCACCAAAGTTTCGCGTCACACTCGAGATATAACGCGGCATAAGAGACCCTCTCCATGTCCTTCACCTTAGCAAGGTCAAACAAATCTTCCATCGTTCGAACCCACTCCTCGGCATGGACCGGATCCGTAAGTCGCCTGTCGAATGTGGGAGGTCGAAGTCGTCGAAAATTTTCACCACTGTGGTCTTCCGAAGTAATCGAGCTCGAATTCCAAAACTCTCTCCCGATCATGAACATTTCAAATTGCCAGGAATGACGAGCAACAAGCTCCGTTAATTGCCGGATACTAAAATCCCTCTCTTTAGCTTCCCCGTACCGTCCTCAATCCATACTCGGAAAATCCTATAAACAATAATCAAATTTAATAAACAGAACTTTTACGGGACTTAAACACTTACAGTTGGTGGAGCGATCTCACGTGGCGGATTGTGCAGTCAGACAGTTTACAGGATCGCTTTTAAAACCCAGTTTCGCTCTGATACCGTTACTGTGACGACCCCCGACCCGATCGGGGCCGTCGAGCCTCACTCCGGACATTTTAAAACGTGGACTATTTTTTTTTTGAACTTTTAAAATGGCCAGACATAAAATCAAAGGCAAAAAATGGAAATAGAAATGCAGAAGCTGTGGACAACAGAAGTGCAGAAGCTGTGGACAACTGAAGTGCAGAAGCTGTGGACAACTGAAGTGCAGAAGGCGTGGACGACTGTTTTACAGAAGGTGTGGACGACTGTTTTACAGAAGGCGTGGACGACTGTTTTTAAAAGGCAGAATGGACGACTGTTTTAAAGGCAGAATGGACAACTGTTTTTAAAGGGCAGAATGGACGACTGTCTTACAGGCAAAATGGACAACTGTTTTTAAAGGGCAGAATGAACGACTGTTTTACAGGCAAAATGGACAACTGTTTTTAAATGACAGAATGAACGAATGTTTTACAGGCAAAATGGACAACTGTTTTTAAAGGCAGAATGGACGACTGTTTTACAGGCAAAATGGACAACTGTTTTTAAAGGCAGAATGGACGACTTTTTTAAAGGCAGAATGGACAACTGTTTTTAAAGGCAGAATGGACGACTGTTTTACAGGCAAAATGGACAACTGTTTTTAAAGGCAGAATGGACAACTGTTTTTAAAGGCAGAATGGACGACTGTTTTACAGGCAAAATGGACAACTGTTTTTAAAGGCAGAATGGACGACTGTTTTACAGGCAAAATGGACAACTGTTTTTAAAGGCAGAATGGACGACTGTTTTACAGGCAAAATGGACAACTGTTTTTAAAGGCAGAATGGACGACTGTTTTACAGGCAAAATGGACAACTGTTTTTAAAGGCAGAATGGACGACTGTTTTACAGGCAAAATGGACAACTGTTTTTAAAGGCAGAATGGACGACTGTTTTACAGGCAAAATGGACAACTGTTTTTAAAGGGCAGAATGAGCGACTGTTTTACAGGCAAAATGGACAACTGTTTTTAAATGGCAGAATGGACAACTGTTTTTAAAGGCAGAATGGACGACTGTTTTACAGGCAAAATGGACAACTGTTTTTAAATGGCAGAATGGACAACTGTTTTTAAAGGCAGAATGGACGACTGTTTTACAGGCAAAATGGACAACTGTTTTTAAAGGCAGAATGGACGACTGTTTTTAAAGGCAGAATGGACGACTGTTTTACAGGCAAAATGGACAACTGTTTTTAAAGGCAGAATGGACGACTGTTTTACAGGCAAAATGGACAACTGTTTTTAAAGGCAGAATGGACGACTGTTTTACAGGCAAAATGGACAACTGTTTTTAAAGGCAGAATGGACGACTGTTTTACAGGCAAAATGGACAACTGTTTTTTAAATGGCAGAATGGACAACTGTTTTTTAAATGGCAGAATGGACAACTGTTTTTTAAATGGCAGAATGGACAACTGTTTTTAAAGGCAGAATGGACGACTGTTTTACAGGCAAAATGGACAACTGTTTTTTAAATGGCAGAATGGACAACTGTTTTTAAAGGCAGAATGGACGACTGTTTTACAGGCAAAATGGACAACTGTTTTTTAAATGGCAGAATGGACAACTGTTTTTAAAGGCAGAATGGACGACTGTTTTACAGGCAAAATGGACAACTGTTTTTAAAGGCAGAATGGACGACTGTTTTACAGGCAAAATGGACAACTGTTTTTAAAGGCAGAATGGACGACTGTTTTACAGGCAAAATGGACAACTGTTTTTAAAGGCAGAATGGACGACTGTTTTACAGGCAAAATGGACAACTGTTTTTAAAGGCAGAATGGACGACTGTTTTACAGGCAAAATGGACAACTGTTTTTAAAGGCAGAATGGACGACTGTTTTACAGGCAAAATGGACAACTGTTTTTAAAGGCAGAATGGACGACTGTTTTACAGGCAAAATGGACAACTGTTTTTTAAATGGCAGAATGGACGACTGTTTTACAGGCAAAATGGACAACTGTTTTTTAAATGGCAGAATGGACAACTGTTTTTAAAGGCAGAATGGACGACTGTTTTTAAAGGCAGAATGGACGACTGTTTTACAGGCAAAATGGACAACTGTTTTTAAAGGCAGAATGGACGACTGTTTTACAGGCAAAATGGACAACTGTTTTTTAAATGGCAGAATGGACAACTGTTTTTAAAGGCAGAATGGACGACTGTTTTACAGGCAAAATGGACAACTGTTTTTAAAGGCAGAATGGACGACTGTTTTTAAAGGCAGAATGGACGACTGTTTTACAGGCAAAATGGACAACTGTTTTTAAAGGCAGAATGGACGACTGTTTTACAGGCAAAATGGACAACTGTTTTTAAAGGCAGAATGGACGACTGTTTTACAGGCAAAATGGACAACTGTTTTTAAAGGCAGAATGGACGACTGTTTTACAGGCAAAATGGACAACTGTTTTTAAAGGCAGAATGGACGACTGTTTTACAGGCAAAATGGACAACTGTTTTTAAAGGCAGAATGGACGACTGTTTTACAGGCAAAATGGACAACTGTTTTTAAAGGCAGAATGGACGACTGTTTTACAGGCAAAATGGACAACTGTTTTTAAAGGCAGAATGAACGACTGTTTTACAGGCAAAATGGACAACTGTTTTTAAATGGCAGAATGAACGACTGTTTTACAGGCAAAATGGACAACTGTTTTTAAAGGGCAGAATGGGCGACTGTTTTACAGGCAAAATGGACAACTGTTTTTAAATGGCAGAATGGACAACTGTTTTTAAAGGCAGAATGGACGACTGTTTTACAGGCAAAATGGACAACTGTTTTTAAATGGCAGAATGGACGACTGTTTTAAAGGCAAAATGGACAACTGTTTTTAAAGGGTAGAATGGACGACTGTTTTAACAAGAAGACATAAAAACAGAAGACATAAAAACTTCAAACTTCAGAAACCGATTCAAAACATGATTTTGGACATATCACAAAACATGACAGAAGTTTAAGAAAACCAGACTGCATGGATAGCTCTAAAATCAGAGAAAATCCATGCACAACCTAAAAGAGAAAATCCCAGCAATTCCAGAATACACCAACACAGAGTTTATACATTGTTTTAAAATCTCAAAAGCTAAACAGAACTTTACATACATTTCCAGAATTCACAAAACAGAAGTTTTGAAAACATGAACACACAGTTTTCACATCGGTTTTAAAATTTCAAAAGCTATACAGGACTTGACATAACTTTCAAAAATATAATTCTCACAGGGATAACATTTGTCTGACTGCAGCAACCAATCACCATGAGTTCGATCCGCCAACTTCCACTACTCATCGGCTTGAGGCATAAATTCCTCATATGGAGGATCCATACCTACAACCGGGAGTTCAACTATGAGCCTAGAGCTCTGTAAGAACATGAAATACAGTGATGCACATGCTATGCATAAACATTTTCAAATACATGAACATTACATTACATTTCACTGGACAGGGAGGTATAAGTGGGGCTTCTAGAGGAACTGACGCACATACATACTTGACATAACAGGACATGGCATTGGTTAGTAATTTTGTCAGGTCCCAGGGAAGGACAAGGTACAAGGTATCCTTAGCATGGATAATTTTACAGGAGTCCCAGAGAAGGACAAGAACAGGATGTCAGTTCCCGTCCCACACTTAACCGTACTTTACATTCACATATTTTATCTTTCTTAACTTCAAACCATGTGCAGAAAACATTTACATGACTTTCAGGAAAAACGTGTATGCATGAACATTTACGGTGCTTGAACATAACAGAGACAAGCGGCAGAATAACAAAGCAAGACATAAAATAAAACACATTTAACCTAAAACATAACCTACGGTTTAACTACCCAACGACAATCCCGACAACATAAACCTAGTACCTCCGTATTGTAGGGCCTTAAGGGCCGAACCTATACGCATGAACTTACCTGTTATCCGTGAAGTTGTAAGTCTTGATCGTGTTGCCTCGGTGATGCACAAACCTAAAACATGCACGTAAGGAAAAATAAACAGAGCTGCAAATGCTAACTAATAATTTAATAGGATATGCTCCAAACTCCATTTAAACCTTGAGAAAACAAACCAACGTGTTTTCATCCAAAAACAGTGAGTTTTCTCCAAAATACCTTAACCTTAAACTTCGACAAAACTCACATTTTAACTTGTCCAAACTCAATAACGTTAGTAGATGATTACCTTCACTGGAGGAAACGGAAGAAAACAGGAGAAACAAAGTTTTGGAAATGGTCGTAGTCGCCTGGAAGAGAGAAAACAGAGAAGAGATGGAAGGAAACATAGAAGTGAAATGTGAAAGTGGAAAGCTTAACGTGGAAGAGAAGAGAATAGTGAGATTTGGCTTCTTCCACAAGATTTCAACAAGTGGCAGGCCCTCATTGGCTCACTCCCACCAACCTTAATCTACTTCCTAAATTGCTCCTCCTTGGTTTCCAACTAAATTGTCATTTAGTTCTTTATTTCGGTTACTCCTTAGTTTGGTCTCCCCCACTAAACATCCCACAATTTCAATAAAATATTCATTATATTAATAGCGAAATAATCCCGACCAATAATTCAAGGGATAATTCCATGGCCAAAATGCCGGTTGTTACAAGGTTGGCCCTACATCACGGAGGTACTAGGTTTTTATGCTGTCGGGTTGTCGATGGGCAGTTAGGTCGTAGATTATGTCTCAAGTTAAGTGTAATGCTCTGTGTATGGTTTGGTGACCTGTTGTTTGTTTATGCTTGACTTGTCCTTTACTATGTTAAGTTTACGCACTTTATATGTTTATGCATACACGTTTTCTGGAAAGTCATGAAAATATTTTATTCACGTGATTTGTAGTTAAGAAAGATAAAATGTGAATGTAAAGTACGGTTAAGTGTGGGACGGGGGCTGGCATATGTTCTTGTCTTTCCCTGGGACAATGTAAAACCGTCCTTGCCAAGGACAATATGTCTTTTATCCCTCCCTGAGACTTGGCAAAACTACTAACCCATGTCATGTCATGTTATGTCAAGTATATATGTGCGCCAGTTCCTCTATAAGTCCCACTTATACCAACATGTGCACTTGAATGTAATGTAAAGTAATGTTTATGTATTTCAAACGTTCATGCATAGCACGTGCATCACTCGCATTTTTATTATCTTACTGAGCTCTAGGCTCATAGTTGAACTCCATGATGTAGGTACGGATCCTCCGGATTAGGATCTTGAGCCTCAGGTTGACGAGTAGGTGCCGTTGGCAGGACGAGCTCGTGGGGTTGGTTGCGGCAGTCAGGCGCATTTTTGACCAGTGGGTGATGTTTGTTACATTTGTGTATAGCTTTGGGATATAGGTGATGTATAGGTTTGTGTGAATGTTTTCAAAACTCGTGTCTTGATTTTTAGACTTTTTGAAAACATACTGAACTGTTTGAGATCTCAGGTCATGCATGGATTCGTTTGGTTTTTAAATTGATCCATGCAGTTTGATTTCTTGGATTTCCACCATGTTTTCTAACCCGTTTAAAATTCCATTTTCAATCGTGTCTTTGGGGGTTTAAAGCTTTTGTGTCTAAAGAGGTCAGGAAGAAGTTTGTAGTAATGTTATAAGGTTATCAGGTCATGAAGATGCGAGAGAAGAAAATAAGCAAGAGGAAGAAGTAGATCGTCAGACAGTGAGGTAGCTGATCGATCGGTCGGGTAGCCGATCGATCGGCGGAATATTGAGTTAAAGAGTGTCGACATCGACCGAATTGCGTGGAAGTTAACTCTACACGGGTTTAAATATCGACCCTAGGTGTTATACGCTCAGTGAGGTGTCTATGTCGTCCGAAATCATGTCTACCGATTTTATGTTTTCTGACTTTACATCTTCCGATATTAAGTCGTCCGATTCTAGTAGAAGTCATGTCTTCCGATTTTATGTCTTCCGACTTTACATCTTCCGATGTTAAGTAATTCGCTTTTAGTAGAAATTTTAAGTTAAGTGTTCTGGCAGAGGTTGCGTCGACCGATTTTAAGTGTGAATCGATATTGGAGTCCTTGTATAAATGTTAAGTGTTTTGGCAGATGCCATGTCGTCCGATCTCATTACTGAGGCCATGTCGTCCGATTTTATGTCTTCCGCTTTTCTGCCTTCCGATTTTAATGTATTCCAATTTTCTGTCTTCCGATTTTATTTTTTCCAATTTTATGCCTTCCGATTTATGTCTTCCGCTTTTAGTAGAAACCAATGTCTTCTGATTTTATGTCTTTCGTAATTTATGTCTTCCGATTTTATTTCTTCCAATTTTATGCCTTCCAATTTATGTCGTCCGCTTTTAGTAGAAGCCAATGTCTTTCGATTTTATGTCTTTCGTAATTTATGTTTTCTGATTTTATTTCTTCCAATTTTATGCTTTCTGATTTATGTCTTCTGATTTTTATAAAAGTTAATTCCAGGGAAGGCAACAATATTTCTTTTACGAACATTTCTCACTAGCTTCAAAGGCTTGAAAACGACTATAGGCTTTTTTTTTAAATTTTAAAAAGATGAAAATTTTCACGTCCAAAATGTGTATGTCAAACTCAAATGTCAAGTCAAGTCCCGTGACGGTCCTGTGGATCGGGGTCGTCACAGTTATGGTATCACAGCCCCTGGGTTTTAAAATTGGTTCTGTAGACTGTCTGACTGCGTAATCCGCCACGTGAGATCGCTCCAGCAACTGTAAGTGTTTAAGTTTCCGTATAAGTTTAAGTTTATTAAATTGAGTTTATTATTACGTATAGGATTTTTGTAGAAATGGTGAGAGGACACCAAGGTGAGCCAAACAATAGGGCAACGCCCTCGACCGTCTAACCGAGTTGGTCAGCGTTCAATTTCGTATGATGGAGCGTATGATGGCGAGGGAGGACAATGGGAATAACAACCATGCGAATGCTCCACGTGACACCAGTGGAGACAGATCCCGGAGACTACAACCATCAACGTTCGACAGGTAGCCAACGGGCAGCCGACGGACCCTACTCATGCCGAGGAGTGGATCCGGACGATAGAGCGTATGTTCAGATACGCGGAAGTAGAGGAGGACAGGAAAGTTACGTGTGTTGTATTCCACCTCACCAAAGACACGGGCTTTTGGTGGGACACCGTACAATGATTACGATTGTCGTGTTTACGTGGCGATCCCATCGGGGTTGTTACAAACAGAATCAAACGACTAAGCTCGATTGTCAGATCCAAAACATAATCGAATAGGGAAGAAATGCCCTCAAATCACTTAACATGATTCCACTCGGGTTTGCATGGATTTGCATGCATTGGCTGGCAGGGTGTGCCCCATCCAATTTGTCACGTGTACTCTGCGTGACTCACCTATCATCGCCTAATAGAAGATATCTTCCGGTGGGCACGTGGGTTTCACATGTTCAATTAAAACATCGTCCAGTAGTGGACATCCACCGGTGAACACGAGTCAAACACGTGACTCATTAAAACCTCACCAGATAAGGAACATCATCCGGTGGGCACGTGCATCGCCCATGGCTTATTAAATCTCACCCGGTCACTAAATGACAAACATCGTCTACATCATCCGGTGAAGAAATACGCTTCCTCCACCGCTCACTAGATGACAAAATAACATTCTACATCATCCGGCGAAGAATTACTCTACATCATCCGGTCACTAGACGACAAACCATACTTTCATCATCCGGTCACTAGACGACAAAATAACATTCATATCGCCCGGTATTGTAAATACCAGCATCATCCGGTGACTATACGACAAACGACTTAACCTTTATCCTCCGACGGGCAAAACACTCGACAACACCGGATGACTAAAACACTCGACATCATCCGAAAGACATAATCTTCACAGACTTCAATACGACTGGAATAATTTACACTTATATAAACTGTAAACTTAACCGAAACACTTCAGCGGAAGACTTAAACCCAAACATGACATTCATTAACTTTAGAAGTATCCTCAGACTCTGGGATTAAGACAGACAAATTCTAAAATCCCAATTGATAGAACAATCTCAACCTACTTAGACTTCATTACTCATAAACATCATAAAAATCATAAGAGCGTTAACCAGGGTTTCTCATTTGCCATCCAGCCACAAATTTACTCCGTGAACACCTTCCAGCAACCAAGCTTAGACATCCTCATTAACTTTGAGATCCTCACCTGAATACTCGTCACCTACATCATAAGGTTTAAACTATAAGCCTAATGCTTAGTAAGGAATGCAACACTAACATGGATGCATGAATGTATAATTTGAGAAAATCACATGCTCATAAGTCTTTTCTTGTTCATGTCTTTGCTCGTAATCATCATTCACAGTCATGGATCATATTCTTCATTCGCAGTCATTGATCATATTCATCATTCATAGTCATCGTTCATATTCATCATCCATAGTCATTGTTCATATTCTTTGTTCAGGTTGTGTGGATCAAGAGAGGATTTGTGCCGGTAAAGGGGGTTCGACAGTGAGTTTGATCTTGTTCCCTACTGCGGGTCGTATTCATATGTCCTTCTTTGGACTGTGACATACGCCGAACCGCCCCCAACCCTCACTTAGTCCACGTTGTTTAAATTTTATACATATACATATATACATACATATCTTGTTCATGGAAAACATACGTTAAAACATTTTCTTAAGCTTGAGAAACATTCGTGATGCATGAACATGAGAGCTTTTAACTCATCAAACTATGACAAGGATCATTCCAGAGCAAACGACTTCACATTTACTAACAGGTCATCACATGGTATAACTCGCAACATACATAAATCCTTCAAGTATAGGCAAGCTCATAGTCATAAGGTAAACCTTAGACATCTCAACCTAGTACTCCCACGATGTAGGGCTCTATTAGCCGGAATCTTAATACATTCACTTACCTGGTCTCCTTAGCACTTGAGCTCTTTTCTCTTCAAACTCCTTCACCTAAACATTTACATTGCAGTAGTTAAAACAAAAATCCTAATAGTTCTAATCTCGAGTTATCCTAAGATCTAATAGCCAAGAGTCCATCCCGAGTTCTTAGTTTAATACTCAATGTAACCCGAAATCCAAAAATCAAAACAGACGGATTCGATAATGATAACTCAGGGTTGGTTGTTTTAAATGTCCAGAATCGATTCGGAATGACATAACCAATCTCGGGTTCAAAATGTTCTTATCAATACTCGGCCATTGAAGAATCCAAAACTTCAATACAGAGCTAAAAACAGAGTTAATAAACTAATAGATAGCCACATTGTCTAATGCATACCTCAGGCGCAGAGTAGTCGAGTGGTGGCGGAGTAAACCGGCCGTTGAGGGGAGTTTGCTGATAGCAGAGAGTAAGGACTTGCGAGAGAAGAAATCGCCGGAAAAAGGGTGGTGTCGGCTACAGTGGTTTAAAGGAGGTTTGAATCCTTTCCTTTTTCTTTAAATACTGGCCTCAATCCTCCATTATTATAACTTTGCCACTCAACCTAGTTTAGATCCACATGTAATTAATTAAGCTTGGCATAAATCCTAAACTACGAAGATTAAATATTTATGACCGTTAATACAGTTAAGAAAATCACCTGGCCGTTGACTCAGGTGTTACAAGAGTTCTCTTATAACAACAGCTACCAAGCCAAGATCAGTATGGCTCCCTCCGAGGCTCTCTACGGCAGAAAGTGAAGATCTCCCATGTGTTGGGATGAAGTTGGGGAAGCCAGGCTTGTCGGCCCCGAGATATTGCAGATTATGTTTGAGAAAGTGGCTATTATCAGACAGCGGATCAAAATTGCTCAGAGTTGACAGAAAAATTACGCGGACCAGAGGAGGAAAGACTTGGAATTCGCTGAAGGCAATGAAGTATTCCTGAAGGTGTCGTCTTTCGAGGGCGTGATGAGATTTGGTAAGAAAGGGAAGCTCAATCCAAGGTTCGTTGGGCCATTGATATTAATATAATGAATGTTTTAGTGGAATTTGTTGGGATGTTTAGTGGAAAACCAAACTAAAGAGTAACCAAAACCAAACCATTAGTTAGGAACCAATGGTGGGGTAATTTAGGAAGACAATTAAGGTAGTTGGGAGGGAGCCAATGGATGCTTGACACATGTCCAAGCTTGTTAAAGAAGCCATGCTCTCTCTTTCTCTTCCTCTCTTCTACGTGAAGCCCTCCCATTTTTCTTGTCTCTCTGTTTTTCGTTTCTTCTCCAGGTGACAGAACGTGGTTACCTCACGGTTGACGATTTTTCCAACGCCTCTTAACTGTCTGATTTAGGTTCGAGAATCAGTAACACGTTCAAGGCTCGCAAACCCTACGGACGCCAGGTAAGTTCATACGTATAGGTTGGCCCTTAAGGCCCTACATCACGGAGGTACTAGGTTTTTATGTTGTCGGATTGTCGTTGGGTAATTAGGTTGTAGATTATGTCTCAAGTTAAGTGTAATGCTTTGTGTATGGTTTGGTGACCTGTTGTTCGTTTATGCTTGACTTGTCCTTTACTATGTTAAGTTTACGCACTTTATATGTTCATACATACACGTTTTCTGAAAAGTCATTAAAATATTTTATGCACGTGATTTGAAGTTAAGAAAGATAAAATATGAATGTAAAGTACGGTTAAGTGTGGGACGGAGGCGGCATATGTTATTGTCCTTCTCTAGAATAATGTAAAACCGTCCTCGCCAAGGACAATATGTCTTTTATCCCTCCCTGGGACCCGACAAAACTACTAACCCATGTCATGTCATGTTATGTCAAGTATATATGTGCGTCAGTTCCTCTATAAGCCCCACTTATACCAACATGTGCACTTGAATGCAAAGTAAAGTAATGTTCATGTATTTCAAACGTTCATGCATAACACGTGCATCACTCACATTTTTATGATCTTACTGAGCTCTAGTCTCATAGTTGAACTCCATGATGTAGGTACGGATCCTCCGGATGAGATCTTGAGCCTCAGGTTGACGAATAGGTGATGTTGGCGAGACAAGCTCGTGGGGTTGGTTGCGGTAGTCAGGCGCATTTTTGACCAGTGGGTGATGTTTGTTACATTTGTGTATAGCTTTGGGATATAGGTGATGTATAGGTTTGTGTGAATGTTTTCAAAACTTGTGTCTTGATTTTTAGCCTTTTTGAAAACGTACTGAACTGTTTGGGATCTCAGGTCATGCATGGATTCGTTCGGTTTTTGAATTGATCCATGCAGCTTGATTTCTTGGATTTCTTGGATTTCCGCCATGTTTTCTAACCCGTTTAAAATTCCATTTTGAATCGTGTCTTTGGGGGTTTAAAGCTTTTTTGTCTAAAGAGGTTGGGAAGAAGTTAGTAGTAATGTTGTAAGGTTATTAGGTCATGAAGATGCGAGAGAAGAAAATAAGCAGGAGGAAGAAGTAGATCGTCAGACAGTGAGGTAGCCGATCGATCGATCGGGTAGCCGCTCGATCGGCGGAGTATTGAGTTAAAGAGTGTTGACATCGACCGAATTGCGTGGAAGTCGACTCTACACGGGTTGAAATATCGATCCCAGGTGTTTTACGATCAGTGAGGTGTCTATGTCGTCCGAAATCATGTCTTCCAATTTTATGTTTTCTGACTTTATGTCTTCTGATGTTAAGTCGTCCGATTCTAGTAGAAGTCATGTCTTTCGACTTTATATCTTCCGATGTTAAGTCATTCGCTTTTAGTAGAAATTTTAAGTTAAGTGTTATGGCAGAAGCTGCATCAACTGATTTTAAGTGTGAATCGGTCGGGGTTGTCGACCCCAGCATATTGGAGTCCTTGTATAAATGTTAAGTGTTCTGGCAGAGACTACGTTGACCGATTTTAAGTGTGAATCGGTTGGGGTTGTTGACCCCAGCATATTGAAGTCCTTGTATAAATGTTAAGTGTTCTGGCAGAGGCCACGTCGTCCGATCTCATTACTGAGGCCATGTCGTCCGATTTAATGTCTTCTGCTTTTCTGCCTTCCGATTTTAATGTCTTCCAATTTTCTGTCTTCCGATTTTATTTCTTCCAATTTTATGCCTTCCAATTTATGTCGTCTGCTTTTAGTAGAAGCCAATGTCTTCTGATTTTATGTCTTTCGTAATTTATGTCTTCCGATTTTATTTCTTTCAATTTATTGCCTTCCGATTTATGTCGTCCGCTTTTAGTAGAAGCCAATGTCTTCCGATTTTATGTCTTTCGTAATTTATGTCTTCTGATTTTATTTCTTCCAATTTTATGCCCTCTGATTTATGTCGTCCGAGTTTTATAGAAGTTAATTCCAGGGAAGGCAGCAATATTTCTTTTACGAACATTTCACACTATCTTCGAAGGTTTGAAAACGACTCTAGGTTTTTTTTTTAGAGTTTTAAAAAGTTGAAAATTTTCACGTCCAAAATGTGTAAGTCAAACTCAAAGGTCAAGTCAAGTCCGGTGACGGTCCCATGGATCAGGGTCATCACAATTATCTTTAACAATTTTATCTTTTTCCAATTGAGTCCTATATCATAATGTTATCATTATATATTAATACATTAAAATAATTATTTTCATGAGTACTTCCCAAGATAATATAATTTATATATTTTCATTATATAATTCATTAAATTATATATTTAATGAGTAACTTAGAATAATATATTTAAATAATTATTCTCTTCGTCAAAATAATTATGCTTAATTCTTATTAAGCAAACTAAAAAGGTTGAAACAGGGTAAATAATTTCATTTCTTCTTCAAAGATTTACACTGTACAAGAGCTTTGAAATTTTTTTTCCAGGATTCTAAATTTTCTTTTTTTCTGTCCTAGCCAGCATTGTTTGGAAAAAAAAAATTTGGTCACCTCTTTAGAGCAATAGTTTGTGACAGAAAATATTTACGCAGAGGGTGAGTTTAAATACGAAAGGAGATGGACAATAGAAGATTTTTGTTTTAGAATGATTTCCTAGTCATCCCTGTCCTTCAACCCCAGGTTCTGCAGTTTTCCTTTTCTTCCTATGAAATTCTTATTTCAGTTCCATAAAACTATCTTTCCTTACTCTTTATGTCGAATGATAATGATCTAATTTCAGTTTTAGTTCAAGAATCCCTTCAACCATTACATGTTCATATGTGTTCTGCAAGCAATAACACCCACATGCTAGTCAAACGTTTGCTCGAATATGTTACTCTTGACTATTGAGCCTACTTCTTGGTCCTAGCCGTGACAAAGATTTTGTATTCAATCTAGAAAAGATTCCAACCTTGGTGTAGCTCACAATTCAGATCTTCAAATTGTGTTAGGTTTGGAACTGACCTCTAAAACAGTCTCTTTGACGATTGACTTAGCTTCATCTTTCCATTGCCGTCGCTAATAAGTGATTACTTCTTGGCGGAATGTTGATTACCGTTTGACCATGCTTGATTCCTAGTTTCTTTATTTTCTCAGCGTTTTGTGTTTGCACGTTGTTGTAATCAAGCTCCTGGGGTGGTTCTGAAGAAACCTAGTGGACTAGGCTTTTGGATACTTGCTTCTTAAATTATGTTCAATGACCAAAGTCTAGCCAACCCAAGGACACATAATTGGGCCATCCTCTCTCTATTTATCTCCCTAAACTATATTGAATATCTATTATGGTTGAAAGTAAGTTCTTCCTTATTTATTACGTGATTCTTGTGATTTTAAAAATCACAGATCATTAACTCAATGTTTATAACTATTTGGATTAGTATATGACGAGTCAAATTTATTTCAATAGTATCGCAAAGATAATAATTTCAGTGAAGACTCACCTTCAAATGATTCAAGGCAAAGATAGATGAGGGAGAATTCTTCCATCCTCTTACATATCCAAAATACGATCAACGGCGAGGTAATTAATCTAACTAATCATCGATGTTTGAGCGAAGAAAAAAGATAAGTCCCTTGTTGCCTATTTTATAGATTTTAAGAGGACTAAAACTCAATACTTTATAATGTTAACTAATGTAAAAGTTCAACAAATCCAAGAAGAACAAATGGCCCTATGAGTTTTATAGTTGGCCTTAATTGTGAGTTTAAAACTGTATAATCTCAAATATTCTTTGGTCATGAGATTTCTTCTTTACAAGAATCATGTACTAGACCCAAAAATTGCTCCATCTACTTTCCATCGATGCTCTTTTTACTTGGAATAGGGAATATAACATTGGATGCATATTACATAAGAATAGTAACAAAGGGAGATCAGACCATCACGATCACTCCCATAGTCATGGTAGCAATGATATATGTTATTATTGTCATGGGTCGACTCATACAAAGTACATTGGTAGGAAATTGCAAATTAAATGATGAAGAACTTAGTTAGCTCATATTGTTGCTACTGATACTACCTTTGAGCACTCTATTCAGATTCTCGTTAATGAATTTGTAAGTTTTTACAATACCAGGAATCATTACAGTCTTCATATACTCCACTTAGTGCTATTCTTGATTTAGGAAACCTGAATACATGTCTCACGTTCTCCTAAAAATGGGCCTTTGATTTTGTTGACATAGATAATTTATATGTTAAGTAATGCTATTATCTTTTTTAATTATCAGTCGTACCATTGTTTTCTAAAGTTATTTTAGACGATGAGTGTGATGATCCTAATTAAGATTAACTATAATAATCACAATTAAAGTAATTAATTGAGATTAGAAGTGATATGAAACACTTTTGTATTATAAAAGTGAAAATTGTTTATTGGAGTCACATGATTGTTGTGATGATCGGATTATTCTGAAAATTTATAGAGTTACATTAGACACATAAATGAAGGGAATGACTTTGAATTAGAAGGATTTAAATGGACACAACAAAAGTTATGCAAGCTTGAAGTTGGTTGATTTGTGTTTGATTTTAAATTGTCTTATTTTGGTAAATCACTCTAAATTGAATTTTAGAGTAGAAATTGGAAGAACATTATTGAAAGAAAAATGTTACTGATACTTTGAAGTATGTGATCATATAATAAAATGAGACAACCAATAAGATTGTGTCATGTATCTCTCAAGAATTAGTGACTAGTTATGTGATTAAGGTGTAATCAAAGGGTAATTAAGGTTATTAATCACAATTAATTAAGTTAATCTTAGTAATTATTTTAATATTAATCAAGATTGATTAATTTAAGCTGTTATATGTTTAAGAGATAATTTTTTGAAATTATTCATGAATGGAAGGGTAAAATAGTAAAGTTTCAAGGACAAAAGGGATAAAATAGTAATTTTACCCTAAGGTCTCTCTAGAAATTGAGGGAGAATTTAGCACATTTCGTGCTAATCCAAAGCAACAAAAAGAGAGGAAGAAAGAAAAAATAAAGGAGGAAAGAGTGAGAATTGACCCTCAATTTCTTGAGAAGAGTCGATCCTCTCAGCAAGAGGAATCTTTTGATCCTAAAATCAAGACTTAAAGAGAGAAGAAACAAGAGACATCAGGAGATAACAATCTCTAATCTAACGGTTTTCCAAACCATGTTCAATATTATATGGTTTAGGTGGAAATTGGTGTATGGAAATATAGATCATATTCATGGTTAATTTTGATATCAAGGACTTGAATGGATAAGAAATGAAGTTGCTAGATTTGCTGAAAAGATGTCGTTATTATTCATGCATCATTTTACTTTTCATAAAATAAGATTTGTATGTCCATATATAATGTATTATTAGTATAATCATGCATTCGATATATGCATAGTGAAGATATTCAAATCATGACTCATGAATTGTTTACATATGGAATGGAATTGCGAGGAATATCATTGGTAACACTCGAACCCAATAGAGATCTAACCATTGATGGATTGTGTGATGTATGTAAAGTTGAAAAAATAAAAGCGACAAATTCTTAGCCCTTCGGGTTATTGTTGTGACATGCAGATGTAATAGTAAAATAAAAGGTAGGATGTACATATGTGTGCAACTTTACACATGACGGTTATTGATAATGCATATTAGCATTCACATCATATATTAATATGGATAATGTATATTGATATTCACGTAATATGTTAATATGATAGTAAAAAAAAGTTAAACCATTTAAAATATGATATATGAACATGATTTGATACAGTTATCATAACATAGTATATACACTTGCATTGATTCACTTGTCATGACATAAGTTATGTGTGACAGTTGCATTGCATACTCATTACATATAATTGAGCATAAAATGAGAAGGTAGTGGAGGTTGTTGAAGAGATATGTCATTTAGGCAATGATTACCAATATCATGTTTCTAAACATTCGCATTATGCATTGAGTTAATGGTATATGAGTTGAGATCATGAAAAATTAGTGAGTTGAGGGATCTAGGCAATGATTTGCACATCATTATGCATTCTTACATATAGAAGAAAATGATAAACATGACATTGGGTAAAACATAACATTAAAATCGTTCGATGAATCTAGTAAAGAGCATGAGATTAAACATCAATAAAAAATGTGTAGATAGTCTATAAATACAAACCATGTTTGGGATTAATACGAAAAGTGCACGAAATAACTTGCATATAAATTAGACATTAATGCGAAATGTCCGTTGGATTTTAGAAACATTATGAGATTAAACATTAAAGAAATATGTCTAACGTTTTACAGGTTCATTACAAGGAACTTTTTTTCGTAAAAGAACAAAAATTATGAACTTGAATCAATTCAGAAAGGAACATCCAAAATCACCTACCTATGCGGTTTCATCTGTCCTTCGAATCTACCTCTTCATGTTCCGTTAAATGCAAATCTCAAACCTTTAAACTCACAGAATATACATTCACTTCAACATCCAACATTTGATCAAATCCGCATCAAAGGACGAAGAAGGAAAAGGAAAAGGAAATGATTTTTCTTACCAGCGACTTCTCTAATCGTCTACTCCGACCTTGAATTAAAATCACCTTGTGCCCGCTTTCTCCCTCTACAACTTTTGTGTTCTCTGGTTTTTCTCTCATAGAAAGAGAATTTTGGTTTGAGAAAATGTGTTTTGGGTATTGAAGACCCACAAAAGCATAAATCGAGAGAGAGAGTGCCTATCTCTATATTCCAAAAATTTAGATATTACTGTGACAACAAATCAGACTAGACTAAAAATTGATTAAAGTTCGAATTTCTAAGCGAAAGTAATTCCACGAATTACATATATTCTTGGAAAAATTATAGCATTCCCAACAAAACTCTTGCGAATAAGGAGAAACTATGAATATGAAATTAATGTTAAAAATCAAAACTTTGAAAATAAACTTTTGCTCAAAATCACATGGGTTTCTTCTCCATGAGGAAGATGACATACAGAAGGAGAGCACTGATTGGAAACGACGAATAGTCAATGGAGGGGCGTCGATCTTCAATGGCAAACGAATGGCTAGACTAACCAAAAACCATTGGGGCAGTCGTTTTTGTGTAGCAAAGAAGAACAATTTTCATGAAAAAGTCGAATGACAAATGGAAAAATTCTTTTTTTTTGTTTATATTTTTTCCCAAAAATTATAGTTTTTTTTTTGAAATACAAAATTGTCGTTCGATGCGGAACAACTAGAGAAATTGATGTTTCGACAAATTTCAAAATCTGGATTCTATAATCTCTTCCAACCAAGCTCTAATAATACTTGTTAGAAAATGAAAGGTAACCCGAAAAAGAAACTATGAAATTAGGACACGGAAAAGAAATTATGAAATTAGGACAAACAAATATACGTTAATAGAGGAAAAAACCACAGGCATATGATAGTATCACTATTACGATTTAATACAAGTACAAGTTTTGTGACTCTAATTGAATTTATATAGAAAACAAAACTATAATTGACATTCACAGTACAGACCCAATTGGCTGGACCAAAAAAAATTCGGATCACACCAAATAAAAATAAAAAAAAAAACTTACAACACAGAAGAACCTCTTCACATGACACATAGGCTTAAGGCAGACCTCAATTCTTCAAATCTCACACCATCCAAAGTTTTGGTAAAAATGTCGACAATTTGTTTCTCGGTCACCATATGCTCCAAAATAATAATTTTGTCCTCCACAAGAAATTGAATAAAATGATGTCGTATATCAATATGCTTTGTCTGAGAATGCTGAACATGATTTTTAAAAATATTGATTGCACTCAGATTATCGCAGTAGAGGGTCATGACACCCTGTGTGACACCATAGTCTCTCATCATTTGTTTCATCCAAAGAAGCTGAGTACAGCTGCTACCTGCTGCAATATATTCGGCCTCAGCAGTAGACAGAGAAATCGAATTTTGCTTCTTGCTAAATCACGATACCAAGTTATGTCCAACATAAAAACATTCACCCGAAGTGCTTTTTCGATCATCATTAACTTCCTGCCCAGTCAGCATCACAATAACCCACCAGATTTGCATTAGAATCGAAAGAATACTAGATGCCATAAATAGTTGTTCCACTAATATATTTTAGAATTCGTTTAACCAACACTAGGTGTGACTCCCTCGAATTGGCTTGAAATCAAGCGCATAAACCCACACTATAACAAATATCTGGCCAGCTAGCAGTAAGATATAATAGGCTTCCAATCATACTTCTATATAAACGTGGATCAACAGCAATACCTTTCTCATCTTTGGAAATTTTCTCATGTGTCCCAAGGGGTGTTCTACTAGGGCGTGCATTCTCAAGCTTAAATTTTTTCAATAAACTCTTGGCGTATTTGGCTTGTGAAATAAAAATACCATTCTTTGCTTGCTGAATTTGGAGTCCAAAGAAATAATTGAGTTCTCCAACCATATTCATCTCGAATTCTCCAGTCATTTGAGCCACAAATTCATCTACCATCGCCTGTGACACCGAGCCAAACACTATGTTATCAACATAAATTTGAGCAAGTAAGAACTGACCGTTGACACAGCGGACAAAAAGGGTTTTATCTACTCTCCCTCGCTCATATCCCTTGGTTAATAAATATTGAGTGAGTCGTTGATACCACGCACGAGGGGCTTGTTTAAGCCCATATAAAGTCTTCTTCAATTTATAAACATACTCGGGATGATGAGGGTCTTCAAAACCCTTTGGCTGAGCAACATAAACTTCTTCATTAAGAAAACCATTGAGAAAGACACTATTCACATCCATTTGAAATAGCTTGAACCGCATAACACACGCAATAGCCAATAAAATCCGAATAGATTCAAGACGAGCAACCGGAGCGAATGTTTCATCAAAATCAATTTCTTCAATCTGAGAATACTCTTGAGCAACTAGCCGAGCTTTGTTACGAGTAATGTTTCCATGTTCATCGGTCTTATTCTTGTAAATCCACTTAGTACCAATAACGTTCACATCGGGAGGACACGGTACTAAGTTCCAAACTTGATTTCGGGAGAATTGGTTGAGTTCGTCTTGCATAGCTCCTATCCAGTATTCATCTGGCAATGCTTCTTTCACATTCTTGGGCTCGATCGTTGATGTAAAGCATGCCATTTGAACCATGTCACGATAATTCACCCTCGGCTTATCTCTGGTTCGTATACCATCATTTAAACCTCCAATAACCTCATCTGTAGGATGATTCTTCTGAACACGTGTGGATGGTTGTCTGTTGTGTGTGGTATTCACTTCTACTTCATCACCAGTCTCTGTGTGATCTATGACACCGCTTGAGACATCCTCTGTGACACCGGATGGAACACTAGCGTCTTCATTGTTTGACATTTGATTTGCATCTTCTTTCGGATTATATGCTGTGTCCAGAGAGTCATCTACTTGAACGTTTGTAGATTCGATAACAGTTCTAGTTCTTTTGTTGTAAACTTGATAAGCATGACTATTTATGGCATAACCAAGAAAGATAGTTTCATCACTCTTGGGATCAAGTTTCCCCATGTGTTCCCTGTCATTCAACACAAAGTAGATGCTGCTAAACAGATGAAAATAGTTAAGATTTGGAGTTTTACCTTTCCATATCTCATAGGGTGTCATAGAAGTTTTGCCGCGGAGATACACCCAATTAATGGTATAACAAGATGTGTTCATAGGTTCAGCTCAGAACTTTTGAGGAACATCCCTTTCATGTAACATAACTCAAGCAATCTCTGCCAAAGTACGATTCTTTCTTTCAACAATCCCGTTTTGTTGAGGAGTCTTAGGTGCCGAGAATTCATGAGCAATTCCTAGATGCTTACAGAAATCCGAGAATGCAGAATTTTCAAACTCTCTTCCATGATCACTGCGGATGCGTATAATCTTCAAGATAACACAATCTTTTTCACGTTGAAGTCGAGTACACATTGATTTGAAGACTCTAAAAGTATCGGACTTTTCTCTAAGAAATTCCACCCATGTGTAGCGTGAAAAATCATCAACAGTAACGAAGACATACCGTTTTCCTCCAATACTTTCAATAGGTATTGGCCCCATTAGATCAATGTGGAGTAATTCAAGTACCCGGGTAGTTGTGGATGACTGTGACATCGGGTGTGACACCTTGGTTTGCTTTCCGATTTGACATAGTCCACATAATTTTTCTTCATCAAACTTTAATACAAGAATTCCCCGGACAACACTTTTCGAAATAAGCTTTTCAAGCATTCTGAAATTAACATGTCCTAACTTTCTATGCCATAGGATAGTGTCTTCCATACTCGACCGAAGGCAGGTAGACGAAGAAGAAATAAGATAGCAATTGTCGGATGATCTAACTCCTTCAATAACACACTTATTGTTTTGATCGGACACCACACATTTTTCTCTTGTGAATTGCACATTCAATTATTGATCACAAAGCTGGCTAATACTAATTAGATTAGATTTCAGACCATTTACCAATAAAACATTACTCAACTTTGATAAACCAGGAACATTCAACGTTCCCCTTCCAATGACATCCGTTGAAACACAATTGCCGAATGTTACTTTTCCCACGGATTCGGGTATAATATCCTTCAAATATCTCTCTTCGCCTGTCATATGTCTAGAACATCCGCTATCAAAATACCATACATTGGTTCCGATCGCCTTTAGTGAAAGATGTGTGACATTACACTTCACTTTTGATTTCTTCACCCATTTATGATAAGGGAATCTATAAGAAGAGGCATTTCTAATAGTACTCAATCTTAAGTCAGCAAGATAAGTAAAGCATTTAGGGCGAATATGACCACGGCGTTGGCAACAGTGACACACAGAACCATATATGTTACATTTTCTGCTTGCAGCATGGTAGAAGTTATAGGAATTTGATTTTCTGTCAATTCTTCGAATTCTGTTAGCACCTTGCTTTTCTTTGTAATCAAACCCCTTGGCTGACACCGGCTGTACACCGGACTTTCCCTTACGAATTTCATCATAGAGTGATTTTTCTTTACTGCTATAGTCTTTGAAACTTAACTTTCACCTTTGAATCCTAATCCAGACTGATTTACGCTTGATTTGCTGACGTTTAAAATATCATCTAGATTAGAGGAACCCGAATTCAGCATTTTGACATTTTTCTTCATGAGGCTTATCTCGTTGGTTAGATCATTAGCTTCATCCTGACTTGTTTTCAGCTTTGTCTCCAAATCATCAATAATATTTTAAAGATTGTTCTTCTCATCTTTCAAATTTCTAATCTGAACGTGTAGAAGCTGATTTACTTTAACAAGCTCAGTCCATTTCTCATGCAAAAACTTGTATTCTCCAATAAGATCTTCTTTTGTGACTGGTTCTTCGTCTTCATCACTACTATTGGAAAAACTGTCTGTGACATCGTGTATAACACCACCATTTTCTTCACATTCTGCCTTTCCAACGAGCGCCACATGGTTGCTTTGAAATTCATCTTCCTTCTCTGACTCATCCTCACTCCAGGTTGCATTCAGTGAATTCTTCTTTTTCTTCAAAGTATTAGCACATTCTGCTTGTATATGCCCGAAGCCTTCACACTCTCGGCACTGAATGCCTTTGTTCTTGAATGGTTGATCAGACACATAAGTTTCTTCTCTGTGCTTCGTGTTGCTTGAAGAACCATTTTTGAAGTTTGTGACACCCTGTTTGACACCGCGAGTATTTCTTCCAAATCTCTTCATAACTCTGCTGAAATTCTTAGAAAGTAGGGCTAAAGATTTCTCCTAGTCATCTTCATCATGCTCGTTGTAATTCTGTATCTCTGTTTTTAAAGCAACTCCCTTTACCTTCTTTATTTCGGTGTCTCCTCCAAGATTCATTTCGAAAGTTCTAAGTGATCCCATCAGCTCTTCTAGCTTCATTTTAGACACATCTTTGGCTTCTACCATGACAGTAACTTTATAGGCAAATCTTTGTGGCAAAGACTGTAGAGTTTTTCGTACAAGTTTTTCTTCAAAAATCATCTCACCGAGAGCAAACGCTTCATTTGCTATGTCACATAATTTGGTGTTGAACTCGCTAATAGTCTCATCTTCCTGCATCTTTAGATTCTCAAATCGAGTGGTTAACATTTTCATTTTGGACAACTTTACCGTAGATGTTCCTTCATAGGTGGTTTGAAGAATTTTCCATGCCTTTTTTGCCGATTCGCATGTGGAGATGAGTCTGAACTGAATTGGATCCACGCCATTAAATATAGCATTTAGAGCCTTTGAATTGCTGTGTGCCAAAGCATCTTCATTTGCCGTCTAATTTTCTTCGGGTTTTGGAGATATAATACCTTCTGCATCGGTGTTCATAGGATGATTCCAACCTGTTAGAATAGATCTCCAAGCCTTCTCGTCAATAGCTTTAATGAATGCCCTCATCCTTGCTTTCCAATAAGCATAATTACTTCCATCCAATAATGGTAGACGCATTGTAGAACCTCCTTCTTTCATAGAGTCCATCGCACACAAACTATAATCATGTCCTGATGATCCCGCTTAAGAAACAAAAGCGACCCACTCTGATACCAATTGAAAGATTAAGATCAGTTATGCGATGTCACACAAGGAACTTCGTGTGACACCAATAATTAATGCAATGATGGATAATATAAATATGCGAAAATAAATGACACAGGAGGTTGGTAACGTAGTTCGGCAACCAGCCTACGTCTGCGGGGCCACGCCCAGATATAAAAACATTTCTTTGAGTTCACAAAGTTACAAGACAATCGGACTTATACAAATAAAGACTCCCTTTTATCTTTGTCGCCGCCTCTAGCTAACTTCCCCAAGGAAACTGTTTTTGCGAGATCCCCTCGACTTTAGATCGACCTCTCCCGAGATCTAGAAAACAACAAGATCCCCTTGTTGTTGATTCCTCCCGGAATCCGTGTTATGGAAGATCCCTTCGCCCACAATCAAGAACGACAAGCTCCCCTTGTCTAAAAACAGAACTCCTCCCGAATTCGGATGCAGTCTCCTCCCGAGACTGAGCTTCAATGAAGAACAAAGAAGATTGCCTCCTGGAACACCGTCTGGAACACCAACACGTTGTCTTCAGACGCAATACTCAACACACAATAAATCGATGCAATCCACAATATAAGAAGAGTGTGTAAAACAATCACAAACCCAAACGCAAAAACGTTAGAAGTGAAAGATAAGCGACGACTTGGAAAACGAAGAAACCTTCTCTCGTGAAAATCAAAACTCCGTCGTCAAAGAACAATCATCGACAACTCACAGTAAGCGTGAATGAAAGGATTAACAATTTGTTGGACAAACGCAATCGTCGGTGTAGAATAAAATCGCCCCAAAGAATAAAGACTTTTATCTCTCAAGAATAATGGCTTCAGCTCACTTCTTCAGAAAAACGAAGGCTTAAATATAATAGGTAACAACCATCTCTTCAATTTAATTCAGTTACCAAAATAGAATTAACATCGCAAGAATTAAGGAAAACAAATCTTAACAAATTCGGTTGATTGACATCACGTGTGATACTTTAGGAAAGTATCTTCAACAACTTAGATATTCGTCGAAAAACTTAGGAAAGCATTCCATTATTCATGGTAACTCGAAGCCCAACAGATTTCACCAAATCTCCGTCAAATCGGCTTATCAAAACAAACTTTTCCAAAAAGCAAGTGCCTTTAGCTTTTTCAATAACTTTCCTAATATTCTTGTTTCCTTATTTTTCTCTTCAACAAAATCTTCATGATTACAATATGTATCTATCCAATAATCTGAATATAATATTTCTTGATCACAAAGAAATAAATTATCAATTTGGAAAATAATGGAATAAAATATTATATCCATATAAATATATTGCCAAAAAATCAATGCCAACACATATGCAAAATCTTTGCATTTACAGTAGTATTAATACATATGTAATTACTATATCAATGTACATTATTTTGATTAAATATACTCTATAGTTTTTAACAGTGAGATTCCCTATAGTACACAATTTCTTATTATACTTTGTCTCCTAACTTACCAAAAAAATTGACAATACAAGTGTTTCTGATTTAACATTCATCAATGTGGAAACATTAATAGCATTACTTTATTGATTTGAGCAGAACTATTAACTATCCATTTTCTACAATTTCATAAATTATCAAACTTACTTTTCTGGGTATCGAAAATACTTAACATTTCATTGATTCGTGCTGAAAAATTTTCAATTTTTATGTGAACTAGGCATTCATATTTCTTTAATGATGAAGTGAAATGCATGAACTTACCTTCAGTGCTCTGCCATTGCCAATGCTCTCCAAAATTAATTTTCAATTTTTTGAATAAATGATCTCTCAAGTGCTAATATTACTTTATGTTTTATTTTGCATAATAGTTGAATACAACACAATGTGTATCTCGTATGTACTCCATTAGTATGATTAAAATAATCAATCAATTAAACGGTGACAAATAATGTGTAAAATTAAATATTTAATACAATTTTAATGCATTTCATTACGTAAAAACACGTCAGGACAATATTTTATTTGTTAAAAATCAAATCTAATTAAGTTTCAATCATAAATAATTTTAAATAAGATAAAATATATAGAAAAGCACATAATTAAAATGTATAAAAAGAAAATAAATTGTATGCTTTACGTAAGAATTGTATGCTTTATTTTGAAAAGATATATATATATATATATTTATTAAATTTTAAATATGATATATCTATCTAAAATGAAATTATGATGGATAGTTTATATAAAGGATGGAAAATTCGTAAACCTGCTGACCGACATGACCAGTCGGATCAATCAGCCACTTCCTATCCATGTATGGAAAAAATAAGGAGCTTAAATTATGTCATTAATATATTACTGAATTAAAAATTAGTTATGGCTCTAAAATATAAAATTATTTAATTATTATATATATAATTTTAAATATGATATATCTATCTAAAATGAAATTATGATGGATAGTTTTATGAAAGGATGGAAAATTCGTAAACCTGCTGACCGACATGACCAGTCGGATCAATCAGCCACTTCCTATCCATGTATGGAAAAAATAAGGAGCTTAAATTATGTCATTAATATATTACTGAATTAAAAATTAGTTATGGCTCTAAAATATAAAATTTATTTAATTATATATTCAAGCCAAGGGATGAACACAATCCTAGTTGATCATGTCTTGCCCTTTAATTATAATGTAAAACGATGGAGAGAGCAGGAGCTCGTCTAGGTCAATTTATAAACTAGCGAAGTCCACTCAATTGCAATGGTAATAATCCGAGCTGGCTCAATTAACTTAAACAATCAAGTTCAGCTAAAGATTTGGGATCGTGACCTCGACTTTCACTAACTTAACATATATGCGACAATTTTTCTGACGTGTAGAGTCTAGGTTATTGATGTAGGATTATGCACTTCCACTAGTGTGTGTTGGGCCTCACAATCGATAAAATATTAAGTCGTCTTTACCTTCACAAGATAAACCGTCACAGAATGTTCTTCAGGAAGTAAAGTATCAAATATCCAATAATTATACCAAAAAAAAGAAGAAGTAAACAGAGTTCTCACATAGTGAAAGATATTAATATCTCGAAAAGACAAGAAAGGAAATAAACGGAAACATTTTTTAGCAAACAACTATCCTAGCCTCTTCAATCTTTACCTAAGAAAAATGGGAGCCTTTTGGGGTAAGAGATTAACTCAGTAGAGAATTCTGTACTAGAACAATAAAACCAGTGCATGAGAAAAACTGCTTTTATCATTTTATTTTTCTAAAAAACAATGAATCAATAAGTAAGATACAATGCATTGATTTATATTCATAAATCAACTTTTATCATTTTAAAACAAGCTTCACAAGCCATTAGTGGACATGTACGAAAATATTGCTACATACCTGGATAGTTATATACAAAATAATGCCACCACCTACTTCCTTAGAAAGAAGTCTTAGTGAAAAGAAGGTCACCTATAGATTTTTGCACGTTGAATACTCCCAAGGTGCGTAAAATGAATGACAAGATCCATAAATCCGGTCTGTCATATAAGTGAGAAAAAGATTTGTCTCAAGACATGTTAGATTGCATATTGACCATAGCAACAAAACACCCAAACCACGTTTAAGGGTACGAGTACAAACACATGTCATTACTGTCCCAATCCAACTTCGTGCATACAAAACAAAACACCTTCACACAACATAAGCTATAAAGGAACAATCTTCGGTTGCTTTAGTTGTTTGATCTCAAAGCAAACGAAAACAACCAAAGATCTAATAAACAAAGGGGTCAACACTGCCCCAAAACAACCCGAAGTTCGTTCGACATATATATCAATTGAATTACCATGCATGCATGAAATAAACATTTCAAACCAGTGAATATATAGTATTAAAAATTGACATGCTGCTAACCAAAACATATCGAGCTTTATATGTGTTAACTCACAAAATAAAAGTTTTGAAAACCATGATGCAATGTATGCTAGTAAAGAAACCCCTACCTCAATGACGGTGAAAACCTTATCAATCAGCCGAAATGCGCTATTAGGAATATACATCAATCATAAACATGGTCAGAACCTAAAACAAAATTGATGTCAGAAATCTCCATTTCAAAACACAAAGGACAATGGTGGGTATCCCGAGCTGAAGATCCAAACTAGATGGAATAAACGACAAACTTTTCATGAAATTTAGTGTGCGGTCGACCAAGACTTTGTAAGGGTCGATTAAGGCTATGCAATGGTCGTTCATACGATCAGTCGACCATGACTCTGCATTGGTTGACCAAACCTTGCAGGGGTCGACCTGTCTTTTGGTGAGGTCGATTGGTCTAGTTGGGAAGGTCGACCTGACTTGGAGCCCAAGTGGACTTTACTAGCAACTCTAATCAACTGGCCAGCCTCTCCGGTCGACCAAACGTGTTCCGTCAGTGGTTGATCTAGCTGGAACAATGATACGTTTCAAGCGACAAAATCACAAGAAGAACTCATCTATTTTGTCGATTTTTACCTCCAATCTATACACAACTCTACATAAATTATAGACCTACTGAAATGATACAAAAACAATAAAATATTTTGAGTTTTCAAGCTTAAATTGAAATCTAAGAAAGCTACAAATGTCAACGGAAAACTAATGAAGATTCGAACTTACATTTGAAGAATTTTAACGAAGGATAATTTATTTAATATATAAAATAAAATATAAATATTATATTATATACATTGAATAATCTTTAAATCCTAATCAACTGCAAATTTCTCCACAAAACTATCCGGAAAAATTCAATTTATCCAAAACTATATGGGATTTTAACAATGCGGTGACCTCTAAAATCTACCGGTTTGACCATTTGATCGAAAAAGCACACGTGCCCGAATGTTAACGATTTACGATAATTCGAGTAAATACAAAACAATTTGATCTAGAATAATATGAAAAATCTCTAGAATTACTAATATAAAATTTGCAGATATTACAATCCGCTTTGGGTCAGAACGCGTGGTTCTCTTCTTCATTTTATAAAAAATGCGTATAATGAGTTGTGAGGAGAATTCTATTTATTAATCATTTATCTCTATTTCTACCAAACAATATGAGATCGCTTGATCACAATGAGCTGAAAGCTCACAATTATCTGATTTTGAATTGTCTTTGCCTTCATATAGCGAATAACAATTCAAACACGAACTCTGTCATAAAATATTATACGACTGAAATTTTAAACGGGTAAACTAATGAGTTGGTGTAGCTTTTAATTAAAAAATTAGAACAAACTAAATAAAAAATGAAGAAAGAAAAGAGCATAATCTCAAACTGGTTGTGGAGAGTCTTGCAGGTGGAAGCAATGAGTTTCCCATTACATAAAATATTTCAAGACTCCCAACTAAACAACCCAATTTTACGTCCTAATTGGCTGTGTCCACTAACCATTTTCCACAACAAAATCTATCCAAAATAAGAAACCCATTATAAAATTGCATTTTGTGAGAGAGAACCCACTTCCCATTTTCTTCAAAAATTCTATAAAATAGGAGCACCTCAAGAGTCATTCATTTCAAACTATGGGAGACGTTTATTTAGACACCATTTTTGTCCCCTTGAGCTTCTTCCTCGCAGTGGGTTACCATGCTTATCTGTGGCATTTCATCAAGAACAAACCTTCGCAAACCACCATTGGAATCAACTCCAGAAGCAGAAAAGCTTGGTTTCAGAACGTAACCCAGGTAATTCATCTACATGTTGTGTTCATCTGCGTGAGGAAATTTACTTTGGTGAGCTGAACATAATGAACAGCAACTATAACAAAGTAGACAAAGTTCTCTTGCAGAATAAACCATTACAAATCTATACATTTTCTTTCTTTTCTTTTACCATGGTTCCGAATTTATTCGTGGAGGCTCTGCCCCGCTAGTAAAATAGTGTCTAATTTGAGTCAAACTCTGCTCGATTTTGTTTACTTTTCTTGAATGAATTATGCTCTCACAATTGCATAAATACGACTCCTAAAAAATTTACAGTACTGCTAAACCAGACTTTTATAGTATACATGTTCAGCAATGAGATGAAACGGGGTTGCTTTTTTGCAGGGGGTTCTGAAGGAAAGCAAGTTCTAGCGGTTCAAAGCTTGAGAAATACTAAGATGGTCACCATTTTGACAGCCACAACCGCAGCAGTCTTAAGCTTATCATTGGCAGCGCTCACTAACAATGCCTTCAAGGCAAGGCATCTCTTTCAGGCTGAGTTTTTCGGCTTACAGGAAGGCTCGATCTACGTTCTAAAGTATGCGTCTGCGTTTCTTCTGCTGCTGCTAAGCTTCTTGTTCAGCTCTCTAGGGCTCGGCTTCCTGATTGATTCTGGTGTATTATTAAGCGTCGATGGCGGAGGATCATACCGTGAATACGCAGAAACGTTTGTAGAACGAGGATATCTGTTGGTTTTTATGGGCAGCAGGTTTCTCTGGATGAGTTTTCCTGTGCTGCTATGGATGGTTGGTCCTGTTCTGCTATGGCTATCCACCACAGCCATGATTTGGGTGCTTTACGTTATGGATTTCTCTTAAAAGATTGGCATGGAATGTGGACCAAAGTCTTGATTTTTCTTGTTATATTTGATGTAAGACCTATAAACAAAGAATCTGGATCTTCCTAATTTTATGTGGAGTATGAGCTCCATAGAACTTTAGCTGTTTCCCTTATGAAAAATGGCCTCATTTTAGGACTGCTGAAGATTTCGCAAACTCATCCTCGTCGTCAGAATTCTGTTTTGACCCAGTCTTCAGAAGTCCCTTCCCTGTGCCAACGTTGAATACTTTCATGACTTCAGGGTTTCAATACATTTCTTTAAAAGAGGTAAATTACAAACTAAAATTAAATCTTACTTTTTCTTTTTTCTTGAACAAAATAAATTTTGAACTTTTCATTTGGCTCCACTTGAATACTAAAGTTTGTTTTGAACAAAATAAACACTCGTGGTTTGCATCGTAAATAAATTGAATCTTATTTGATTATTTTCCGACGGTAATCAAATTGAACTGATATTATAATATTTAAATATTTTTAGTTTTGATTTTAAAAATTACAAAATTTTGAATGAAATCTATTAAACTATATACACTATACACTATACACTATTCATTTAGAGTTTTTTAGTTAGATTACAAGTTTAGTTTCTTTATCATCATTGTTGTCTTTTACATTTATACACGTACAATCTTGGATAGTGAGTAATACAGAAATCATTTATTTGCTGCCGCCTCTTTTCTCTCCTTTCTTCTTCTTTACTGTTTATCATCTTCCTGCTTCGTCTGTTCTTCGAACCAGTTCAAACTTCATTCCTCAACGTGGTATCAGAGCTGCATATAGCATCCACTAGTTCAACCATTCCCTCCTCTCCCTCAACCCCTGTTTCCTCCTCCTCTCTTCCACCCTTTCCTGCCGTAAATCAAGCATTAACCACAAAATTAACCTCCACAAATTACCTCGTGTGGAAGACTCAAATTCTTCACGTCGTCACCGCCAATGGGATTGCCAACATGCTCGATGGATCCTGTCCCCCTCCTCCTTCGTCTTTGGATAATCTCTCCTCTCAGCCCAACCCTGACTTCACCCTTTGGCAGCGGTACAACAGCCTGTTAATAATGAGTTGGATTTTTTCGTCAATGTCGGAAGATCTGCTTCCCCAGTTCATCGCCTTTACGACAGCTAGTGACGTCTGGAAAGCTTTGGCGCTTCGTTTTGCTTCTTCGTCCCTTGCTCGCATTACAGATCTGCGAAATCAACTCCACTGTATCTCCAAAGATGGAGTTTCTACCGCTGCCTATATCCACAAGATTACCTCCCTCTGCAACACTCTGGCGGCCATAGGGCAAACCGTCGCCTACCAAGACCACCTCCTCTATTGCCTGGGCGGTTTGGGTAGTGAGTATAATGCTTTTGTGACTTCGATCACCAATCGCTCCGATCAGCCGCCGCTCGAAAAAATCTACAGCCTCCTCCAAAGTTACGATTTTCAGCTGGAGAAACAGAACCTCGCGATCAGCCTCTCGACGCCGACTCAGCTTCAGGCGAACGCCGCCTACCAGCGTTCGTTCCGTCCACCCTGGATTTCTCGGCCACAATTTCCGCCTCGCCCCCCTAGCCTGTTTGGTTATCAGCAGAACGCTGGGCCCCTTTTGCAGGCTCCTTCTTGCTGGGGAGGCCTCGGTGCCAGATCTACAACAAAGTGGGCCACTCGGCCCTAAAATGCTACCATCTCTCTTCTGCAGCCCACCGCGCCCCAAGGCCGGCCTTTCAAGCCCACCTAACAATCTTTCCCTCTAACCCGACCCAAGCCCCCTACCCATCAGCCCTTTCCCACCCAGCCCTTACTCCTTACCCGCCCGATCCACCCTTTTCCCATGCCCATTTCTCTACTGACCCAAACATTTCCCCTCCCAATATAAATACGTTATGGTTCTCTCTACTTATTTTCACAGCATACGTGATATCTTTACTTAATTTCCTAACTAGACAACGTATTTCTATGACTTTTTAACAAAGGGATATGCTTAATTGTCCAACCATCCCCAAGAAATCGATACTAATTCAATCACTTGTTAATTTCTTAAAGCTTTCACTCTCCACCATCAAGCACTAACAAAAGCTATATTATTAATGTAGTTGATTAACGCAAATGACAATGTCCACAAAACTAATTTCTTCTTCATTCCTTTATTTCTCGGTTGGCCATCTAAGGTACAATGTAGTTGTTGTCTCTTTCCACATCTCCTATCACCTTCTTATTTTTTTAGAGTAATTATCAATTTAAACCCTGTACTTTATGAGTACCGGTAACCAATATCTCGTACTTTAAATTTCATTAATTTAAATTCTATATTTTGAATCTGTTCTCGATTTGAACCCCAAAGTATGAGGTTAATTTGACACATTCCATAAACTAACGATCCTACTCCAAAAATTTTTCTCTATATTAACAGCATCGATGGATTTTAATTCGAATAAATCGATTGATTTAGATGAGACAACAACCTGTGATGATAATATGGACTGGTATTTGTACTCAACACCCATATACTGTGATCTTTGGGCATTCGATCCCCTAGAAGGTAATGAAAAATATAGGTGCATCAACCTCGAAAACTTTAGACGATGATCTTCGAACACCAGTCAACTCAGAGGATGATGAAGTGAAAAAAATAATGGTAAGAGATGAAATTTTGATGAGATTTTATCTGAGGAAAAAATATGGTTATTTAAAGGCAATTAGAGAAGAAGTAGTAGAATATACTTTGAATAATGGTTATGAGATCAAATTCATTAAAAGTGAATCTTGACGATTGACGATAGTGTGCGAAGACAGAAGTGATTGGTGATTGCAGGGCTTGAAGATGCAAAATGAGCTTACATTTTAAATAAAGAGTTTCAACGATTTTCACAACTGTTCAAGGAAAATTGAGAATCGACACGCTACTGCAAAATGAGTGGCAAATCATTATTTGACTAAGTTCAAAAGTCAACCTACGTGAGAAATTTTTTCCATTATCAAGATAGTGAGGAAGGATTTGAATGTCAATATTACACCAAGTCTTGCTAGAAGGGCAATAAGAGAAGCTAAAAACTTAATGAAGGGAAGGGCGACGAATAATATAAGCTATTATGGTCGTACGCAGAAGAAATACGTAGATCAATCCGTGTAGCACATTGAGCATATAGAATTACTTGGTGGGCTATGCCGATAATGAGTCATGTGTATTCGAAAGAATGTATGCTACTTGCAAGGCAAGTTTGATGTAGTGTAGTAGACCTATTATTTGTTTGGATGACTGTCATCTGAAGGGCTCTTGTCCCGGCCAATTACTGATAGCCGTCAGTATTGATGGCAACAATGATGACAACAATGAAATATATCTCGTTGCTATTGTCAACGTGGAAGCAAAGTATATGGACTCATAGATGTGATTTTTTAAATTATTGAAGGAAGAGCTACAGACTGACTCGAGACGGATCGACAAAAGGTACAATGCATTTCTGATTGTTTTTTCAAATATTGAGGCGTTGTGGTAGTTATATTATTTTATGTTGACTCTGTTGTTATTTCAAATATCAGGATTATTGCCTGCTGTGCAACATGAAGTACCGTCAGCCGAACACTACTACTGCCTATAACATATGTACGCAAATTTCAAAAACTAATTTTAGGATAGAGTATATAGAGATGTAATGTGAAATGCAGCAAGGGTAACCACAACTTCTTATTTCGAGAGAGAAATAAGGAACCTACATTAGATTAGCCTAGATGTCCATGTATATCTTCGAGGCACAAACCCAAGATATTGGACTAATCATGTAGTTTCTTCGATCCCCAAGTGTGAACTGGGATTAAATAATGTATGTGAGTCATTCAATGCAATTCTATTACCTGTAAAAAAACAATTCGATTCTGACCATGTTCGAGATGATTTGAAAGTGATTGATGACTAGGATTGTGAAAAAATATGAGAAGTTAGTCTCGTGAACTGGGATTAAATAATGTATGTGAGTCATTCAATGCAATTCTATTACATGTAAAAAAACAATTCGATTCTGAACATCTTCGAGATGATCTGAAAGTGATTGATGACTAGGATTGTGAAAAAATATGAGAAGTTAGTCTCGTCAACAGACGTCATGTGTCCCCAAATAAGAAAAAAGCTTATGAAGGTAAAACGTGCAACTCAAAATTGTAGCCCTATATTTGCGTGAGCTGCACAATTTAAGGTTAGCAACGACAATGAACAATATGTTGTCGACATGAGTACATGTGTGTGCAACTATTAGAAGTGGAAGATTACTGGAATTCCGTGTATCCATTTCATTCAATGCATTCATTTCATAAAACTAGCACCGAAAAATTACGTTCATAAATACTATCACCAGGGAATTATCTGCAGAAGTACTCACACTTTATTCCTCTGCTTAGTGGCCAACACATGTGGCCATCTGTAGAAAATATGTAGCAAATCCTTCCATCCATAAGAAAGCACCAACCTAGTATGCTGAAGAAGAAAATAGTGCGAGATGTCGATGAGCCGCCAAGTATAACAATTACTAGAAAGTGCTCAACTATGTCATGTGGTATATGTTTGCTTCAGGGGCATAATAGTCGCACTTGTCTTGATAAGGGATCCACTTCAGGCGCTACTTTCGCCTCTGCTTCGCAAGACACATTTATGGGTTTCCACACATTTGACAGGACAGAGGTACATTTCAACATATTTTGCTCATAAATATACTTTAATTATTTTCTAATATAGTTTTTTATTTATATACATGAATCTTCTATATACGGCCGAGTAAAAAATTTATGACTATTCGGACTGTAATTTATGTATTTATTGTAGGGTGTAATTTATCTATTTATTATAGTGAGATTAAGTTGTAAATTTGGGTAGAGTTCCTTTTGTTTTATGACTCCCTTATAGATAGTTACAAACAATTCATGCATATTCAAATCACAATTGTATAACCCAAAGTCAAATATGGATAATTAAGTACAACTATAGAAAAAAATATTAAATAAAGTATGACCATAAATCATATAACATAAATTAAATGACAAACATAAACTAAAGTTACAAACCAAACCTAAAGTTACAAACACAAATTAAAAGTACATAAAATAAAATATAAAAAATAAAATAAACTACGGTGGGACATCGTCATCATTTCGCTTCACTCAATCTATGAGGGTTTTCCCCAGCTCTCTATGTGACATGGTGAGCTCCTCGACTTTGCCTCAGAGGAACTTTACTCTCTGCTCCATACTGTCCCACGTACTAGCCGTGTGGGGGGACAATGGTTGTGTGGTGGCGTTCTCCGTATGATCATTTGTAGAGGAAGAAGCTCCCTAATCTCCCTTGAACATCCAGATACCGTTGACTTCAACTAGGTCCATTACAATCAAATGAAGCCTTTCAAATACATCGCCGAATCTCTAAGCTCTCATCTTCTCTACAATCGGTAGTTGAATTCGAGCTCTCTCGATGATCTTTTGAATCAACGCGTCATACGAAAAATTCTTGTTGCGCGTCTAACCAATCTCATGCATACGACCTAAAATCACGAAGCCAGGGTCGAACATCTTCCTACTATACAGCTTCTCCATTACATAACGGTCCATGCAGCTCACGAGATCTCTATGTTCATCCCGAGGTAGAATGGTATGGGTTATCAAATTGTGAATAACTCGAGCTTTGATGTTCAAATCCCTGGATATAAGCTTCACAAACCCTACAATGTTAGGATTTCGATGAATTTCCCTAAGAAAGTTAAGTCTCTCGGCTGATCTGAAAAAATCACAATCTCGGGAAGCATGATAATATCTCTCCACCTTAAACCTTTCTCCCGAAAACCCAAACAATTCATTAACCATCTCTAGAGGTATAATAATCTCTGTACCAAGAATGTACGGCCTCCCGGCAGAAGTCATGTTTGTATAAAACAAGCGAACAATTTACTCGCAGCTATCGCCCCTCAATCCATACAGCCCGTATAGAGCGATTTTGTCGAACATCTCCTTGATTTCAAATGACTCCAAACCTCTAAAGTTGACGGTCTTCAAATGAATAATCGAGCGGTTTGACATATTCTTCTCAAACTACTCTTGAAACATCTGATTTCAAAATTAAGTAGAAGTATTCCCAATTGGAGGTTGTCGCACTTGAGACAGAGAACCTTGGGACAACAGTGCCAGGTTTGTTGGACCTCTTTGAAATGGTCCTCCTTGTGATGATGATGAGTGATTTGGTGGAGCACGTTCCAAACCTCTTTGTGACAAGGTGGCCTTCCGTTTTATCATCAATTTCGGAGTCATTTGGGCAGAATTTGGTAATTTAGCTTAAATTGGGGATTTGTAGATTTGGGCGATCTAGGGCTCGAATTTTGTGGGAGGTTTTTTAGACAATATTTGAAGGAAACGCTTAGGGATTGAAAAATCACGTGAGGGGCATGAAATGGTTAGATTTTTTGTCAGAATTGCTGAGGGGTTAAGAGCTTTTAGGGTTTTCTAAAAGTAGGGGTGGAATGGGGGACCGATTTCTTATATAATGTTAGGCTAAGACCAAACCCCCCCGATTCCTGGGCAACGACCCCATTCTCAAAATTAGGGCCAATAATAGGGGCCGATCTGGGGCGGGCACCCCCTATTCTCACCCGGCCCAAAAATTATGTAACATAACAAGGGGTCTTCGCGGCCCAAAAATTAGGGCTAAGAACGGGGGGGACGTTCTAGGGTGGAGACCCCCGTTCCTAAGGACCTCTAAAATAGAGGAGGCATGGAATGAGGGGTTGTTTCGGGATGGAGACCCTGCGTTCTCGAGAACCCTAAAATGAAGGAGGCACGGAATGGGGGATTGTTCTGGGTTAGAGACCCCTTGTTTCTGAGAATCCTTAAAATAGGGGAGGCACAAAATAAGAGGCCGTTCTGGAGAGGAGACGACTCGTTCTCGAATTACGTGTAGTGCATATTAAACGGGGGGTCTCCACCCCCCAAATTGACCCCGCTCTAATATGTCTAGTGTCACGTAAGCACTGGATAGAACATGGGCTTTTCAATTTAGATTGGCCCTCCGTTTTAGGCGTAAATTCAGAACAATGGGTGATCGGCACTCCGTTAGGGTTTGATTTGTTACATTTTGGATAGTTTAAGATTTTAGTTTTTAGGATTTTTAGTTTAAGAGGTGTATCAAATTAACTCCATATTGTGGGGTCTAAATTAGTTTTTACTCTAACTTTTTCCAATTTCCTCCTTAAACCCATTGGAGTTGGTCTTAAATCCATCTAACCATCGACTCTTCTCGCCACGCATAAACCATTATCCGCCTTTGTTACTACTCCCGTATTGGTTACCGTCTTCTTCTTCTTGTTCTTGCTCTTAATCTACAACTCACTCCTCAGTGGTCTCTCCGCCGGCCTCTGTTGGGTGCTTTCTTTTGATCCTTAACACGGATTTCCAACCCACACAGTTCATTAAGTTTGCAACTTCATTCTGAAATCTTTACAGGATCAAAACTAGAAATTTATCTGCAATTCGTTTGGATATCTATTTTTTCTCTCTTGGGTATGTTTTTAATCATCTATACACTGTTTTTTTCAATTTTTTTAATAGATGTCTTCTTCTCTGAGCAAGAACACAATTCACAATTCTTCTCCATTGATGAGCTCTAGAAACAAGGTATCATCACTATCTTAAGGTTTGATCAAGTTTATTCCTTGCGGGCGAACTCTATCGGCTGACATGTCGTCCAAGAACTGGTTGGCTCAGCATGTTCTCTCTCCGGCCATGAAGAAGATCGCCTCCTCTGAAGAATTCTTTGTCCCCATCCCATAGTCATCCTCTTCGTTCAGAAGGTAAGGAGATTCGGATTGGCACTCTATTCGAGATGAGAATCTGAGGACAGAGACTGAGAGACAGCCATTACCGACTGTAATTGGTTCTTTGTAATTGGTTCTCATGGATGGGGAGAATGGAGAAAAGTCAATGGAGATAGGAAGTTGATAACAATTTAAGTATAGGGTTAAAATTGATAACAATTTAAGTATAAAATTGAAATGAATGGAAGTGCAAATATTGATTGCAGATAACTCAAAATACAATACTTGGATTGTTTTCTTTCTTTCTGATCCGACAACTAGCGTTGAGTTCGAATCTTCAAAAAATTTCACGCACGTAAATCTTTGATTTACCGGGATGTAAAAGCTATCAAAACATTTAGAAATGATTCTCTTGAATATGCTAGATAGTGACAATTATTTGATAGAACAAAGTGTGATGATCAAGTAGCCTTTATAGCTCCATTAATCATGCCCAACCTCCTTTTGGGTAATGCTATAAACACAAGTGGAGACTGTCGTACTATTTTATACACATTCAACCTTGACCTTGATAGTTGACACCCATTTTTCTAAAAAATAATAATACATATTTACACATAATGAGAAATTAAATAAAATATGTCACAATTTAAGGCAGAAAATTCTTTGATGTGAAAAGAAAATATTCAAATAAACACAAGTGGAGACTGTCGTACTGTTTTATACACATTCAACCTTGACCTTGATAGTTGATACCCATTTTTCTAAAAAATAATAATACATATTTACACATAATGAGAAATTAAATAAAATATGTCACAATTTAAAACAGAAAATTCTTTGATGTGAAAAGAAAATATTCAAATGTCATTAATATAATATGACAATTAAAACCGTTGAACTTCGTCATCAATCAATTGATGCTGATTCGAACAATGAACGATCTACTGTTAAAAAGAGAGATGGAAATTCGTTCGGCAAGCTTTATCATATGGAAGATACCAACATAGCGTTAGAATATCCACACGTTGTTTTGTTAGTGAATTTGCTTAAACTCATATTCTAATGATGATTTTATCAGATATCTTACGACTTACTACTGGAATTTTTCTTTTTTCAGACAGTTTCTCCTCTACCACAATCTCCATCTAGATTCAAGAATGATACTCTTTTTAGTTATTACTACAATCAAGTTATCTTGGAATATCTCTTATTTTTGGCTCCCTTCTTCCACCACTGCGACCAGTCTAGATTCAATCATAGTACACTTCTTAATATTCCTCAATTTTGGATCAAATAATGAAACAATCAACCTATTACTATTAGGAGGTTTCTTGATGACACGTCTGAAATCTTTTTGGGGATGCAGAATGTCTCCAACATCTATCACCATTTCAATCAAATCAAATACAGGAAAACAAGGTGAAAGATCTCCACTACCACCATCATTACCACTATCATTTCATATTAGTTAACCTAACTGGACTGTGAGGATGGTGTACGGAATTCAAGCTTGCCTTATTTGCTAAGAAGAGTCACCATTTCCGTACGTTCTAATCATTTCTTCTTCCCCAAATTAGGTTTATTTGAACAGAAAAAGTTGAATCTACACAGAAAACAAAACGCCGAGGGATCCTACGGCTATACCATAGATTAGATGGACCTCAGGAGATGAGGTTTACGATGGATTACATTGTTCCTACAGCAAACAGAATCAATAGGCAAGCGAAAAGGAAAAAGACGAAGAAGAAGACTGTTCAATCAATAGTCGAATTGAAAATAATCATCAACCTCAGACATTACGTCTCCTTGGAAGGATTGCAGAGTGGACGACAGCACGGCTGGGAAATGTCCGGACGAATCCAAACCCCCTAGATCCGGCGATACAAGATAATCTGACGATGAGGAATAAACGCGGGCCTCATCGCTCACTGCTTCCACCATTTCCTGCTTCACTGAAGAGGAGGAAGAGAAAAAGGGAAATCGGCCATCGTTGCAGACCGGACCATCGAAGCTGAGGAGAATGGAGGAATCAGAGGGATTTGAATCCAGAATTATTTCTGGAGATTTGAACGAGCCGCTGCAGGTATGGTGGCCGTAGTAAGTAGTCCGATATTTGGGAGGATCATATTGGATTCTCTGAACTTGTTTGCTCGCCTGGCAACCTTGATCCATTTTATGGGTACATCGGTAGTAGTTTCTGGGTTATTTTACAAAAACAAAAACCGATCAATTACGGCCACCCACAAAGTAAGAAACTTCCGATCAGGATCAGGTTTATCGTACTTTCTAGTCTAACCAAATAACCTACCTAGGAAAATGAGCGTTGAGGATCGCTTTTTGTCCGTACTTTCTCCAAGCATGGCCATCATCGACGAGGGTTGAGTCTTCTGTTGCCCTCGTGTCCGAAGTCTTTCTGCAAAATCATGGAAAAATGTCAGTTCCGTACTCCCTTCCCCCTGACCAAGATCACATAGAATTCGAAGAGAATAAGGTTTTACCTTCTCTTGTAGCAACCTCTCCGATCCTTAACAGCCGAGCTCCTACAACTTTCGCCGGAATCCTCAGACTTTAACGGAGAATTTAGGCAGCTACTGACAGGAATCTGAGAACCCTCATCGTAGTCGTTGCAGCTCAGCATGGCAATGGTATTCGTAAAAGAATTCAAGATCTTGAGGGCCAGATCTTGGGTGGCGGGTGAAATCTCAGCTCCGATTGAGTTCTGAAGAAGGGTTTGTAGCTGCTGGGTGAGTTCTCGGCCACGAATCACTTCATTCGTAGCTTTCTGCCGGTCAGGAGATAAACTCTCAGACAAACAGTTCTCCATTTCTCCGTCTAGTGAGGCTTAGTACTTGCAGTGAAGACTAGCTCAAGATTCGAGGAGAAGAGGAAAAGAGCAAACCTAAACTCAGACAGGCTCGGATAAATACAAGGAAAATATAGGGTCGAAGGACGCTTTCATACCCTTATAAACTATCCCCCATTCGCATGTACTAACACGCACCGTATGAGAGGTTATTTAGTTTGTTGACGTAAAGAGCTGATTGGAGGAAGGGGTAAGGGGAGCTAATAGCGCGTGAAGCAAAAGAGGGTATTCAGCTTATGACTAAGTCTGAGGTCATGGTTGTGACCTCACACAGCGAGTTCATCACTTCTTAAATATCTATTATTATTACTAGAGTAAAATCCAATTTAACCCTCCAATTATTATTATTATTTTTTAAATTCGTAAAGTATTAACTTTAATAAATCAAAGCTTAAATTATCTAAAACCTAACAATTAAATTTTTGGTGGTCGACCGATAATCTCTTGTTCTGCATTTTACACACAAAACGAGGAATAGTGCTAAAAGCGCAGCACCCCGTTCTGTCTGGAATATTACGTCCCCCGCACGTGCACAACAGAGGAACGATCTAAAAAGAATGGGCCCCCGTTCTATTCGGGGGTCGACGTGGAGTATAGAAACCCGACGCACGAGCGTTGCACGTAAAAAAGGACACGGGAGCCGTTCATTTTAGCTTGGCCCCAAGTGTTACAGAGTAATTTTAAAACGAGGGGCTGCACCTCAAGACACTGCCCCTTGTGTGTTGAACACGGGGAGCTTTATTCAAGACACAACCCCCCGTGTTCAGGCCTAGGGTTGAGAACGGGGGAGTTCATCCTCAAACGGGGGGCCGATCCCAAGTTAGTATATATAATATCGGCCGCCTATGCACTCTCCATCATCTGAAATCGAGAGAAATATCGTTGAATGCGTGATTTTTGTCACAGAAGATCCTCAAATCTCAGCCATCGTCACCGAAAATCCTAAAATCCAAAGCCTCATTGTCGAGAACCCAAACCCGAGGCCTCCAATGTCGAAAATCCAAAATCGAAGCCACTTAATAGACAAAAATCCAAAACCTGAGCCTCATAATCGCCAAAAATCTCAAACCCGAGCCTCATCATCGCCGAAAATCCTCTAATCTGAGACTATTTTGCTGAAAATCCGCAAAACCGATCCCATTTTGCTAAAAATTGGAGCTCTAATCTTTGAAGTGGCCCTCAAAAGTTTTTTTAAACGAAAGGCTCCTAACCCTCCCCCCCCCCCCCCCCCCCCCACACACACACACACACACACACACACACACACACACACACACACACACACACAAGCTGGCCTATCAAAACGGGTACCTTCGTCACAAGGTGCTCTGGATCAAGTGTCGCGACCGCCACCTAATTATTTGTCGATGGAATTTTGAAACTAGGGGGGTGTCTACAATAGTTCAAGAGAGATATGTCAATGAGCTTGATTATTTATGGGAAGACTGCCAACTTTAGCGGTTGGAGTATTTGGAGATCAAGGAGATATTTGACTGCATCTCCTTGCACGGGGTGTACAACATACGGGGAGACAGCTGCGACAAAATTATTCGCTTATTTTACGTGAACTTGACTGTTATCGAGAGGCAGAGGTGCTTGAAGACGTACATATTCGGTACAGATATTATCGTAACTACAGATGATGTCAACGAATTGCTTGGATTTGCCATAGAAGACGCGGTCAGATACTATCACGCTTCCCGAGAGTGTGATTTTGCCAGATCGGCAGATGGATTGCAATTCTTTAGGCAAATCTACCACAATTCGGACATTGCAGCATTCATAAAACCAAAATCGAAGGACTTGAACGTTAAAGCTTGGGTTATTCACAAGTTGGTCAGCCATACCCTGCTGCCAAGGGAAGATCTCATGAGAGATCTTAATTTCTATCGCGGCCCCATGTCGAAGATTCCTGCACATAATGAAAAATATATTAAAAAAGAATGATAGTATGTTTATGAGTGAAATGTCTTGAAATGTACTTGGGTCCCGTCAAATGTGTTGAAACTCATAAACGTGTCTTGTGAAACAACACTTGAAGTGAATCCCCGGTGAGGACAAGTGCAACTATTATGTCCCTGCTACCGGCATATACCACGCAACATCTTTGAGTTCTTCTTACTAATTGTCGAACTTGATGGCTCATCGACATCTCGCACTCTTGTCTTCTGCGGTCTACCAGGTTGGCGTTTTCTTCTGGGCAGAAGGAGTTCCTTTTTATTTGGCCTTAGCAGTTGAATAAGGTGAGTACATTTGCAGATAAATCTCGCGGTGATAGTATTGGTACACATAATTTTTCAGTGCTACTCTCATGAAATGCATGCATGGAATGGAATGGACACACAAGATTCTAGTAAGCTCCCACTTGTTACAGTTGCACACACTAGCATTCATGTCGACAACATATTGTTTATTGTCGTTGCTGACCTCAAATCATGCAGCTACCGCAAACACAACACTCCAATTTCGAGCTGCACTTTCCAGCTTCATAAGCTTTTTCCTTATCTGGGGACACAGGCGGTCTATTCATTGGGCCAACTTCTAAAACATTTTCATAATGCGAGTCATCAAACACTTTCAGATCATCTAAAAAATGATGAGAATCAGTTTGTCCTTGACTGACAATAGAACTGCATTGAATGACCCGCACAAATTATTTAAGCTCATTTCACACTTGGGAATGGAAGAGAAGACATGACTGACCAAATATCTAGGCTCTTCTTCTAGAAGATATGCGTGGGCATTCCGGCCAATTTGATGTAATTTCTTCATTTAAATGGAAACTTGTGGTTGCCTTGGCCGCATTCCACATCGCATCTCTGTATACCCTATCTCGAAATCGATTTTTACAATTTACATACAAATGCCGGAGGCAGTAGCGGTGTTCGGCGTGCTCTAATTGTTCATGCACAGCAGTTGACAACCCCTGATATTTGAAAGAAAAACAGCATCAACATAAAACAATATAACTAGCACAACGCCCTAATAGTTGAAATAATTATTAGAAATGCATTATACCTTTTGTCGATCCGAAACAATTGTCCATTCGTATCCCGATCCTATGTTTAGGTATCGCTTCAAATATGTCAAAAACCACTTCCATGAGTCCGTACACTTGGATTCAACATTGGCAACAACAACAAGATATATTATATCGTTCCATCAATACTGACGGCTGTGAATAGTTGGCTAGGACACAAGCCATTCGGATGACAACCATCCAAACAGATAACAGGTCTACCGAACTGCAACAAACCTACCTTGCACGCAGTCATGCACATATACATTTTTTGAAATACCAATAAATCAGAGCCCATGTCGTAACCATGTATTTTTAATGTGCTACCTAGATTTAATCTATATATTATAGGATTTTTTTTATACATTTTTTGAAATACCAATAAATCAGATCCCATGAATTCTCAGGGAATAGACACAGGGCACCCACATTATTATGTTTAAATTTGTGACTTTCTTTTAAAGTTTGATATATTTTATTTCACAATTCATAGATGGTCTTAGGCAAAAAAATTTAGATAGAAGTATCTGATTATCAGAAAGAACCATGATCGTTTAACTTAAGGCTTGGTACATGGTTCACAACGAGTGCTCGGAGGTGCGTAAGAGAAATAGAACAACTGTCCAGAGACACGTCGAACATGTGCCATTACTATATTGTGCATACAAACAGGTGCATCTGTCTATTATAATGAATCCAAACATTAAATTAGACCGACCACTTTTTTCAAAAGAGTGCCATCTTTGTCAAAAAGGAAATCACATTAGAGTGGTTTAGGAGGTCTGTTGTCAAGTCGCCATTATTTCGATATTTGTCATATTTTGTGTGAAATATCTCATAAAAAGAGCATTATGCATAACGATTTTGCCATCCAAAATTGATGTGTATTAGTTGGTGGGATGCAAAGAAATTTAGTGAGGAATTTTGTGGGTAAAATATACGTGATGCGTTACTGTGCACGTTGTAATTTCAAATGGTGGTGAATTTTCTTACTGAATATTTTCTAGAGTATTTAGTTTCTAGTAAATCATTGTGAATTCTATTTCTCATCGTAGTATCTTTCTTGACTTTATTTTGGTGGTTTTTCCCGATTTGAATGTCCACATAAAATTCAGATTTTTGTCTATATTTCTTTTACATCAGGGTGGTGGATATGATTTTTCTATTATTTCTTGTATTTTTCAAAATCTCAGAGTAGTTTTATGCAGCCTAAGATAGTTTCTATTAATTAAATATGAGATGACTCTAATTTATCACATGTGCTACAAATCAAACATAATCTAATGTAGGAGTGTGGTTAGGTCACTTTCTCTCGTGACGACTAATTCAATCTAATTAATTCCTATCAACTTGAGCTAATATAATCACGTTATAATTAAAAAAATCATGAGAATTAATTTGAAACAACTATCTAATTATTATGAGAATATTTTGTAAAACTGTGAGATCCCGAGATTCATTTAAGTCTAAAATGTATAATCATCTCACTAGTAGTTATTTTGTCAATGAGTTAGGTAAAAAAAAATTAAATTACATGTGAGGGAATATAAAAATATATTAATGATTAAATTATTCAAACTTAACAACTTAAACTTATTATTAGAAACTTAGGATTCAAAGTCTTAATCATTGTTAAAGGAGGAGGAAAAAATAACAAACCTGAGTGGGAAGCGAAAATTGGAGCTTCGGAGGAGCGTCGAGTGTTTTTTAGAAAAATCAGAGCTTCACGACTTTCGGGCTGGAGCTCTGCTCTGGAAACTGGAAAATGGGAAAAACGGAGAGGGAGGGAGGATTTTGGGCTGGAGCTCTGGAAGGAGCTCGAGATTTCATTTGGAAAGCAGAGAAGAGCTTGCGATTTTGTCTGGAATGGGGAAATCGAAGAGGAATAGGGGATTTAGGGCTTCTTCTGGAAAGTAGAGTGTTTTTGCTTTTGATTATTTAGTCTGCACGTGCATTAACGTAGAGGTTTAACAGAAATTTTTAAAAGGTTTAAATTGATAACGGAATGATAGTACAAGCTTCACTTTGCCAGTTTTTTTAGTACATGGGGTGAATTGAAAGAAAGTGTATAGTACAGGTTCAAATCGATAATTTCTCAATTTATTAATAGATAACATTTTTACCCTAAGAAAAAATATTATATATCGAGGCTATAATAGCATTTTCATTTTATTTAGTGATTTAGCATGCTCATACATCATCTTATTATTTCATATGTCGTATAAATTTTAAGCATAATATTAATTTTTATTTATTTATTACAACAATATGTATTCTTTCATGATGAATATACTTGCAACTGAAAAGTTGAGTGACGATAACTTCGTTATCTAGAATAAGAACATGAATTTGATTCTTATGCATGACAATCTGAAGTTTGTCCTGATTGAGGAATGTTCTCCAGTCACTGTTGAAAATGCCGTGAAATAGAGAGAAAATCTTTCGAGACATGACAACAAGCAAATGACAAAGTTTGTTGTTATTTACTCGCTTGCATGACAAATGTTGTTAACACAAAATTTGAGAATATAGAGACTACTTATGAGATAATAGAGTCTCTGCATAATAACATGTTTGGTAGGCCATTTGACCAAGCCTGTCATAAAGCTACTAAGAAAATCATGAATAACAAGATACGAGCTAATACCACTGTTCGAGAGCATGTGTTAATGATGATTAGCATAATTCATGAACTTGGGATAAATGAGACCGATATTGATGAAGCTAACCAAATGGACATGATTTTATCAAGCTTGAGCCCACAATTCTTATAATTCAAGAGCAACTATTGTAACACCTGGCATTTTGGCCATGTAATTATTCCCCGAATAATTAAACGGGATTAATTTGATATTAATACAATGAATATTTTAATGAAATTGTCGATGTGTTTAATTGAATAAGAGAGATTCGTGAGACTGAGACGACGAACTAAATAACAATTTAGTTGGAAACCAATGAGAGGCAAATTAGGAAGCCAATTAAGGTTGGTGGAAGGAAGCCAATGGATGATTGACACTTGGCAAGCTTGTGGAAGAAGCCATGCCTTTTCTCTTCCTCTCCTCTTCACTCCTACGTGAATCTCCTCTCTGTTTTCTCTCTTCCAGACGACGTGTGACCATTTTTCAAACTTCTTCTCCTCCTGTTTTCTTCTATTTTCTCTGTTACAGGTAACCTTCTACGATGGTTAAAGAGTTTAGGTTAGTTATTTGTTAGTTTTGTTGAAGTTTAGGATTAATATCCGATTATACACATTATAGGTTTGTGAACTCGCCAAGGACGTACATGCAAAGCTTTCAAATCTACGGACAACAGGTAAGTTCATATGCGTAGGTTTGGCCCTTAAGGCCCTACATCTCGGAGATACTAGGTTTAAAAAAAAAATGTCGTAGGGTTATCGTTGGGTAGTTAGGTCGATGATTCGGCCATAAGTTTAGTGCCATGCTCAATGTATGGTTTAGATATCCTGTTATTTATGTGTGTTTTGAACTGTTTTCCAGTATGTTAATTCTATGCACAATGAATGTTCATGCATACACGTTTTCCTGAAAGTCATGTAAATGTTTTATGCACGAGGTTGAAGTTAAGAAAGATAAAACCTGTAATGTAATGTACGGTTAAGTGTGGGACGAGGACTGACATCCTGTTTTGTATTCCTGTTCTGTATCCCTGTTATGTGCCTGATAGTGCACTGTGCCTAATAGTGCACCTCTGTTGCGCCAGTTCCTCTATAAGTCCCACTTATACTTTCTGTGCACTTGAACGTAATGTAAAGTAATGTTCATGTATTTCAAAAGTTCATGCATAGCATATGCATCATTGCATTGTATGTTCTTACTGAGCTCTAGGCTCATAGTTGAACTCCCTGATGTAGGTACGGACCCCGTGGATGAGGACTTTGTGCTTCAGGCCGACGAATAGGTGGTTGGTGGTGCGAGCTTTCGGGGGTGGTTGCGGCAGCCAGACATATTTCTGACCCGAAGGTGAAGTTTTTAAAAAAAATGAATGTCATGTTTGTATAGTCTCTGTTGGGATTCTGTTGGAATTTTAGTAATGTATAGGTTTTGGGGTTGAGTTTTAAAACCTCTGTTTTGACAGTTGTATATATATATTTTGAAATATTCTGGAACTGCTTGGAGTCTTTTCTTTTAGGTTACGCATGGATTGTCTTGAGTTTTAGAGCTATCCATGCAGTCAGATTTTTGAACTTCTGTCATGTTTTTAAGCATGTTTTAAAAGTATGTTTTAATCGGGTTTCTTTTGGTTGGGGTACTTCAGGTGTTGAGGGAGTGTTAAGCCCTCTGTTCCATTCAGTCGAATTTGTCGACCGAATGGTGTAGAAATTAATTCCAGAGACTTAGTCTGTCGACTAAGGCTAAGTGTTAATCGTCAAACAGAGAGGTAGCCGATCGATCGCCTGGGGTAACTGATCGATCGGCGGTGTATATATGTCTTTCGAGTTTTCAAGTCTTCCAACTTCTCTGTCGTCCAAAACTTGTCGTCCAAACCTGTCGACCAATTCTGTCGTCCAAACCTGTCGACCAATTTTGTCGTCCAAAACTATCGACCAATTTTGTCGTCCAAACCTGTCGACCAATTCTGTTGTCCAAACCTGTCGACCAATTCTGTCGTCCAAACCTGTCGACCAATTCTGTCGTCCAAACCTGTCATCCGTTTTGTGCCTTCCATTTTATGTCTTGCCATTTTAATGTTTAAGGCAGAGGTCACTTCGACCGATTTCACCACCGAGGTCACTTCGACCGCTTTCGTCACCGAGGTCACTTCGACCGATTTCGTCACCGAGGTCACTTCGACCGATTTTGTTGTGGGTCATAGCTCTTCAAATGCTGTGTTTTGTCGACCGAAAACCCTGCTTTAAAACACATTGTCCATTCTGTTATGTGAACAGTCGTCCACACTGTCTTTTATTTCTGTCGTCCACAGCTTCTGTCATTCACTGTAGCCTTCCACTGCATGACTTCCACTTTATGTTTTCCATTTTATTAAGTCTTCCACTGCATGTCTGTCGTCTATTCTGTCTTTTATTTAAAACGTCCAAAGTATTATGTCTTCCTGTTTTCTTCTATCGTTTATTTCTGTAGTCCGATTTTAATTGTCATCTAGTTTTAAATATGTCTTCTAGTCTTTAATTCCAGAGAAAGTTTATACTCTGTGTAAAATTTTAAAAGTTCAAAAAAAAAAAATATATATGTCACGTTTTAAATGTCCGGAGTGAGGCTCGCCAGCCCCGATCGGGTCGGGGGTCGTCACAACTATTACACAAACAAATTGAGTTACGATATGGTCTATGAGTCCCTTTCTTCTGCTGAGAATAAGGGAGAAACAAATGTTGTTGAATCATCTTCTTTCCAATCTTCTCTTAAGAAGAAGAAGAAATTTCAAAAAACTAGTATCTATTAATAAATTTGTTCAAAATATCTAATATTTTCAAAATTTATTAACTACGACTAGTATTGGTCAAAATGTGATTAACATGTTTAACCATATTTTCATGAGTGTATACCACCGTTTCGGTTTTGTAAGACTTAACTTATAAATGTTGTCTTAGGGTCGGTCAACCATAAAATACTTTTTTATAAAACCTATTTCTAGGAGACTAACCATGTTATTAATTTAAGTGAACACTCTCCTTAGTGAGGACGATAATAAAGCCGTCTCGGAGCTCCACTTAAATCTCATGTTGTTGTATCAACGGTGGACACCATAAGAAGTTACGTCTAACTCTCCGCTCCCATTCTTATTTAGACTTAGTGTGATTTTATAGAATATCACATATTCTATTAAAACTTTTATAAAAATTAATTAATCAAATTAATTTATTTTTTTAAATTATCAATTTATAATTAAATTAATTTATTTAGATTTAGAGAATGATTCTCTAAGTTTATGAATGGTAATTCATTTAAAATTTTATTGAGTAAATCAAAGAATAAATTAAAACAAAATAAGTGTATACTAAATATAACAAATTAAGATCATAAATTGTAACGCCCCGAGTTATCTGAACCCGGTTCATCATACAATGCCCGTATATGACTAAAATTTCTACCATATTTTTTTTTAAAACTTGCAGCGGAAATCATTTGAAATGTTAAGGAATAATCGGTCAAAAGAAATAGAAGTTTGAATCGTGAAAACACTTTAAAAGTTGCAGAAGTCAAACGCATCCGCCGATGAGTAAAGTCAACGAAAGAAGCAGAAAACAAACAAAATAGAAGACTCCTGCCGATGACGTCAGTCGAATGGAAAACAAAGGACATCTCTCGGTAGACTGTATCTACCGGTTACTAAACGACAAAATACACTCTACATCTTCCGATGACGTCAGCCAGATGACTTCCTTCATCCGATCGACTTTGTTCTACACCCACCGATGGCTAAACGACAAAAGTCCTCCTACATCTACCGATGACGTCAGCACGCATCTGCCGATGGGTTTTACGACAAAACCCCTCATCCCCTTCTTCCGATAGGGTAAATTGAATATACCGATCACTAAACGACAATGCATAATACCCACTCATACCGGTAGGGCAAAATCTACATCATCCGATAGAATAAACCTCATGTACCGATGACTTTACTGAGACATCATCCGATGGCTTTACTAAAGACATCTTCCGATAGAATTAACCTACATCATCCGATGACTTTTCTTAAGGCATCTTCCGATAGACAACAACACAACTTCCTCCGATAGAAAACAATAAACTTCTACACACATCCACTGATAGCTTTTACCAAAACATCATCCGATAGATAAATTATTCGACTCCTACCGATGGACAAAACAACATGGCAGTAGACTTTACTATAAATCAAGAAAGTCCTGACTATCAAAAGGACTTAAGCATTTTACCAAAAACCATTCAGAGGCAGTTTAAATCATTGTATTGCTCAAACTCAGTAAAAACAACATTATAAAATCCAACAGATCACTAGTATCAGAAAAACTCAAAACGTAGTCAAATATTAAAATCTCTACTGTCATGAAAACAAGGCATACTCTGATTAGATTATTACCAACTAAACCCCCACCACTGCTGACAACAGTTAACCCGCCTCATCAGTTTACCAGGCCGAGACATGAATGTACTCCTCCAACCACATCTAATCATCTGTGCAATCAGGAAATTCACCTGCAGTATCCTCAACACCTACATCACAAAACTCATCTATTAGCCTAATGCTAAGTAAGTAAAGCAGTAGTGAAATGAAACACTGAAATATAAATTCCTAAACATGCAATTTCTACTTTCTCAACTCAGTTGTTCATGTTTCGTTTCTGTTCAGATCCCCCTGTGAAATTGGGAGCTGGATCAACTCTCTCAAAGTATATACATCCACTGGCTCATTAAGGGGCGGATAAATTCCCTTAACAGTAAATCTGATTCACATGTTCAGATCCCCCTGTGAAATTGGAAGTTGGATCAACTCTTCCAAAGTATAAATATCCACTGTCTCATTAAGGGCGGATTACTTCCCTTAACAGTAAAACTGATTCACATAGCTGTTTCAATATGTTCAATCCTCACTATGCTAACATGCATTCAAATTCATTTTCGTATACTTTAAAAAAATATGATGCATGACATACCAACACATTCCAGCATACAAACCCTAATGTTTTGTGATGTAGGCCATAAGGCACAAGCAAACTTTACTTACCTGGCTCTCCTGGAAAAGCTTGGTTGCAAGCTACTTCGGGTATTACTCAAACCTAAAACCATAGACAGAGCATACATTAAATTTCCTCTAATCTTCATTCTAAACAACTAGAAATCTAAGGGAAACTGTTTTGGGAACTCTAGTCATTGTGCATTCCCGATTTCAACTTAAACCGAAACCACCACTCGCTTACCGCCTTCTCAAAACCTCATTTATCATCCCTCCTACCAACGATAGATACAATGTAACAAGAAATAGAAGCAAAACTCACCAAGTTCGGAGGAAATCGCTGGAGGAAGTCGAAGGGGGTCTCCTATCGCGCTCTGCTAAGCTGAGGAGCTGAGAATGGAGAGGAAATGAAATAAACAGTGGCGGCTACTTCATTAATAGTTTCCTTAAATACGTTATCCACCTTTGAATTTCTAATTACCCTTATGCCCTTGCCTAGTCATCCACTAACCCTTCATTTAATATTGCCATATAAATTGTGCCATTAGTTTAAAAGGAATAGAGAAACGGTTTGATAGAACCTGGTATTACATAAATATATGACCATTATTATGATAAAATTAATTGTTCTATATTTAACAGAAATTATTAGAACAATATAATTTTATCTGACCTACGATATATGCATACATTACGAAGCACTGATGGTATAAATATTTATTTGATTCTTTTTCAATTCTACATGATTAAGAATATAATCTTTCATCAAACCTTATGTGTTAACAAGCCATCTCAAAATGGCGTGGCAAAAACGAAAAAAATAAATCTTTTTGAAATAAAAAAAGCTCTTTCATAACTTATTTCCTCATTAATTGCATGTCTTGTTTTTAATAGAGAGATTCCCTATAGTATATATTTTCTTATTATACTTTGTCTCCTAACTTATCAAAAAAATTGACAATACGTGTGACAGCCCCCAGACCCGATTGGGGTTCGAGGAGCCATCACTCCAGGACATTCAAAACGGAGAATATTTTTTTTTTAAATAAACAGACTGAACCTTTAAAACAAACCCTTAAAACTTTACAGAGAGAGAAAAAATTCTCCGAATTTAAAGCAAAATGGGAAGACAGGAATGGACGATGAAAATAAACAGACAGATACGAACAGCTGACATGCAGTGGAAAACTTAATAAAATAGGAAACAGAAAGTGGACGTCATATTTAAAATTCAGACTTCAGAAAGAAATGACAGGAGTAAAACAGGAAGACAAGAGGCAGGGAAAAATGAAAACAGTGATTCAGAAATAGACGATGGAAGATGAAAGACAGAGAAAGTTTCTAAAACATTACGCAGAGAAAACCTCCTCTGAAATTGAAGTATGGAAAATTGACAGAAGAAAAACATGAAGAAGATAAAGACGTAAGGCGGAAGATGTGGGCGGAGGATGTGGGCGGTAGAAGTGAACAGTAGAAGTGGGCGGTAGATGACGTGGACGGAAGATGTGGGATGGATGACGTCAGGCGGAAGATATGCGGATGACGTCAGGTGGTAGAAGTGATTTTAAAGGCAGCGGTGGATGTGATTTCAAAGGCAGCGGTGGATGTGATTTCAAAGGCAGCAGTGGATGTGATTTTAAAGGCAGCGGTGGATGTGATTTTAAAGGCAGCGGTGGATGTGATTTTAAAGGCAGCGGTAGATGTGATTTTAAAGGTAGCGGTGGATGTGTTTTTTAAAGACAGCGGTGAATGTGATTTTAAAGGCAGTGGTAGATGTGATTTTAAAGGCAGCAGTGGATGTGATTTTTAAAGGCAGCGGTAGATATGATTTTAAAGGCAACGGTGGATGTGATCGGAAGATGTAGTTTTAAAGGCAGAATTGGCAACATTTAACAGGAAGACGTATAAACAGGGAGCGTAAAAAGTTTCAGACCCTCAAAACCTGATTCAAAACAAAGTTGTAAAACATGCTTTACAAATGACAAAGATTCAAGAAAACAAACTACATGGATAGCTCTAAAATTCGAGACCATCCACGTACAACCTAAAAAGGAAGAACTCAAGCAGTTCCAGAATGTTTTCAAAACATAGATACAACTGTCAAACAGAGGTTTTAAATACATCAAAACTAAATCTATACACCATTTTAAAATCTCAGAAACAGTACAGAACTTGACATACATTTCAAGAATTCACCAAAACAGAAGTTTTTAAAACATAAGCAAAACACAAAACTTAAAACTTAACTCTCTCAGTCAGGAATATGTCAGGCTGCCACAACTACCTCCGAAAGCTCGAGCCACTAGCCACCTATTTGTCAAACAGAGACACAAAGTCCTCATCCACAGGTTCCGTACCTACATCAGGGCGTTCACCTATGAGTCTAAAACTCAGTAAGAACATGAAAATGCAGTGATGCTAATGTTATGCATGAATCTTCAGAAATACAGTGACATTACAGAACATTACTTTTCACTGGCAGGGGGTATAAGTGGGGCTTATAGGGGAACTGGCAAGTGCACTATCAGGCACATAACAGATATACAGAACGGAACAGAATAGTAGGCCAGTTCTCGTCTGTAGCACCCGGCCTTTTTGTCTGTAATTATTTCTCGAATCACTTTGCGGGATTAATTTAATATTAATACAATATGTGTTTTGTTGGGAACCAAACAAATGTGTAACTAAACAAAACACTAAGTTTGAAATGCATGGAAGGGCAAATTGAAGAGAAATTAAGGTTGGTGGGAGATAGCCAATGGATAGCTGACACTTGGCAGCTTGTTGAAGAAGCTAAGTCCTTCCTCCTACGTGAAATCTGCATTTCACTTCTCTGCTTCTTCCCTTCCCTCTCTGTTTTCTCTCTTCCAGGCGACTGAAACAAAGTTCCACACTTTGTTTCTCTTGCATTATTATGTTTTCTTCAGTTAAGGTAATTTCCCATCGATAGTTAACAAGTTTAACTACACTATTATTGATTTTAAGAAGTTTAGGGTTAATGACCGTATAATCACATTTTAGGTTCACAATCTACTGAAACCGAGACGTTCAGGACTTCTAACCCCGCAGCAAACAGGTAAGTTCATATCTGTAGGTTGGCTCTTAAGGCCTACATCACGGAGGTACTAGGTTTTCTGTTCTGTCGGGTTGTTTTGGGTAGAAGAGTTAGAGTTATGTTCTGAAATGTCTGGCTTTGATTTACTTTCTGTTGTCTTATTTCTGTTGTCTGCCAGTTTAAGTTCAAGCATCGTTCATGCATACACGTTTTCTCTGAAAGACATGCAAATATTTTTTGTACATGGTTTGAAGTTAAACAAGATAAAAATCTGACTGAAATGTATTGGTTAAGTGCAGGATGGGGACTGGCCCCAAGATTTTTTTCTGTTCTATATCTCTGTTTGTGCCTGATAGTGCACCCACTATTCGCCAGTTCCCCTACAAGCCCCACTTATACCTCTCTGCCACTGTAACGTAATGTACTGCTCTGTCACTGTATTTCTGAAAAATTCATGCATAGCATTTGCATCGCAGCATTTTTGTATGTTCTTACTGAGTTTTAGACTCATAGGTGAACTCCCTGATGTAGGTACTGAACCCGTGAATGAGGACCTTGTGCCTCAAGATGATGATCTGATGTAGTTGGCAGACCGAGCTCATGGGTTGTGGTTGTTGCAGCCAGACATGTTTCTGTTCAGAGGTTTAATTTTTAAAGTGAAGTTATGTCTGTAAATTTTACTTAAATTCTGGTGTTTGGTTTAAAAAAAAAACTCTGTTAGTGAATTCCAGAAATCCATGTTAGGTTATGTACTGTCTCTGAGATTTTGAAACAATGTATAGATTCTGTGTCAACGTTTAAAACCTCTGTATTTGACAGTTGAATTATATTATAAAGTATTCTGGAATTGTTTGGGATATTTTCTGAATAGTCTGTGCATAGATGACTTCTGGTTTTGGAACTATCCATGCAGTTTGTTTCTTTGGATCTATCAATTGTAAAGTATGTTCTACAACCTTGTTTAGAATCGGGTATTGAAGGTCTACAACTTTCATGCCTTTTGTTTGTACTGTATTAGATAGTTAAATTATGTTCTGTAGTATTCTGAAATGGTTTAGAATATATTCTGTTAGTCTATGCATGGATGGTCTCTGGTTTTTGAGCTATCTATGCAGTGTGATTATTCTTAAGTTTCTGTTATGGCTTCTGCTGTACTCGAGAACCATGTTTTGAAGTGGTTTGAGAATCTGAGACGTTTATGTCTTCTGTTTTTATGCTCTCTGTTTGTGAGTCTTCCTGTCAAAAGTTGTAAATTTTGTCTTTAAAAGTTTACATCCACCGATCACTGTTCACTTTTGTCCTATTATATCCACCGATTGCACTGTTCACATCTACCGATTTCTTTGTTCTCCTTGTTGTAGTTTACATCCACCGATCACTGTTCACTTTTGTCCTATTATATCCACCGATTGCACTGTTCACATCTACCGATTTCTTTGTTCTTCTTGTTGTAGTTTACATCCACCGATCACTGTTCACTTTTGTCCTATTATATCCACCGATTGCACTGTTCACATCTACCAATTTTTTTGTTCTCCTTGTTGTAGTTTACATCCACTGACCACTGATCACTGTTCACTTTTGTCCTATTATATCCACCGATTGCATTGTTAACATCTACCGATTTCTTTGTTCTCCTTGTTGTAGTTTACATCCACGCGTCGTGATTGCACTGTTCACATCTACCGATTTCTTTGTTCACCTTGTGTAGTTTACATCCACCGATCATGTTCACTTTTGTCTTTATATCCACCTATTGCACTGTTCACGATCCACGATTGCACTGTTCCACCTTGTTGGTAGTTTACATCCCCGATCACTGGTCACTTTGTCTATTTTCCACCGATTGCACTGTTCACATCCCGATTGCCTGTCACCTGTTGATAGTTTTCCCTGATCACTGTTCCCGTTGTCACTTTGCATCCATCCGCCTTCCACTATTTCATTCTTGCTCTTCGATTGTTTTCCTTCTCTGTTAAGCTTTAAGGTTTATTCTTAAAAGTTCAGTCTGTTTTCTGTTTGTTTTAAAAGTATAAATGTTTAAAAAAAGATAGTCACCGTTTTCCGTTAAATGTCCGGAGTGACGGCTTGGCTCTCGGATTCCGATCGAGATCCGGTTTCGGGCTGTCACACCGTCCCACACTTAACCGATACATTACATTCAGATTTTTATCTTTCTTAACTTCAAAACGTGTGCAGAAAATATTTTGCATGAACTTTCAGGAAAAACGTGTATGCATGGACGTTTACAGTGCTTTAACTTAAAACAGTAGACAACAAGAAATAAACGCAGAAAAGAAAGAAATCCACCGATTGCACTGTTCACATCCACCGATTGCACTGTTCACATCCACCGATTGCACTGTTCACCTTGTTGTAGTTTACATCCACCGATCACTGTTCACTTTTGTCCTATTATATCCACCGATTGCACTGTTCACATCCACCGATTGCACTGTTCACATCCACCGATTGCACTGTTCACATCCACCGATTGCACTGTTCACATCCACCGATTGCACTGTTCACATCCACCGATTGCACTGTTCACATCCACCGATTGCTTTGTTCACCTTGTTGTAGTTTACATCCACCGATCACTGTTCACTTTTGTCCTATTATATCCACCGATTGCACTGTTCACATCCACCGATTGCACTGTTCACCTTGTTGTAGTTTACATCCACCGATCACTGTTCACTTTTGTCCTATTATATCCACCGATTGCACTGTTCACATCCACCGATTGCACTGTTCACCTTGTTGTAGTTTACATCCACCGATCACTGTTCACTTTTGTCCTATTATATCCACCGATTGCACTGTTCACATCCACCGATTGCACTGTTCACCTTGTTGTAGTTTACATCCACCGATCGCTGTTCACTTTTGTCCTATTATATCCACCGATTGCACTGTTCACATCCACCGATTGCACTGTTCACATCCACCGATTGCACTGTTCACATCCACCGATTGCACTGTTCACATCCACCGATTGCACTGTTCACATCCACCGATTGCACTGTTCACATCCACCGATTGCACTGTTCACCTTGTTGTAGTTTACATCCACCGATCGCTGTTCACTTTTGTCCTATTATATCCACCGATTGCACTGTTCACATCCACCGATTGCACTGTTCACATCCACCGATTGCACTGTTCACATCCACCGATTGCTTTGTTCACCTTGTTGTAGTTTACATCCACCGATCACTGTTCACTTTTGTCCTATTATATCCACCGATTGCACTGTTCACATCCACCGATTGCACTGTTCACCTTGTTGTAGTTTACATCCACCGATCGCTGTTCACTTTTGTCCTATTATATCCACCGATTGCACTGTTCACATCCACCGATTGCACTGTTCACATCCACCGATTGCTTTGTTCACCTTGTTGTAGTTTACATCCACCGATCACTGTTCACTTTTGTCCTATTATATCCACCGATTGCACTGTTCACATCCACCGATTGCACTGTTCACATCCACCGATTGCACTGTTCACATCTACCGATTTCTTTGTTCTCCTTGTTGTAGTTTACATCCACCGATCACTGTTCACTTTTGTCCTATTATATCCACCGATTGCACTGTTCACATCTACCGATTTCTTTGTTCTCCTTGTTGTAGTTTACATCCACCGATCACTGTTCACTTTTGTCCTATTATATCCACCGATTGCACTGTTCACCTTGTTGTAGTTTACATCCACCGATCACTGTTCACTTTTGTCCTATTATATCCACCGATTGCTTTGTTCACCTTGTTGTAGTTTACATCCACCGATCACTGTTCATCGAGATCACGGTTTCGGGCTGTCACACCGTCCCACACTTAACCGATACATTACATTCAGATTTTTATCTTTCTTAACTTCAAAACGTGTGCAGAAAATATTTTGCATGAACTTTCAGGAAAAACGTGTATGCATGGACGTTTACAGTGCTTTAACTTAAAACAGTAGACAACAAGAAATAAACGGCAGAAAAGAAAAGAAATACAGAAAATTCAGAACGAAACTCTAACTTATCTACCCGAAACAATCCGACAGAAGTAAAACCTAGTATCTCCGTGATGTAGGGCCTTAAGGGCCGATCTACACACATGAACTTACCTGGTGTCTGAAAAGCAGCAAGCTTTGCTCGTGAAACCACGGTGATGCACGAACCTATGACGCGCACAAAAAGAGAAATTAACAAAGCTGCAAATGCTAACTAATAACTTAGCAGAATATGCTTCAAACTCCATTCAAACCTTTAGAAAACAAACAAACGTGTTTTCATGCAAAAACAGTGAGTTCTCTCCAAATTATTGTAACCCCAAACTACAACAAAGCTCACATTTTAACTTATCCAAACTCGTTAACTTTAGCAGATGTTTACCTTTGGCAGAGAAACAGAAGAAAACTGAGAAGATCGAAGGAGCTTCGAAGTGCATTTGTCGTCTGGAAGAGAGAAAACAGAGGGGAGTGGAAAGAAGCAGAGGAGAAATGAGGGTTTCGAGTAGGAGGAAAGAGAAGAAGAATATGGCTTCTTCAACAAGTTGCCAAGTGTCAAGCAACCATTGGCCATCCCCCACCAACCTTAATTGGCTCCTTATTTTGCCATTTCATTAGTTTTTAACTAAATTACTATTTAGTTCCTCAATATGGTTTTACGAATCACCCACATTCAATTGAAACAATCGGTAAACTCATAAAACATACATTGTATACATATTCCCATTAATTCCGTCTAATAATTCAAGGAATATTTACATGATAAAATTGTCGGGTGTTACAATACGTGTTTTGCATGTGATGTTCGTCGTCAAGTTACAAAATTACAACAACTATTTGGTTAGCAAGTGTTTCATATTCAACATTCATCAATGTTGAAACATTAATAGCATTATGTCATTGATTGAGAAGAACTATTAACTATCCATTTTCTACAATTTCATAAATTATCAAACCTACTTTTCTGGGTATCGAAAACACTTGGCATTTCATTGATTCGTGCTGAAAAATTTTCAATTTTTATGTGAACTAGGCGTTCATATTTCTTTAATGATGAAGTGAAATGCATGAACTTACCTTCAGTGCTCTGCCATTGCCAATGCTCTCCAAAATTAGTTTGTATAAGCATCTAAACTTTTTATTTTTTGAATAAATGATCTCTCAAGTGCTAATATTACTTTATGTTTTAGTTTGCATAATAGTTGAATACAACACAATGTGTATCTCTTATGTACTCCATTAGTATGATTAAAATAATCAATCAATTAAACGGTGACAAATAATGTGTAAAATTAAATATTTAATGCATTTCATTACGTAAAAACACGTCGGGACAATATTTTATTTGTTAAAAATTTATGGATAGTTTTATGAAAGGATAGAAAATTCGTACTCTCAAACCTGCTGACCAACATGACTAGTCGGATCAATCAGCCACTTCCTATCCATGTATGGAAAAAATAAGAAGCTTAAATTATGTCATTAATATATTACTGAATTAAAAATTAGTTATGGCTCTAAAATATAAAATTTATTTAATTATATATTCAAGCCAAGGGATGAACACAATCCTTGTTGATCATGTCTTGCCCTTTAATTATAATGTAAAGGAAATGGAGAGAGCAGGAGCTCGTCTAGGTCAATTTATAAACTAGCGAAGTCCACTCAATTGCAATGGTAATAATCCGAGCTGGCTCAATTAACTTAAACAATCAAGTTCAGCTAAAGATTTGGGATCGTGACCTCGACTTTCACTGACTTAACATATATGCGACAATTTTTCTGACGTGTAGAGTCTAGGTTATTGTTGTGGGATTGTGCACTCCCACTGGTTTATGTTGGGCCTCACAATCGATAAAATATTAAGTCGTCTTTACCTTCACAAGATAAGCTGTCACATAATGTTCTTCACGAATTAAATTATCAAATATTCAATAATTATACCCAAAAAAAAGGGAAAAAATAAATAAAATTCTCACCTAAGAAAGGATATTAATATCTCGAAAAGACAAAAAAGGAAATAAACGGAAACATTTTTAAGCAAACTATCCTAGTCACTGCGATCTTTACCTAAGAAAAATAGGAGCCTTTTGGGGTGAAAGATTAACTCAGTAGAGAATTATGTACTAAAATGATAAAACCAGTGCATGAGAAAAATCGCTTTTATCATTTTATTTTTTCTAAAAAACAATGAGTCAGTAAGTAAGATGCAGTGCATTGATTTATATTCATAAATCAACTTTTATCATTTTAAAACAAGCTTCACAAGCTATCAGTGGACCCGTACCTCAACGACGATAAAAACCTTATCAATCAGCCGAGATGCACTATTAGGAATATACATCAATCATAAACATGGTTAGAACCTAAAACAAAATTTACGACAGAAATCCCCATTTCAAAACACTAAGGACAATGGTGGGTATTGTTAGTGATTTTACACTTATACGCAAGTGCACGTATCGCTTCAAGTAATAAAAAGATATCGATCCCACGAGAATATTTTTTAATCAAATTAATAATGCTATAAATCTCGATAAAATATTAATGGAATTATTGGAAATTAAACAACTAATAAGGAATGATAGACTTAAATTATCCGAAATTAAATAAGACAAAAAAATGGAAATGGTTTAAAATAAAGTAATTATAGGAAATGCCTTGGTTAGGGTTGATTTCCTCTTTATATGCAATTTACTCACGATGATAAAGCAATGCTACAGTATTAGTCACAGCACAGCAAGAATTCATATATTTCTAGGGTTCCGTCGAATTGCCTAGATAAATTTATTTCAGAATTTTCTTTTCGATTTTAAAAAGATAAAAACTTAATCTGAATTTTCTTGTAAACCTATTCTTAACGCCAAATAAATTATGGTTAGCTACTTTGCACAATTTTAATTTATTTAATTACTCATGCATCTTAAATTCCTATTTACCTATCGATACAATAGGAACATGTGAATTTTAATTCTGCCTATCAACACAATTTGTATTACGCAATAAAAATGTAACGCCCCGAGTTATCTGAACCCGACTCGTTACACAAAGCTCGAACCTAACTAAGAAACTTTGAACTAAATTTAAAATTTCATTTGAAAGTCTGGGTCTGACATTTTTTTTAAAAAAAAAACTTCAAAACATTTAAAACTTGCAGCGGAAATCATTTGGACGACAATAGAGTTAAACAAAACTTTGAACATTGATTGAAATGTAAGAAATAATCGGCTAAAGAGAAATGGAGGTTTAAATCGTGAAATACTTGGGAAGTCGCAGAAGTCAAACGCATCTGCCGATGGATAAAGTCAACGGAAGGAGCAGAAACAACAAATAAAAGCTTCTACCGATGACGTCAGCCGGATAAATCAATTATCCAACATCAACCGATCGCAAAACGACAAGTTTTGCGACTCGTATCTACCGACGGCAAAACGACAAAAATCTCTCGTTCCCTTCTTCCGATAGATTAAATTGCATATACCGGTCACTAAACGACAAAGCTTAACACTCACTCATACCGGTAGTGCAAAATCTATATCTTCCGATAGAATTAAACCTACATCATCCGATGGCTTTTCTAAAGACATCTTCCGATAGAATTAAACCTACATCATCCGATGGCTTTTCTGAAGACATCTTCCGATAGAATTAAACCTACATCATCCGATGACTTTTCTGAAGACATCTTCCGATAGACAACATAACTATAACTCGACATCTACCGATAGACTTCATCTGCCAATAGTGAACAAAACGACACACCAACAACTCCTTGCCATACAATACAAATCTAACCACAGAAAAGGGTTTATTCACTTTACTGAAACCATTCAAAAGAAAACAATTCAAATCCTTGTATTACTCGAATCTAGTAAAAACAATACTAAATCAGCAAGGTGGCACTATCAGTAAGTTTCAACATGTGTTCAAAACATTGAAAACTACTAATGTCATGAGAACTCAAGGTACTTTTGAAAACATCAAGAAACTTCCATCATCAGAGAGTTTAACATACTCGAATTGAACTCCTTGTCCACTGAACCTTCACAACCACTGACACCAGTTAAACCGCCTCATCAGTTTACCAGGCCGAAACATGGGTGTACTCCTCCAACAACATCTATTCATCCGTGCACTCAAGGGAATCACCTGCAGTATCCTCAACACCTACATCACAAAACTCATCTATTAGCCTAATGCTAAGTAAGCAAAGCAGTAATGAAATGAAATGCTGAAACATAAATGCCTAAACATGCGATTTCTACTTTCTCATCTCAGTTGCATTCACATTCATTCATAAGCTGATCTGATCCCTCGATTCCCTTGGGAAGTGGATCAATTTTTCCAATGTTATACATCCTTTACTCGATTAAGGGGCGGATGAATTCCCTTAATAGCTGATCTGATCCATTGGTTCCCTTGGTAGTGGGATCAATTCTCCCAATGTCATAAATCCCTACTTGAGTTAAGGGGTGAATTAGTTCCCTTAATAGTTTATCTGTCACATTCAGTTCATACCTTACCGTTCTTACATGAAAATTTATTTTCGTAATCTTTCAAAAACATGATGCATGACATACAAAATCATTCACAAGATACATGACCCTACTGTTTTGTGATGTAGGCCCGAAGGCACATGCATACTTTACTTACCTGGCTCTCCTGAAAATGCTCGGTTGCAACTACTTTGGAATCCCTGTTCACCTAATGTCAAAAGTAGAATACTGATTAGATCACCAATAACCTTACCCTATATATCATTCAAAAACCTATGGAGCTAGTTTGGAAGCTCTGGTCATCGTACATTCTCGGCTCAACACTAAACCCGAACTCAACTCACTCACAGCATTATCAAAATACGCACATTGCCCTCTTCCTGCTACCTAGCCACTAAAATCTCAAGAAAACGAAGGGAAACTTACCTAGTTTGAAGGAGAATCGGGCGAGGAAAATCGCCTAGAGAGCTCGGCTGCTTAAGCTGAAAACCCGAAGAGAAAAGTGTGAAATGGAGGCGGCTACAGTGCATTAACCCAATCCCTCACTCCTTAAATATGTTATCCACTTTTAAATTTTCAATTTACATAAATGCCCTTGCTTAGTCACTCATTAACCTAATCAATAATTCTCCCAATTTTTCTATGAAATTGCACATCATAAATTGATGAGTTAAATTCGGTTTAATTGAAACCGGGTGCTACAATCTCCCCTCCTTAAAAGAATTTTGTCCTCAAAATTCATTACCTGAATAATTCTAGATGTTGGTCCATCATGTCTTGCTGGCGCTCCCAAGTGGTCTCCTCCATGTTCTGGTTGTGCCATAAGACTTTTACTAGTGGAACCTCCTTGTTGCGCAATACCTTCACTGCATAATCTAAGATCTTTATTGGTTTTTCTTCATAGGCAAGGGTAGGATGAATCTCAAAGTCCTGCTGTCCCATGACTTGGTTTGGATCCCTTATGCACTTTTTCAACATGGAAACATGGAACACATCATGTATCCCTCCCATAGAAGTTGGTAGTTGTAACTGGTAGGCTGTTCTCCCAATCCTTTTTAGGATTAAAAATGGTCCAATAAACCTGGGGTTCAACTTTCCTCTCTTTCCAAATCTTACAACTCCTTTGAATGGTGACACCTTGAGAAAAACTTCGTCACCTATCGCAAATTCCAATTCTCTACGTCTGCAATTTGCATAGCTTTTCTGTCGACTCTGAGCTGCTAATATTTTCTGTCGAATGAGGGTAACCTTCTCAACAGTTTGTTGTACCATGTCATGACCAAGCAACTGTGTTTCGCCAACTTCATCCCAGTATAAAGGTGATCTACATTTTCGTCCATACAATGCCTCATAAGGTGTCATTCCTATTGTTGCCTGAAAACTGTTATTATAAAAGAATTCTACTAAGGGTAGGTACTTGCTCCAGGAACCTTGAAAGTCTAGCACACATGCACGAAGCATATCCTCTAATGTTTGGATGGTTCTTTCGGACTGTCCATCAGTTTTGAGGGTGAAAAGCTGTGCTAAAACTAAGCTGTGTTCCTATAGCCTTGTACAAACTTTTCCAAAACTTAGAGGTAAATCTAGTGTCTCGGTCTGAGACTATGGTACAAGGAACCCCATGCAATCTAACAATCTCTTGCATGTACAATTCAGCAAGCTGATCCATCGAGTAAGTTATCTTAATTGGCAGAAAATGAGCAGACTTGGTTAGACGGTCAACTATAACCCAAATTGCATCATGTCCCTTTGCTGTTTTAGGTAATCCTATAACGAAATCCATCGTTATTTGTTCCCATTTCCATTCGGGAACTGGTAAGGGTTGCAACGTTCCAGCAGGTCTCTGATGTTCAGCTTTGACTTGCTGGCAGATCAGATAGGACTCCATATACTCCGCCACACTTCTTTTCATACCTGGCCACCAATAATGCTGTTTAAGATCCTCTTACATTTTGTACTCCCAGGGTGAACAGAGAACCTGGAAGAGTGTGCTTCAGAAAGAATTTCATCTCGAAGTTCTTTGATGGCAGGAACAAACCATCTATTTTTAAACTTAAGGATTCTATTAGCAGAATAGTTAAAATCTGATTTGTCCGTAGAATCCATGCTTGACTTGTACTTGTTACACTCATCATCATTCGTCTGAGCTTCCTTTATCTTCTCTAGAATGATAGGCTTTAAGGTTATAGCTGAAAGTATGGCTGATACACTGGATACTGCTTCTAGATTAAACTTTTGGAATTCTGACTCTAAAGCTAATGGCATACAGAAAGTCATAGCTGGGGTTGATGCTGTTACTCTACTCAAAGCATCTGCCACTACATTTGCCTTGCCGGGATGATATTTTATTTCAAAGTCATAGTCCTTGACAAATTCTAACCATCGACGCTGCCTCATATTCAATTCCTTCTGTGTGAAAATATACTTCAAACTTTTATGGTCTGAAAATATCTCACAAGGCTGTCCATACAAGTAGTGTCTCCAAATCTTAAGTGCAAATACTACAGCAGCTAATTCTAGGTCATGAATAGGGTAATTCTTCTCATGAGTTTTCAACTGTCTAGAAGCGTAAGCTATTACCTTACCATCCTGCATTAACACACATCCAAGACCAATCTTGGAAGCATCACAGTAAATGCTAAACTTACCATTATTGACAGGAAAGGTTAGAATTGGAGCATTGGTCAGTTTCTGCTTCAAGGTCTGAAAGCTATGCTCACATTCATCGGTCCATCTATACATCACATTTTTCCTCGTTAACCTAGTAAGAGGTGTAGCGATCTTTGAAAATCCTTCAATAAATTTTCTATAATATCCTGCTAACCCAAGAAAACTTCGAATATCTGCAGCATTCCTTGGTTGGGGCCATCTCTTAACTGCTTGAACCTTAGCTGGATCAACGGATATACCATCTCCAAAGACAACATGTCCTAAAAAGTGAACTTGGTCCAACCAAAATTCACACTTAGAAAACTTGGCGTAAAGTTGGTGCTGTTTTAATACTTCCAACACCAAGGTCAGGTGCATAACATGCTCGTCCTTGGAACGGGAATAATTTAAAATGTCATCAATGAACACTATGACAAATTTATCTAAGTATTCATGGAACACCCTATTCATAAGATCCATGAAGGCTGCTGGTGCATTTGTCAAACCAAACGACATAACCAAAAACTCATAATGTCCATACCTTGTGCGAAAGGCAGTCTTTGGGATGTCTTCAGATTTAACCTTCAGCTGGTAATAACCGGATCTAAGGTCAATCTTAGAGAAAACTCTTGCACCCTTCAGCTGGATAGTCATCAATCCTCGGCAAAGGGTACTTATTCTTGACAGTTAACTTGTTTAATTCTCTATAATCAATGCACATACGCATTGATCCATCTTTCTTTTTGACAAAAAAGACAGGTGCACCCCACGGTGAAAAGCTAGGGCGTATGAACCCTTTCTCCAATAAATCCTCTAACTGCCTATTCAATTCCTTAAGTTCTGTTGGTGCTAATCTATATGGATTCTTAGATACAAGCTCAGCGCCTGGGTAGACATCCACAACAAATTCAATTTCTCTATCTGGTGGCAAGCCAGGAAGGTCATCTAGGAACACTTCCGGAAAATCTTGGACAACTAAAACATTCTTGGGGTTTGATTTTTCTACTAGTTGTGTGTCTAAAATATTGGCCAAAAAGCACAAATACTCCCTGCATGAGGAGGGTCTACAATCGATAGAAGTCATCACAGTCATTTCCTTACTCTTCTTTAGAGCTTGGAAGGTATGGTTTAAATTACCAGGGGGTTGAAAGCTAACTATTCTAGTTCTACAATCAATTGTGGCGTGGTGTTTAAATAGCCAGTCCATTCCTAGGATTACATCAAATCCTATAATATCCATAACAATAAGATCAGCAGGCAAACTTACGATCCCTACTAACACATCACTGTCAAGCATCACTTGGTTAGAGTGCATACGTTCTCCAGAGGGTAGGGCAACTTTGAACACATGTTCGAAAGAAGTAAACCGTACGTCTAACTTATCAGCAAATGCAGAGGCTATGAAAGAATGTGTTGCACCCGAATCTATCAAAGTAAAAGCAGGTATAGAGTTGATTAGTATTGTACCTGACACCACAGCAGGCCGGTCCTCATCACAGGACTCCATCATGGAGAATATTCTTGGCTTAATCTTGACAGGGCCACCCTTCAAAGCTGGGCAGTCTCTGTTGACATGGCCAACCTTGTTGCAATGGAAACATCGAATGACCCGGGGCTTTGGGCAATCCTTGTACAAGTGTCCAACCTCTTCACAGTTGAAGCACTTACCCGATCCAAATCTACACTCCCCCAAGTGATTCTTTGAACATTTCGGGCACTGAGGGAACTTCTGGGTATCCGGTACCTTCTTTCCAGATCCATGGCTATTTTGGCTTTCACTTGGCCTCTTCACTCCCCTCTGATGGTGTGGCTGGATAAACTTTTGCGAAACCTCTTTTGGTCCGGCACACTTCCTTTTAGCTTCTTCCACTTCCAGAGCAGTGGACACAACTTCACTAAATGTCAAGCCTTTAATGCCACAGAATTTGTGTGATGACCTGGATGTGTAAGTATGGTATGATGGCTGCACGAACTGGAACCCAGATGGCGGTACGTCCGCGCGGGCGAACTGGAAGGTGACAGGTCGTAAAAAGGGGGTCGTCACAATCTCACATCGCTTGGGGAAGTATGTGGAAATGAAACATATGTAAAGAGACCCTCCCAACATAGCAAGACGCGTTTTGGAGCACGATTGACAACGGATCCCATAAGAACTCCGAAGTTAAAAGTGCTTCGGCGAGAGCAATTCCAGGTTGGGTGACCTTTCGGGAAGTTCTCACCAAACAAAGCCGTGAGGGGAGGATATTGTGCTATGGCCCAATCCCTAGAGCGAACAATATCTTGCTGGGAAACGGGGTCGTTACAATTTGACTCCTCGGTAAATCTCCGGCTTCAGTCCATGCACAAACTTGAACACTTTATCCTCGTCCTTATGAGCAAAATGTCCAGCAAACCTGGACAAGGACTCAAATTGCCTACTGTACTCTGCCACCGACCCTGTCTGCTTCAAATTCAGAAACTCTAACTTCTTCGCGGTTTGGACCGTGCTGTTAAAATACTTCCCATAGAAAATGTCCTTGAATTGTGACCAAGGCATCGCCAAAACATCTGTGGTGGTCTCTATTGTTTCCCACCAGAGTTGAGCTTCACCAGTCAAATGGAACGTGGCCAACGTGACTTTGTCTTCTTCTCCAACATTGGCACACCTAAACATACTCTCGATCTTTCTAAGCCATCCTTCAGCAATAACTGAATCAGATGACTGTCCATCAAACTTGGGTGGTCTCAGTCTTTGGAATCTATCTCCGGAATGTTCACTGCTAGAACCCGAGTTGGCACTTCCTTGTGTCTCCCGGCTCAACAGCACTCCTAATTGATCAGACTGTTGACGCACTATATCAGTCTGCTGACGCATCAATTCTGTTAGCTGCCTAATTACACTAGAGTCCTCCTCCCGCCTCGGACTTGGTATCTCTCTTGGTAATCTTGGTCTTCCTGGTCGTCTAGACATTTGCTATATTCCTGTTCATGGTTAAGTACACCCTTAAACTTCTAATAGCTAAGATTAAGATAAACACTTACCGTTGTTGGAGTACTTCCATGCAACGATTGGCACTGTTGAGTAATCTTTTGAACAGTTTAACTGAATGTCTCTGATACCATACTGTAACGCCCGAGTTATCTGAACCCGACTCGTTACACAAAGCTCGAACCTAACTAAGAAACTTTGAACTAAATTTAAAATTTCACTTGAAAGTCTGGGTCTGATATTTTTTTAACAAAAAAAACTTCAAAACATTTAAAACTTGCAGCGGAAATCATTTGGACGACAATAGAGTTAAACAAAACTTTGAACATTGATTGAAATGTAAGAAATAATCGGCTAAAGAGAAATGGAGGTTTAAATCGTGAAATACTTGGGAAGTCGCAGAAGTCAAACGCATCTGCCGATGGATAAAGTCAACGGAAGGAGCAGAAACAACAAATAAAAGGCTTCTACCGATGACGTCAGCCGGATAAATCAATTATCCAACATCAACCGATCGCAAAACGACAAGTTTTACGACTCGTATCTACCGACGGCAAAACGACAAAAATCTCTCGTTCCCTTCTTCCGATAGATTAAATTGCATATACCGGTCACTAAACGACAAAGCTTAACACTCACTTATACCGGTAGTGCAAAATCTATATCTTCCGATAGAATTAAACCTACATCATCCGATGGCTTTTCTGAAGACATCTTCCCATAGAATTAAACCTACATCATCCGATGGCTTTTCTGAAGACATCTTCCGATAGACAACATAACTATAACTCGACATCTACCGATAGACTTTATCTGCCGATAGTGAACAAAACAACACACCAACAACTCCTTGCCATACAATACAACTCTAACCACAGAAAAGGGTTTATTCACTTTACTGAAACCATTCAAAAGAAAACAATTCAAATCCTTGTATTACTCGAATCTAGTAAAAACAATACTAAATCAGCAAGGTGGCACTATCAGTAAGTTTCAACATGTGTTCAAAATATTGAAAACTACTAATGTCATGAGAACTCAAGGTACTTTTGAAAACATCAAGCAACTTCCATCATCAGAGAGTTTAACATACTCGAATTGAACTCATTGTCCACTGAACCTTCACAACCACTGACACCAGTTAAACCGCCTCATCAGTTTACCAGGCCGAAACATAGGTGTACTCCTCCAACCACATCTATTCATCAGTACACTCAAGGGAATCACCTGCAGTATCCTCAACACCTACATCACAAAACTCATCTATTAGCCTAATGCTAAGTAAGCAAAGCAGTAATGAAATGAAATGCTGAAAAATAAATGCCTAAACATGCGATTTCTACTTTCTCATCTCAGTTGCATTCACATTCATTCATAAGCTGATCTGATCCCTCGATTCCCTTGGGAAGTGGATCAATTTTCCCAATGTTATACATCCTCTACTTGATTAAAAGGCCGATGAATTCCCTTAATAGCTGATCTGATCCCTTGGTTCCCTTGGAAGTGGGATCAATTCTCCCAATGTCATAAATCCTTACTTGAGTTAAGGGGTGGATTAGTTCCCTTAATAGTTTATCTGTCACATTCAGTTCATACCTTACCGTTCTTACATGAAAATTTATTTTCGTAATCTTTTAAAAACATTATGCATGACATACAAAATCATTCACAAGATACATGACCCTACTGTTTTGTGATGTAGGCCCGAAGGCACATGCATACTTTACTTACCTGGCTCTCCTGAAAATGCTCGGTTACAACTACTTTGGAAGCCCTGTTCACCTAATGTCATAAGCAGAATACCGATTAGATCACCAATAATCTTACCCTATATATCATTCAAAAACCTATGGAGCTAGTTTGGAAGCTCTGGTCATCGTACATTCTGGCTCAACACTAAACCTGAACTCAACTCACTCACAGCATTATCAAAATACACACATTGCCCTCTTCCTGCTACCTAGCCACTAAAATCTCAAGAAAACGAAGGGAAACTTACCTAGTTTGAAGGAGAATCGGGCGAGGAAAATCGCCTAGAGAGCTCGGCTGCTTGAGCTGAAAACCCGAAGAGAAAAGTGTGAAATGGAGGCTGCTACAGTGCATTAACCCAATCCCTCACTCCTTAAATACGTTATCTACTTTTAAATTTCCAATTTACATAAATGCCCTTGCTTAGTCACTCATTAACCTAATCAATAATTCTCTCAATTTTTCTATGAAATTGCACATCATAAATTGATGAGTTAAATTCGGTTTAATTGAAACCGGGTGCTACAAAAAACCATGAGCAATTGTGCAATGAAAAATACTAAGCATTCATAGATCAAGTTAAAAATATGTAAAGAATACTCTCTTGCCTAACCAAGATTAAAAAATTTAGCCTAGAAGCATAATGAAATTAAGAACAAAAATATTCATAGCAACAGTAACAGTAACAGAGAAGAAGAAGAAGAAAGTTGAAGAAAAATGTCTTCGATTCCTCGCTGCAGATCCAGATCTCCCCTTCTCTCTCTAATTTTTCTCCCTTTTATTTGTTATTCTTTTTTCCTTAAATTCAGCAGCAAGATTCGCCTCTCTCCAGTCTGTTCCCTTGATCGACGGTTTATCATTATGGTAAAATCTTCTTGATTTGTTCTTTATTGTCGTCCACTCTTCTAAATCGTCCATTCTCATTTGTCGTCTAGTAATCCATTCTGCCAGCAATCTACGCTTGTTCGTGAGTTTTTGTCTTTAATGCTTCTTGTCTTTTAGTGCTTTTTGCCACTTCTCCATGTTGTACCAGTTGTCCACGCTTTCCATCGTCCACGCTTTCTGTTTTTCGTCCATTTTCTCTGTTGTCTACACTTTCTATCGTCCACGCTTTCTGTTTTTCGTCTATTTTCTCTGTCTTCCACAGTTGACCGTGCTTTTCTCTGTCGTCGACAGTTGACCGTGTTTTTCTCTGTCGTCCACAGTTGACCGTGCTTTTCTCTGTCGTCCACGCTGCTCAGTCGTCCACGCTTTCTATTCCTTTATTTTTGAAAACAGTCTGACCACATCAATCTCTGTGATCTGCTTTCTCTTCTTCATAATTCATCAACATTTGAATTGATCTTCCCACTATTAATTTCTCATTCGAATTAAAAAATATATAAACTTCGATTTAATGTGCTTTTAATATATAATATGCAATGAATATATTAAATTAAATCACGGCGTTGCTTTTGTAGCATTATGCAGCAATTGTAATAAATTCTCCCAATTTCTTCTACAATTCACTCAAATCATACAAATTAAATTACATAAAAATAGTATAAAATAACTCTAAATTTATAGTTATCAGGTATCCCGAGCTGTAGATCCAAATTAGATGGAATAAACGACAAAATTTTCATGAAATTTATGTGCAGTCGACCAAGACTTTGTAAGATTCGATCAAGGCTATGCAATGGTCGTTCATACGATCAGTTGACCAGGACTGCATTGGTTGACCAAACCTTGCAGGGGTCGATCTGTCTTTTGGTGCGGTCGATTGGTCTAGTTGGGAAGGTCGACCTGACTTGGAGCCCAGGTGGACTTTACCAGCAACTCTAATCAACTGGCCAGCCACTCCGGTTGACCAAATGTGTTCCATCAGTGGTTGATCTAGCAAGAACAATGATACATTTCAAGCGACAAAATCACAAGAAGAACTCATCTATTTTGTCGATTTTTACCTCCAATCTACACACAACTCTACATAAATTATAGACCTACTGAATTGATACAAAAACAATAAAATATTTTGAGTTTTCAAGCTCAAATCCAAATCTAACGAAGCTACAAATGTCAACGGAAAACTAACGAAGATTCGAACTTACATTTGAAGAATTTTAAGGAAGGATAATTTATTTAATATATAAAATAAAATATAAATATTATATTATATACATTGAATAATCTTTAAATCCTAATCGGCTGCAAATTCCTCCAAAAAAATAATCCAGAAAAATTAAATTTATCCAAAACTATTTGGGATTTTAACAATGCGGTGACCTCTAAAATCTACCGGATTGACCATTTGATCGAAAAATCACACGTGCCCGAATGTTAACGATTTGCAATAATTCGAGTGAATACAAAATAATTTGATCTCGAATGATATGAAAAATCTCTAGAATTACTAATATAAAATTTGTAGATATTACAATCCGCTTTGGGTCAGAATGCGTGGTTCTCTTCTTCATTGATAAAAAAAGCGTATAATGAGTTGTGAGGAGAACTCTATTTATTAATCATTTATCTCTATTTCTACCAAACAATGTGAGATCGCTTCATCACAATGAGCTAAAAGCTCACAATTATTTGATTTTGAATCGTCTTTACCTTCATATAGCGAATAACAATTCAAACACGAACTCTATCATAAAACAGGTAAACTAATGAGTTGATGTAGCTTTTAATTAAAAAATTAGAACAAACTAAATAAAAAATGAAGAAAGAAAAGAGCATAATCTCAAACTGGATGTGGAGAGTCTTGCAGGTGGAAGCAATGAGTTTCCCATTACACAAAATATTTTAAGACTCCCAACTAAACAACCAAATTTTACGTCCTAAGTGGCTGTGTCCACTAAACATTTTCCACAACAAAACCTACCCAAAATAAGACACCCATTATAAAATTGCATTTCGTGAGATGGAACCCACTTCCCTTTTTCTTCCAAAATTCTATAAAATAGGAGCACCTCAAGAGTCATTCATTTCAAACTATGGGCGACGTTTATTTAGACACCATTTTTGTCCCCTTGAGCTTCTTCCTCGCAGTGGGTTACCATGCTTATCTGTGGCATTTCATCAAGAACAAACCTTCGCAAACCACCATTGGAATCAACTCTAGAAGCAGAAAAGCTTGGTTTCAGAACGTAACCCAGGTAATTCAACTACATGTTGTGTTCATCTGCGTGAGGAAATTTACTTTGGTGAGCTGAACATATTGAACAGCAACTATAACAAAGTAGACAAGGTCCTCTTGCAGAATAAGCCATTACAAAACTATACATTTTCTTTCTTTTTCTTTTACCATGGTTAGGAAGTTATCCGTCGAGTCTGCCCCGCGTAGCAAAATATTATCTAGTTTGAGTCAAATTCTGCTCGATTTTGTTTTCAAAATTATTCTAATATGCGTTGTCTTAGGTTTAGAAAAAAATTCTACTTATAAATTATTTATCTTTACCTCCCATAATCGATGTGTAATCGTGCAATTGCATAAATACAACTCCTAAAAAATTTACAGTACTGCTAAACCAGACTTTTATAGTATACATGTTCAGCAATGAGATGAAACGGGTTGCTTTTTTGCAGGGGGGTTCTGAAGGAAAGCAAGTTCTAGCGGTCCAAAGCTTGAGAAATACTAAGATGGTCACCATTTTGACAGCCACAACCGCAGCAGTCTTAAGCTTATCATTAGCAGCGCTCACTAACAATGCCTTCAAGGCAAGGCATCTCTTTCAGGCTGAGTTTTTCGGCTTACAGGAAGGCTCGATCTACGTTCTAAAGTATGCGTCTGCGTTTCTTCTGCTGCTGCTAAGCTTCTTGTTCAGCTCTCTAGGGCTCGGCTTCCTGATTGATTCTGGTTTATTATTAAGCCTCGATGGCGGAGGATCATATCGTGAATACGCAGAAACGTTTGTAGAACGAGGATATCTGTTGGTTTTCATGGGCAGCAGGTTTCTTTGGATGAGTTTTCCTGTGCTGCTATGGATGGTTGGTCCTGTTCTGCTATGGCTATCCACAACAGCCATGATTTGGGTGCTTTACGTTATGGATTTCTCTTAAAAGATTGGCATGGAATGTGGACCAAAGTCTTGATTTTTCGTGTTATATTTGATGTAAGACACTAAGACCTATAAACAAAGAATCTGGATCTTCCTAATTTTATGTGGAGTATGAGCTCCATAGAACTTTAGCTGTTTCCCTTATGAAAAATGTGAAGAAACTTGCAGAGAATAGAGAAGAATTCTATTACACAAACTAAAATGCCGTATCTTTTACATCTATGCAGCGTGAATTATAAAGACGAAAAAGTAAACCTCTCCCGACAATGTTTTAATATGGAGTAGGTGTAAAATAAAGAGGGAAAACGTATTGGTTGAGCTCAGCTCCATGAATGAGCCGGACCCAACTCCATGAATGAGCCGGACCCAACAAAACTCCCCCTCCGGCTCATGTGGTGGGCTCTAACAATACGTTGTCCCTCTTTATTTTACACCTACTCCATATTAAAACATTGTCGGGAGAGGTTTACTTTTTCGTCTTTATAATTCACGCTGCATAGATGTAAAAGATACGGCATTTTAGTTTGTGTAATAGAATTCTTCTCTATTCTCTGCAAGTTTCTTCAACTGGTATCAAAGCGTTTGTGAAGAACAGAGAAGAGGTTTGTCTTCTTCACGTGAAGCAGAAAACAGAGAGAGTTTTCAGGGGTGCGCTGTTCTTGCTGTGAAGAACCTTCCTCAGTTGCTGAAAGAACAGCAAAGGAAGAAGAACAGAAGCCGCTGCACGTCGTCTGAAAGAGGAAGAAGAGTTGTTGCGCCGCCGTCGCTGAGCTGAACCGCGACGCCCATTTGGTGCTGTCACCGCCGTCCGCGAAGAACAGAAGCCGATCTGTTCTGTTCAGAGTCGCCAAGCACCGCCCGTTGCCGCCACTGCCGTCCCAGGAAGAAGAGTTGCTGCGCCGCCGTCTCCAAACAGAACGGCGACACTCATCCATCGTCCGCCCCGTACCTACGTTCAGTGTACTCCGTCGACGGCCAAAGTCACAGAACAACGAGAGGTATTTTTCTGTTCCCGTTGATATTCAGAAAATCGCGAAGGAGAGAGAATCAAATAGAGAAAAGCAAGTGGGTTTCTTGTTGTTGGAAATTTCCAGAGAGTCATTTACTGTTTTTGGAAATTGTGTTTCACTTACCAAATAAAGTCAATTTATTTTTTATTTTAATTTGGTAAGAGCTGTTGGATATATTGGAGGAAATTTTGGATTATTTTGGGTTTGGATAATCGATATCGTTAGGCAGATTTATCCTGAAAATTTTTGGTAGAAATTCTGATAGTTTGTGGAATCTAATTTTTGGGAGTAATGGAGAGTAACCCGAGCAGAATGGTCACGTTGAACGGCTCCAACTATCATGTGTAGAAAGGGAAGATGGAAGATCTTCTCTATGTAAAAGATTATTATCTGCCTGTATTTGCTGATACGAAGCCAGTAGCTAAATCTGACGTCGAATGGGAGTTATGTCATCGTCAAGTGTGCGGCTACATTCGTCAGTGGGTAGATGATAACGTCCTCAACCATGTTAGTGAGGAAAAGAATGCTCAGAACTTGTGGAAAAAGCTTGAGGAGTTGTACGCTCGGAAAACTGGTAACAACAAGCTGTTTTTGATTAAGCAGCTTTTAGGGTTGAAGTACCAGAACGGTAAAGCTATGACCGATCACCTGAATACATTCCAGGGAATTATAAATCAGCTGGCTGGAATGAAAATTAAGTTTGATGAAGAGGTTCAGGGGTTGATGCTTCTCGGGACTTTGCCAGACTCGTGGGAGACATTCAGAATGTCGTTGTCTAACTCGGCCCCGGATGGTGTCTTGGCTATGGATGTAGTCAAGAGTAGCGTTCTGAACGAGGAGATGAGAAGAAAGTCGACAGGTTCTTCTTCACAGTCTGACGTTCTAGTCGCCGAAAACAGGGGGAGAAGTCAAAGCAAAGGTCCGGGCAACCGAAATCGGAGTCAAAGCAGGTCGAGAAAATATGCAAACTATGAGTGTCATCATTGTGGCAGAAAGGGGCACATCAAGAAACTTTGTCGGAAGTTTCTACAAGAGAATCCGAATGCCAAGGAAAAGAAATCTGAAGAGGGTGATACAAGCGAGAAAGTAGCCACGGCCATCGAGGAGTTCTTTATCGTGTACGATGGAGATGTTGTCAATCTCACCTGCCAAGATTCGAGTTGGGTGATTGACAGTGGCGCTACGATTCATGCTACTTCCAGGAGGGATTTCTTCACGTCTTACACTTCCGGTGACTTTGGAAGTGTAAGAATGGGAAATGATGGTGCTGCAAAGGCTATTGGTATTGGAGATGTGCATTTGGAGACCGATGCTGGCAACACTTTGGTTTTGAGAGGTGTGAAGCACATTCCCGACATCCGTATGAACTTGATCTCGACCGGTAAGCTCGACGACGAAGGGTTTTGCAACACCTTTCGTGATGGAAAATGGAAGCTCTCCAGAGGCTCTTTGATTATGGCAAGAGGAGAAAAATGTTGCTCTCTATATGTGATGCACGCGAAGATCACAGATTCCACAGTTCATACGGTGGACGATGAAGCTGCTGTAGAGCTTTGGCACAACCGACTGAGCCATATGAGCGAGAAAGGATTGATGATTCTAGCGAAGAAAAATCTACTCTCAGGTATGAGAACTGGCTCTTTAAAGAGGTGTACTCACTGTTTGGCAGGCAAACAGACACGAGTGGCTTTCAAAAGCATTCCTCACTCACGTAAATCAGGTATACTCGACATGGTGTACTCTGATGTGTGCGGTCCAATGAAGACAAGAACACTTGGTGGTGCAGCATACTTTGTGACTTTCATCGACGATCACTCAAGGAAGGTTTGGGTGTATATGCTGAAGTCAAAAGATCAAGTGATAGATGTCTTCAAGCAGTTTCATGCTCGTGTGGAAAGAGAAACAGGTGTGAAGCTCAAGTGCATCCGGACAAACAATGGAGGAGAGTATTGTGGTCCCTTTGATGAGTACTGCAGAGAGCAGGGTATTCGGCATCAAAAGACACCTCCAAAGACTCCTCAGCTGAACGAATTAGCTGAGAGGATGAACAGGACACTCGTTGAAAGGGTGAGATGTTTGCTTTCCCAATCACAGTTGCCGAGGTCCTTTTGGGGTGAAGCCTTGAGTACAGTGGTTCATGTGTTGAACCTCACTCCCTGTGTTCCTTTGGGTTTCGAAGTTCCGGATAAGATGTGGTTTGGAAAAGAAGCTTCGTATAGCCATCTACGCACTTTCGGATGCAAGGCCTTTGTTCACATTCCAAAAGACGAGCGGTCAAAGCTCGATGTGAAGACAAGGCCGTGTGTGTTCATAGGTTATGGTCTTGATGAGTTTGGCTACAGGTTCTACGATCCAGTGCAGAAAAAGCTTGTAAGAAGCCGAGATGCAGTGTTCGTAGAAGACCAAGGCATCAAAGACATCGATAAGACAGAAATGGTAGAGAGGTGCAGTGATGATCTGATCGAGTTGGATCCATTTGATACACCTGCAGAGTGTTCCGATCGAGGGGGAGCAGAATTGGAACACAATACCAGTCCTGCCAATGGCGGAGTCCCCACTGCTGATATTGTTGAACCGACTGGGCAAGTCGAAGAAGAGGTTCGAGAGTTGCCAGAAGAACCTCCGTTGAGAAGATCCACTAGAGAGCGACGTCCTTCGACGAGATATACTTCAGATGAGTATGTGATGCTCACAGATGCCGGAGAGCCAGATACTTACCAAGAGGCCACTTCTGTTAATGAGAAGAAACTGTGGTTGAAAGCCATGGAAGAGGAGATGCAATCTCTTCGTGAAAACCACACGTATGATTTGGTGAAATTGCCCCAAGGCAAGAAAGCGCTCAAGAACAGATGGGTCTACAGATTAAAGACCGAAAATTCAAGCTCACAGCCAAGGTACAAAGCTCGTTTAGTTGTGAAGGGGTACGGTCAGAAGAAGGGAATCGACTTTGAAGAAATATTCTCACCGGTGGTGAAGATGTCCTCTATCCGAGTTGCTCTTGGTTTAGCAGCACGCTTGAACCTGGAGATCGAGCAACTTGATGTGAAAACTGCATTCCTTCATGGTGACTTGGAGGAAGAGATCTATATGGAGCAGCCCGAGGGATTCAAAGTCAGAGGAAAAGAGCAACTTGTGTGCAAGTTGAAGAAGAGCTTATATGGTCTCAAACAAGCTCCACGGCAGTGGTACAAGAAGTTTGAGTCTTTCATGGTGAGTCACGGATACAGCCGAACATCGTCAGACCATTGTGTGTTCATCAGAATGATGATGACTTCATTATTCTCCTACTGTATGTTGACGATATGTTGATCATAGGCTATGATACTAGCAAAATTGCTAAGTTAAAGGGAGAGTTGAGCAAGTCTTTTGCGATGAAGGACTTGGGTGCTGCAAAGAAGATACTGGGCATGAAGATTTCTCGTGATAGGAAGCATGAGAAACTTTGGTTGTCTCAAGAAGACTACGTCGAGAAGGTACTTGAAAAATTCAACATGAGCAAAGCCAAGTCTGTTCATTCTCCACTTGCAGGTCACTTCAAGCTCAATTTGGAGCAATGTCCTACAAGTGAGAAAGACAAGGCAGACATGAGTCGAGTTCCTTATGCGTCTGCAGTTGGCAGTTTGATGTACGCCATGGTTTGTACTCGACCCGATATTGCTTATTCAGTTGGAGTAGTCAGCAGATTCCTCTCCAATCCTGGTAAAGAACACTGGGAAGCAGTGAAGTGGATATTCAAATATCTCAGAGGCACTTCCAAAATGTGTTTGTGTTTCGGTGGCAGTGATCCTATGCTAGTTGGGTATACTGATTCAGATATAGCTGGTAACGTTGATTCTAGGAGATCCATTTCTGGATTCTTGATGATTTTTGCAGGGGGAGCTGTGTCTTGGCAGTCGAAGCTGCAAGATTGTGTTGCGCTATCCACCACAGAAGCCGAATACATTGCAATTACTGAGGGTTGCAAGGAGGCTTTGTGGATGAGGAGATTCCTTGAGGAATTGGGTTTGCGCCAAGAGAAATATGTTGTGTTTAGTGATAGTCAGAGCGCTATCCACCTTTCAAAGAATTCGTCATTTCATTCGAGGTCCAAGCACATTGATGTAAGATATCATTGGGTTCGAGACTTGCTCGAGACGAAGCAGTTGCACTTGGCAAAAGTGCACACAAGTGAGAACGGTTCAGATATGTTGACGAAGACTTTACCGAAGGAGAAGCTCGAGGTTTGTCGTCAAAAGGCGGGTTTGACAGAGCCAACCACATGAACCGGAAGGAGAGGTTATTAAGATCTAGTGCTTCAGCAGTTCTTTACATGACCTCAATTGCACGTAGCCCTGTTTTTTCTCCAAGCGGGCTTGTTAGAGCCCACCACATGAGCCGGAGGGGGAGTTTTGTTGGGTCCGGCTCATTCATGGAGTTGGGTCCGGCTCATTCATGGAGCTGAGCTCAACCAATACGTTGTCCCTCTTTATTTTACACCTACTCCATATTAAAACATTGTCGGGAGAGGTTTACTTTTTCGTCTTTATAATTCACGCTGCATAGATGTAAAAGATACGGCATTTTAGTTTGTGTAATAGAATTCTTCTCTATTCTCTGCAAGTTTCTTCAAAATGGCCTCATTTTAGGACTGCTGAAGATTTGGCAAACTCATCCTCGTCGTCAGAATTCTGTTTTGACCCAGTCTTCAGAAGTCCCTTTCCTATGCCAATGTTGAATACTTTCATGACTTCAGGGTTTCAATACATTTTTTTAAAAGAGGTAAATTACAAACTAAAATTAAATCTTACTTTTTCTTTTTTCTTGAACAAAGTAACTTTCTAACTTTTCATTTCGCTCCACTTGAATACTGAACTTTGTTTTGAACAACATCAACACTCAAGGTTTACATCGTAAACAAATTAGATCTTATTTGATTTTTTTCGACTGTAATCAAACTGAACTGATATTAAATACTTTTTAGTTTTGATTTTAAAAATTACAAAATTTTGAATGAAATCGACCAAAACCAAGACTAAATTAACTAAAATCGACCACAACTAAGTCCAACTTACTCGAATCGAAAAAACCTAACACCAAAACCAAACCAGAATCAAATTGAGTAAAGCCAAAAAAGTCATTTCGAGATTTATTTCATTCACAGTAATAAATTCAAGGTTTTTTTTTTGTTCTAAAAAATTTCAAGTTTTAAGTTAAACAAATTTCGAAGTTCGAAACTTATTTTGTTAAAAAAAGTTCATGGTTTCTGTTGAAGGGACGCCGAATTTTAAGATTTAATTTATAGTTATTATTCAAAATTTTGACAATTTTTTCATCGTGAGCATTTCTACTTTTATCTTCCTTATAATGTTCTTATTTCATGTAACTATAAAACTTACCAAGATACGAAATAAATAGATATAACTATTTCGTACTATCGTTTAAAAATAATCATTTTTATGAAAATATTAAAATAATATTAAATGTTCATCTGATCAATAAGAGATAATATTTTGAGATAATGTTGTGGATAATTCATCAGACGAGTTTGGAACCAATCAGATTTATTAGAATAAATTTTTATACATTATATATTAAAATAATAATAGAATTAATAAAATAATTATATTATTTTTTAAAACAAAAGGCATGGCCAGGCAATTGACCATTCTTTGGGGGCCACGAAGAGCAAATGACCTTTCAGCCAAGGAAGAAGCAGAATTATAGAGAGAGAAGATGGGACCCTGCAATGGCTCCGATGTTTCCCTTCCCCGCGTCCCGTCCTCTGCCCTCGTTCTCATTGATCGAATCCCCAACAAGTCATGGCGGCTCTATTCCAGTTTCTGAGGAAGAACACCAACATATTTTAATGGAGGTGATGTTGTTAAAATGTGTTAATAAATACATGTAATTTAAAATGTCATCATGGTCAAAGTTTAGTGTGAATGCATGACAAAATTATTTCAGCCACACGATATTTTAAGTGAGTCAATTTTTGTATAATTAAAAATTAGTGAGCAGTCAAAAACACATGTTGAAAATATAATTTCAACGTTTCACCTAGAGATGTTAATCGAGCAAGTCGAGCCGAGCCGAGTCGAGTCGAGTCGAGAAAGAACCAGCTCAACGAGCCTGTCGAGCCTAACGAGCTGAGCCTGTCGAGCCTAACGAGTCTGTCGAGCCTAACGAGCCGACCTTAAAAAATTCTCATTTAACATCTCTAGTTTCACTCACTATTTAACCTAAACATGTTGCCTGTATAAAGGCCACTTTGTATCACTTGTGAACCAACTCAATTGAAGTTCAAGAGAGAATTCAAAATCCAAGCATATCGTTGCAATTTATTACTTTAGGAAAATTAGTTTCCTAAAGTATTTCTTGATTAATATTAATCAAGTTTTCTAAATTATATTATCGGCATATTTTTTATACAAGAAGTAATACCCTTTAAACCAAATCCTTGATTTATGAAAGAATAAAAAACGTTATGGAAACTTTGTATATTCCTTTCTTAACCATTACATCAGCAATACAATGAGTTTATATAACGTGTACACCATAATATGATGACGACACGAGGAGGAGGAGATTACAGAGAGAGAAGAATCTACAAAAATATAACAGACACTTGGACTGTCTGGAGCAAACCGAGTTAGTAAACCCGGTTTGAGGTAGCTGGTTTAACAATTTAAAATTATTTTTTCATAATTCTAGTCTATGGCATCAAAATCATCTTCCTCTACATTCAATTCACCCAAAATTCCGTACCAATATTTGACGGAGAAAATTATAGTCTTTGGAGTATCCAAATGAGAACTCTTTTTATTTCTAAAGATATTTGGGAATTGTAGAAGATGGTTTCATTGATATGGAAACAAACCAAGCAAAAGGAATTCAACGAGTTTGTGAAGTAAGATGCACAATCACTACTCACCGTTTTCCAAGAGGTAAGTAAAATTATCTTTCCTTGAATTATGAATTCCAGAAGATCAAAAGGTGCTTGACATTTATTAAAAAATGAACTTCAAAGTTCATCAAAAGTCATTTTTATCAAACTTCAATCTTATGGCGAAATTTTGACAATCTAACCATGAAAGTTAACGAAAGTATCCAAACATATGTATCTAGAGTTTCTAAAATTATCAATCAGATGAGAGGTTTGGGAGATAACATACCTGAGAAAAAAGTATTTAAAGAATTTTAACACCTCTTGATGGTTCGTTGACCGCTTCAGCATGTTTTAGAAAACTTGATGTTCTTGGTAGTTTTTCCGGCTGATCCACTTTTGGTACTGGTCGACTGCTTAACCTGTTTTTGCTTTCGATTATTTTTGTACAAGTCCTGCTTTGGCCTTCACTACAAATGCTTAACAAACACGTTAAAACTACCAAATATTTATTTTTGAAGTACTTTCAACGAAAACAGAGATATATAAACTTAGAATTAACTTCTTAAAATAAAAGTATCTAATCTTAAATTAAATTATTCAATTACATGTAATCATCATCACAATAATTAAGCATATTCTCTATTAGGCAAACAATCTCATCCTTTTTTATGATGACGATAAATTCTAAGTTGTTCATTGAACTTCCCTCGTAATATGTTATATATGCATATTATATTTTCCCTATTATTACATATCTCTCCCCCTAGTGATTTGTTTTTTTAAAAAAAGGGCTCTCCCTTGTATTCTTTCTCCTCATTTGTCATTATCCAAAGAAAAAATTGAATTTAGATGGATATACCAAAGCTAGACATATGCTGAATTCAATAGCAGAGCAATAATGATAGAGAGAAAATTACAAATCGAGTTCAGAAAAATATATCAAAACTCAAAAACTATATCGTTATAGCAATAGAGAAGAATTCAAAATATCAGAACAAGACTAGTTCAAGCTAATGGAAAAATATCCAAGTACAAAAATTAAAAATGAACCAAGTAAACATCTACATATCAGACAGAGGGTCGGCATCAAAATGGGGGGCTACACTATAGCTCAAGAATGACAACTATGTTGCACAATGAAGTGAGTTTTTATTTGTGGTGGCCTTGTGAATTCTCAAGCAGGGGGTTTCCTCTTATTGTCACTAGGCGTCCGCAATATGTTCATTAAAGACATCAATGAGGCGATGGACTTTCGCGATTTAAGTTGAGAGACATCACCCCAGGCATTCGCAAATCATGATCGGGAGTCCCCATAAGGAATAGTTTGAAATTTTTGTCCCTAAACAAGACTTCCTTGAGGCTCTTTGGGTGCCTGCTTCAAAATTCCACGTGTGGCTCTGGGCTTACGCAATTTGATCTTCCAAAAATAGTCTCGGGACTGAGCTTTATAGGTTACTCTAGGCATTTGCTATGAGAGTCCGCTTTTTAGGTCAGTGCGTTCATACGTCTATTCTCAAATGATTTGATGCTGTGGACCAAGCTTCAGCAAATTCCACCAGGCTTCCATTGCAGGTGTTTGCAACCAAAATAGCTTACGGACTAGCGTTAGTGAATTCTTCCATTTTGCATATGGTTTGGGACTAGCAGTCTGCATTTCATCTTTGGGCATCTGCACAAAGTGATCTTCAACACTTTGGTTTCTTTTCTTGATTGAGTCTTACTCAAGAATGACGGCTATGTTGCAGAGCTAAGTAATTTTTTTATTTATGGTGGCTTTATGAATTCTCGAGCATAGGGTTTCCTCTGCTTGTCACCAGGCGTTTGGAATATGTTCGTTAGAGACATCAATGAGGTGATGGACTTTCGTGATTTAAGTTGAGAGATATTGCCTTGGGCATTCACAAATCATGATCGGGAGTCCACATAAGGAATAGTTTGACATTCTTGTCCTTAAATGAGACTTCCTTGAGGCTCTTCGGGTGCCTGCTCCAAAATTCCGCGTGTGGCTCTGGGCTTACGCAATTTGATCTTCAAAAAATAGTCTCGGGACTGAGCTTTGCAGGTTCCTCTGGTAATCCGCTATGGGAGTCCGCTTTTTAGGTCAGGGCATCCATATGTCTATTCTCAAATGATTTGATGCTATGGACCGAACTTCAGTAAATTCCACAAGGCTTCCACTGCTGGTGTCTGCAGCCAAAATAGCTCACGAGACTAGGCGTTAGTGAGTTCTTCCATTTGCATATGGCTTAGGACTGGCAGTCTGCATTTCATCTTTGGGCATCCGCACAAAGTGATCTTCAACACTTTGGTTTCTTTTTTCGATTGAGTCTTATATCATAATTTTATCTTTTGTTAAATAGAATCAATAAACTTGTTAGTAAATCCAAATACTCATTTTCAAGGGTATTTCAAAGAGAATATAATTTTTATAATTTCAAATAAAATTCATTCAAGATATATACATCAACACTTTAGACTTAACATATCTCAATAACTTTGAATAAAATATTCAAATAATTACACATGTCGTCAGAACAATTATGGTTAATTTCTATTAAGCCAACAATGTTTAGAATAAAACACTTGCATCCAAAGGACCTAAAATAGCTAACATTGGGAGATTGTCTATTCTACAGATCATAGGTGGTCTTATTAAGAATGGAACAGATGGACTCACGATTAAGAACATAACATGTCATAACAACGGCTTACACTCAAAATATTATTCTCATTTGACAAGTATTGCAAACTTTGTCCTTTTAAAAAGAGTCTTAGAAAGTCCCCTAATTAGATTATTTCTAGAGATCTTAGCTAAGCTATTCATCCTTACATGCAATAAATTCTTATGAAAAACTAGCAACCATTAGGTAATGAACTAGTTGTAAAATATTTTTCATCAAAATGTGTAAATTATTCAAGTCAATCATTCCTACATCCAATAAATAATATTTTTTTTCATTTGTTCTATCTTTAATCATTCAAATTTCATATTCAGATGTAATTTTATATCATCTCTCACACAATTAGCTAATGCTTAATAGATTATCTTTTTAAATCGTCAACTAATAACACATTCTCAATAATAGAGATTCATGCATTACCTATGTTATCAATACTTATAATCTTGCTTATTTGGTGATGTCCAAATATGACATTTATTTTCTTTTTGGTGATGGAGATGAATTTTGAGCAATCTCCCATAATATATCTTTAGTAGCTACTATCTAGCTACCACTCATCTTTTAATGAGATTCTTCAACCTACAAACAAAATTAGGGACTTTTCTTCGTTATTTAAATTTTCTCTGGTCCTTTAGAGTTAGTCTTGGTTCATTTAGGAACCCATTTAATTATATTCAAAAATTTATAACCATTAAATTTTAAAGGACATACAAATGATTTATGACCTATTCTACTACATTCATGGTAAGTAGATGGTCTAGCAAAGAAATTTTTGTAAGTCTTTTCTTTTGAAATGGTTCATAACCAAGTCTGGCTTTGTTAGAAGTAACTCTTTATTGACCTAAGAACATGTTCAAATTTTCACTACCATTTGTAAATTTAATTAAAATATCATGCAAGTCATCATTGTTCCTTTTCAAACCATTAGTTTCTTTTTCAAAAGATGATGTGATATTAGCATGCTTTTTCATCAATTCAACATTCTACTTTTTCAATAATTTAGATTTAGATTTAAGTAGGTTGAATTGGTCATGTCATTTGTCAAAAGCGTCTAATAGTTCACGTTGTAACAACCCCCACACACCTCTTGGGCCGGGCCTCACCCCGCACCCAGGTCAGAGCAAGCTGTGCAGTCTCGGCAGGGCCCTGCCACGTGGCAGCCACACAGGCCCACCACGTGTACTCATGATCTTCTCCCACTACCTGGTTTAATGGGAGTTTTTGCCTTCCCTGGGATTAGAACCCTAGCTCCCACGCTTCATAACCAAGGGTTCACCATCCCAGGTACCACTTGAGCTAACTAGCTCAGTAGTACTCCTCATTCGTAGCCCAGGGACTTGTCCCTGAGGTCCTGGGTTCGAGTGGGGGGGGGGGGGGGGGGAAGGCAAAAACCCTCTTCAGGGAGAGGGAAGATAGTGAGTACACGTGGCGGACCTGTGTGGCTACCACGTAGCAGCAGCCCATCGGTGGGACCTGCACGACTTGGGCCTGCGGGAACGGGGTCTAGGTCGTTACAAAAAAGGCGCCTTTTTTGTAACGGCCCAGACCCCGTTCCCGCGGGCCCGAACTGTGCAGGTCCCACCGATGGGCTGCTGCCACGTCGTGGACTCAGTTCCAACCACGTGTACTCACGATCTTCCCTCTCCCTGCAGAGGATTTTTGCCTTCCCCCCCACTCGAACCCAGGACCTCAGGGACAAGTACCTGGGCTACGAATGAGGAGTACCACTGAGCCAGCTAGCTTTGTGGTACTCCTCATTCGTAGCCCAGGTACTTGTCCCTGAGGTCCTGGGTTCGAGTTGGGGGGGGGGGGGGGAAGGCAAAAACCCTCTGCAGGGAGAGGGAAGATCATGAGTACACGTGGTTGGGACTGAGTCCGCCACGTGGTAGCAGCCCATCGGTGGGACCTGCACGATTCGGGCCCACGTGAACGGGGTCTGGGCCGTTACACACTTTCATCATAGTTCTTATCCAAGTCACTAAAAGACTCATGTACCTCATTATCATTAGTCATGAAGCACATGTTTTCTACTTCTTCATCCTCAGATGATGTGTCTTCTCTTTTTTTTTTTTTTGTCATTCTCTTTTTGTGAACTCTTTCCCTTACCATTTTCATTGTTTGAGAAGCTTGTTGAACTTCCATGTCATGAAAGCTATCTCCTCATCATCATCTTCTTATTTGATTCAACTTGATTCTTTGATGAGACTTTGATGAGACCTATATCTTTCTTTTTTGAAACTTATTTCACATTCGTCTTCATTGTAATCTCGTGATTCGTTAGAGATCCAATTAGTTTCCCCATCTTTAGCACTATAAGGTTTTGTGCTTCTTGGATAATTTTCACTTTATGTTGTCAAGATCTTAGTAAACACCTGAGAATTTTTCTACAAACTTTTCGTTAGGGTAAGTTCTACAAAAGATTTCAAACCATTAGTAATGTTAATAAATCAAATAAACATTTGACCAATGACTTCATCATTATTCATAGAAAATAATAATATTCGTTGACTTGGTTTGTGTCTTCTCGTGTGACTTCAAGTAAATGTTAGATTTCAGATGCATTATCTCACTCTTATACTCTATTAAATTCATCTCTATTAAGAACACAATACAACATGTTAATTGCTTTAGCGTTTAAGTATAATTTTGTTTATCGATGTCATTCAAAATCAAAAGGCAACCTAGACATATTCCTATTATTTTCAAATTTAATAGAAGTATAAGGTCCATTTTCTATTATGTGTGATCACAATCAATAAATTGAACATATACATTCTAGATTTTTAACACACATTATAATTGTCATTGAAAAATGGAAGTTTAGATATGGATTAACTTTCAACATACAATTAATTACATTAGAAGCCATTTATAAAATTTTAAATACAAATTTCTATAAACTTTTTAATCACAACTAAAGCTTAAGACCAATTCTGATACTAATTCTAGGATTGATATAACCTAAAAGGGGAGTGAATTAAGTTTTCTAAATTTTTTGTGTGATTAAATATCTTTATAGTTTGTTAACTTAACCTATCTATTTTCTCTCTTGTTTGATAAGTTATTTCATATCCAAGCAAGAAATAACAATAATGAGAGAGAGAGAACAAACAAGTTTGTTAACGCCATTTGGCCAAACTACTTATGTCAGCCTTCCAAAGCTCTTCATTGAAGATTTTTTTTCAATAACCTTTTCGGTTACAATAGATTGATCTTCTAAGTATCAATCAAACCTTATAATGACTTTTCATGAGCGTCACCTTCTTTCGTTATGCAAACACAAATATAAGGTTTGAAGATTTGAAGTACAATAACCTAACACTCTCAAGAACATATAATTTCAAGTGTATGAGTAGTATAGTTTAGATTTTTTGCTCAAGATTGAATACTCAAATGATTGTAAGTAAACGGGCAACACTTAGGTAAGTATATTTTGGTAAATTTGACAGTGGAGAGTACTTTTGTATATAAACCTTTAAAATTCTCGAGATCCAATCAGCCACATCGACAAAGCAGTCAACCCCTTCATGAATCATTGTGAAGATTTATGAAGTGAAAGATTCCATGTGTATCTTTCGGTTGACTGAGATGTATACATCATGATCATAATTTCAAATTACAGTCTATAACGAGTGCTTTCGGGTCTACCACCATGGTCGACCACTTCATAGTCCAGTCAACCACTTCTGAATGTTTCAGAAAACTTGATGCTCTCAGGAGTTTTTTTGGATAACTTACGTCTGGTACTAGTCGATCGCTCAACCTATTTTGGTTCCGATTGTTTTTCATATAAAACCTACTTTGGCCTTGACTGCATAGACTTACCAAATACATTAAAACTTCAAAATACTCATTTTAAAGGTATTTTCACTAGGACAACTATATATAAACTCATAATTAAATTCTTCATATAAAAGCCTCTAATTTCAAATTTTCAATTACTTACGATCATAATCAAAACAATTGAGCTCAATCCCTATTAAACTAACGCTTATTGGAGTCAAAATTTTCATCAGCCTTCTCTAGTGTTATTTTCTTACAACCTTAAACCGATTAGATCATTTCTCTTGAAGAGAACTTGTCTCTGTTTTATCCTCTAAATTAGTTTAGAGATGAATGTAATGAGACCTTATTAAGTTTCATAGTAGAATATAATGTAGGATCGTATTGTCTAAGAGGGGGGGGTGAATTAGACTAATTAAAAATTATTAACTTAATCTAAACCTTTTCTCTCTTCTATGCAATTACCAAATTAACAGCAAACATACAGGCAATAACAAAGTAAAAGATAGAGAGAAATTTGACACCGTAGTTTTTAACGTGGTTCGGCCAAACTTGCCTACGTCCACGCTCCAAGGCTCCCCCTTGAAGATTCTTTTCTTCTCCTCACGAGAAAACAAGATTGAACTTCCCGGGCGTCGATCTACAGCCTTACAACTCTGGATTGAACTTCACGGGCGTCAATCCACTGCCTTTACACTTTGATTGATCTTCATGGGCATCAATCACAGCCTTTTACAATTTTACAAATAAGAATATTGAGCACAAATGCTACACTCTCTCAAAGAGATAAATCTCAAGTTCAGAGGTAGAGAGAGAGGTATATCAGAAAATACAGAGTAGTGCTAAATATTTGCTCGTTAGGATTCAAAGATAAATTCAGCAAAAAAATTCTTTCTCCCGAGCTTCTTTTCCCTTATATACTCTGTCTGTTATGGGCTTCAGTCCTTTAGGGCTTCTCATCTGAATATGGAAATTTATGACCGTTGGAGAAGCATCCATACATAGATAGCTAGCCATTGCGTTCTGGAGTCGCTTTCATTCTTTCGCCATTAATGAGCTAGAATTAAGGCTCTGGATGAGTATCGCTATCGCTTCGCAGTCTTTTTAAATATTTGGCGGAAGATACTGTTCAGTGGTGGATGTAGGTGGTCAACGTCAACTTTCCTCTGCACGTAGATGTAATTCTTTGTTATGCAGGCAGAAGATACTATTCACCGGTAGACGTTGCCTTTGAAGACCAGTGGTGGATGTTGTCTTGAAAATCCAGCGGTGATTTTGCCTTTGAAATTTCAGCAATGGATGTCTTCAGAATTACTGTTCAGCGTAAGAAGTCTCTTTTGAAATACCCAGCGGTAGAAGTAAGCTTTGGAAGACTCTGCCAGCGGTGGATGTCGTTTAGCTAGCGGTGGATGTAAACTTTGGAAGACTCTGCCAGCGGTGGATGTAAACTTTGGAAGACTTTGTCGTTTAGCTAGCGGTGGATGTAAACTTTGGAAGACTTTGTCGTTTAGCTACGGTGGATGTAAACTTTGGAAGACGTTGTCGTTAGCTAGCGGTGGATGTAAACTTTGGAAGACTTTGTCGTTTAGCTAGCGGTGGATGTAAACTTGGAAGACTTTGTCGTTTAGCTAGCGGTGGATGTAAACTTTGGAAGACTTTTTCGTTTAGCTAGCGGTGGATGTAAACTTTGGAAGACGTTGTCGTTAGCTAGCGGTGGATGTAAACTTTGGAAGACTTTGTCGTTTAGCTAGCGGTGGAAGTCTTTTCTTCTACATCGGTGGATATGCAATATTTCATCAGTTTTAGCCCTGTTTTGCTATCACACCCTAAACACTTAACAGATTTGTTAGACAACTAAAATACCCTTTTCAAAGGGCATTTCCACTGAAAATTTAGAGACTATATATGGAGGTCAATATTTAATTTATTAATCAATTTATCAATCTCATATATTAACTTAATCTAACCTTTTTCTCTCTTCTATGCAATTACCAATTAACAGCAAACATACAGGCAATAAACAAAGTAAAAGATAGAGAGAAATTTGACACCGTAGTTTTTAACGTGGTTCGGCCAAACTTGCCTACGTCCACGCTCCAAGGCTCCCCCTTGAAGATTCTTTCTTCTCCTCACGAGAAAACAAGATTGAACTTCCCGGGCGTCGATCTACAGCCTTACAACTCTGGATTGAACTTCACGGGCGTCAATCCACTGCCTTTACACTTTGATTGATCTTCATGGGCCTCATCACAGCCTTTTACAATTTTACAAATAAGAATATTGAGCACAAATGCTACACTCTCTCAAAGAGATAAATCTCAAGTTCGAGGTAGAGAGAGAGGTATATCAGAAAATACAGAGATGCTAATATTTGCTCGTTAGGATTCAAAATAAATTCAGCAAAAAATTCTTTCTCCCGAGCTTCTTTTTCCCTTATATACTCTGTCTGTTATGGGCTTCAGTCCTTTAGGGCTTCTCATCTGAATATGGAAATTTATGACCGTTGGAGAAGCATCCATACATAGATAGCTAGCCATTGCGTTCTGGAGTCGCTTTCATTCTTTCGCCATTAATGATCTAGAATTAAGGCTCTGGATGAGTATCGCTATCGCTTCGCAGTCTTTTTAAATATTTGGCGGAAGATACTGTTCAGTGGTGGATGTAGGTGGTCAACGTCACTTTCCTCTGCACGTAGATGTAATTCTTTGTTATGCAGGCAGAAGATACTATTCACCGGTAGACGTTGCCTTTGAAGACCAGTGGTGGATGTTGTCTTTGAAATCCAGCGGTGGATTTTGCCTTTGAAATTTCAGCAATGGATGTCTTCAGAAGTTACTGTTCAGCGGTAGAAGTCTCTTTTGAAATACCAGCGGTAGAAGTAAGCTTTGGAAGACTCTGCCAGCGGTGGATGTAGAACTTTGTTGTTTAGCTTAGCGGTGGATGTCTTAGGAAGACTCTGCCATCCGCAGATGTATACTTGTCGTTTAGCTAGCGGTGGATGTAAAATTTAGAAGACTTTGTCGTTTAGCTAGCGGTGGATGTAAACTAAACTTTGGAAGACTTTGTCGTTTAGCTAGCGGTGGATGTAAACTTTGGAAGACTTTTTCGTTTAGCTAGCGGTGGATGTAAACTTTGGAAGACGTTGTCGTTTAGCTAGCGGTGGATGTAAACTTTGGAAGACTTTGTCGTTTAGCTAGCGGTGGAAGTCTTTTCTTCTACATCGGTGGATATGCAATATTTCATCAGTTTTAGCCCTGTTTTGCTATCACACCCTAAACACTTAACAGATTTGTTAGACAACTAAAATACCCTTTTCAAAGGGCATTTCCACTGAAAATTTAGAGACATATATATGGAGGTCAATATTTAATTTATTAATCAATTTATCAATCTCATATATTTAACTTAATCAAATTACACATCATCAAAAACATCGTTAGACTTAAACATTATTTAAGTCAACACATAATACGTTATAGTGCTCTCTACTTATTTTCACAGTGTACGTGATATCTTTACTTAATTTCCTAACTAGACAACGTATTTTTATGATTTTTTAACAAAAGGATATGTCTAATTGTCTAACCATCCCTAAGAAATCGATACTAATTCAATCACTTGTTAATTTCTTAAAGCTTTCACTCTCCACCATCAAGCACTAACAAAAGCTACATTATTAATGTAGCCGATTAAACAAATGACAATGTCCACAAAACTAATTTCTTCTTCATTCCTTTATTTCTCGGTTGGCCATCTAAGGTACAATGTAGTTGTTGTCTCTTTTCACATCTCCTATCACCTTCTCATTTTTTTAGAGTAATTATCAATTTAAACCTTGTACATTATGAGTACCAGTAACCACTATCTCGTACTTTAAATTTCATTAATTTAAATTCTGTATTTTGAAACTGTTCTCAATTTGAACCTCAAAGTATGTGGTTGATTTGACACACCCCCTAAACTAACAATCCTACAATCACACCTTAAACTATTCAAAATGTAACAAATCAAACCCTGGTGGAGGGCCAATCACTTCCCGTTCTGAATTTACTCATAGAATGGGAGGTCGATCTAAATTGAATGGCTCGATGTTCTATCTAGTGCTAACGTGGCACTGAACATATTGGGGGGGGTCAATTTAGGGGGTGGAGATTTCCCGTTCAACGTGTAGTGCACGTGATTTAAGAATAAGGGTTTTTCCCCCGGAACGGCCCTCCGTTCTCTGCCTCCTCCCTTTTAGGGGTTCTCGAGAACGGGAGGTCCCCGCTCCGGAACGACCCATCAATCTTAACCTAATTTTTGGGGCGTCATGGGAATAAGAGGTCCTCGCCCCAGAATGACCTTCCGATGACAAGTATTTTGCTTAAAACGGGGAGGGGAGGGGAGGGGGGGGGGGGGGGGGGGGGTTGATTCCTAACACTATATAAGAAAACAACCCTCTATTCCCACCTTTCAACTCGCAAAATTCCTAAAACCTTGACACTATTTTCCTACTTTGAAAAATTTTCTCCGTATTAGCGACATCGATGGATTCTATTTCGAATAGATCGATTAATTTAGATGAGAAAACAACTTGTGATGCTACTATGGACTGATATTTGTACTCAACACCCATATACGGTGATCTTCGGGCATTCGATCACCTAGAAGGTAATGAAAAGTAGAAGTGTATTCGACCTCGAAAACTCTAGACGATGATCTTTTTACACCGGTCAACTCGGAGGATGATTAAGTGGAAAGCATAATGGTAAGGGATGAAATTTCAATGAGATTTTATCCAAGGAAAACATATGGTTATTTAAAGGCAATTAGAGAAGAAATAGTAGAATATACTTTGAATAATGGTTATGGGATCAAATTCATTAAAAGTGAATCTCGACGACTAACGACAGTGTGCAAAGACAGAAGTGATTGGCGATTGTAGGGTGAAGATGCAAAACGAGATTACGTTTTAAATAAAGAGTTTCAACAATTCTCACAACTGTTCAAGGAAAATTGAGAATCGACACGCTACTGCAAAATGAGTGGCAAATCATTATTTGACTAAGTTCAAAAGTCAACATACGTGAGAAATTTCTTCCATTATCAAGATAGTGAGGAAGGATTTGAATGTCAACATTACACTAAGTCTTGCTAGAAGGGCAATAAAAGAAGCTCAAAAACTTAATGAAGGGAAGAGCGACGAATCATACATGCTATTGTGGTCATACGCAGAAGAAATACGTAGATTATTACGTGTAGCACATTGGGCCTATAGAATTACTTGGTTGGCTCTGCCGATAATGAGTCATGTGTATTCGAAAGAATGTATGCTGCGTGCAAGGCAGGTTTGATGCAGTGTGGTAGACCTATTATCTGTTTGGAGGACTATCTTCTAAAGGGCTTGTGTCCCGACCAATTCTGATAGCCGTCAAGATTGATGGCAACGATAAAATATATCTCGTTGCTATTGCCAATGTCGAAGCAGAGTATATGGACTCATGGACGTGATTTTTTAAATTATTGAAGGAAGAGCTATAGACTGACTCGAGACGGATCGACAAAAGGTACAATGCATTTCTGATTTTTTTTTCTTCAAATATTGAGGCGTTGTGGTAGTTATATTATTTTATGTTGACTCTGTTGTTATTTCAAATATCAGGATTGTTGCCTGCTGTGCAACATGAGTTAATGTCAGCCCAACACTACTACTGCCTCTCACATATGTACGCAAATTTCAAAAACTAATTTTTGGGATAGAGTATATAGAGATGCAATGTAGAATGCGACCAGGGCAACCACAACTTCTTATTTCGAGAGAGAAATGAGGAACCTATATTAGATTAGCCCGGATGTCCATGCATATCTTCAAGACATAAACCCAAGATATTGGGCTAGTCATGTAGTTTCTTCGATCCCAAGTGTGAACAAGGATTAAATAATGTATGTGAGTCATTCAATACAATTATATTACCTGTAAAAAACAATTCAATTCTGACCATGTTCGAGATGATCCGAAAGTACTTGATGACTAGGATTGTGAAAAAATATAAGAAGTTGGCTTCGTCAACAGACGTCTTGTGTCCCCAGATAAGAAAAAAGCTTGTGAAGGTAAAATGTGCAGCTCAAAATTGTAGCCCTATATTTGCATGAGCTGGACGATTTAAGATTAACTACGACAACAAACAATATGTTATCGATGTGAGTATATGTGTGTGCAGCTATTACAGGTGAGAGATTACTGGAATTTCGTGTGTCCATTCTATTTTGTGCATTCATTTCATGTAACTAGCACCGGAAAATTATGTTCATAAATATTATCATCTGGGACTTATCTGCAGATGTACTCACACTTTATTCATCCATTTAGTGGTCAACACAAATGGCCATCCGTAAAAAATATGTAGCAAATCCTTTCACCCGTAAGAAAGCACCAACATAGTAGGCTGAAGAAGAAAAGAGTGCGAGATATCAATGAGCCGCCAAGTATAACAATTACTAGAAAGAGCTAAACTATGTCATGTGGTATATGTCGGCGTCAGGGATATAATAGTCGCACTTGTCTTGATAAGGGATCCACTTCAGGCACTACTTTCGCTTCTGCTTCGCAAGATACATTTATGGGTTTCCACATATTTGACAGGACACAGATACATTTCAACACATTTCACTTATAAATACACTTTAATTATTTTCTAATATAGTTTTTTTATTTATATACATGAATCTTCTATTTTCGGCCGAGTAAAATTTATGACTATTCAGATTGTAATTTATGTATTTATTATAGCGTGTAATTTATCTAATTATTATAATGAGATTAAGTTGTAAATTTGGATAGAATTTATTTTGTTTTATGACTTCTTCATAAATAGTTTCAAGCAATTCTTGCGTATTCAAATCACAATTGCATAACCCAAAGCCAGATCTAGATAATTAAGTACAACCATAGGGTAAAAATATTAAGTAAAGTACAACCATACACCATATAATATAAACTAAATGATAAACATAAACTAAAGTTACAAACCAAACCTAAAATTACAAGCATAAATTAAAAGTTACAAAAACGAAATATAAAAAATAAAATAAACTACGATGGGACATCGTCGTCATCTCGCTTCACCCAATCTATGAGGGTTTTCCTCAGTTCTCTTTGGGACTCAGCTAGCTCTCTATGTGACATAGTGAGCTTCTCGACTCTGCCTACGAGAAACTTTACTCTCTGCTCCATACTGTCCCATGTACTAGCCGTGCGGGGGAACAATGGTTGTGTGGTGGCGTTCTCCGTATGATCATCTGCAGAGGTAGAGGCTCCCTGATCTCCCTTGAACATCCAAATATCATTGCCTTCAACTAGGTCCATTCGAATCAAATGAAGCCTATCAAATATATCGCTGAATCTCTGAGCTCTCATCTGCTCTCCAATCGGTAGTTGAATCCGAGCTCTCTCGACGATCTTCTGAATCAACATGTCGTACGACAGATTCTTGTTGCACGTCTGACCAATCTCATGCATGCGACCTAAAATCACAAAGCTATGGTCGAACATCTTCCTGCTATATAGCTTCTCCATCACATAAAGATCCATGCAGCTCACGAGATCTTTATGTTCATCCTGAGGTAGAATGGTATAGGTTATTAGATGTGAATAACCCGACTCTGATGTTCAAATCCCTGGATATAAGCTTCACAAATCCTACGATGTTAGGATTTCGATGAATTTCTCTAAGGAAGTTAAGTCTCTCAGCTGATCTGAAAAAAACAAAATTTTAGGAAGCATAATAGTATCTCTCCACCTCAAACCCTTCTCCCGAAAACCCGAACAATTTATTAACCATCTCTAGAGGTATAATAATCTCTGTACTAAGGATGCAAGTCTTCAAACATCTTGCCCTTCTGGTAGAGGTCAAGTTTGCATAAAACAAGTGAACAATTTACTCGCACCTATCGCTCCTCAATCCATACACCCGTATAGAGCAATTTTGTCGAATATCTAATTAATTTCAAATGACTCCAAACCTCTAAAGTTGACGGTCTTCAAATGAATAATCGAGCGGTTTGACATATCCTTCTCAAACTACTCCTGACACATCTGATTTCAAAATTAAGTAGAAGTATTCTCAATTGGCAGTCGTCGCGCTTGAGACAGAGAACCTTGGGAAAACAGTGCTAGGTTTGTTGGACCTATTTGAAAGGGTCCTCATTGTGATGACGATGGGTGATTTGGCGGAGCACGTTCCAAACCTCTTTGTGGTGAGGCGGCCTTCCGTTTTATCATCAATTTCGGAGTCATTTAGGCAGAATTTGACGATTTAGCTCGAATTAGGGATTTGTGGATTTGGGCAATCTAGGGCTCGGATTTTGTGGGGGGGTTTTTTAGACAATATTTGAAGGAAACACTTAGGGATTGAAAAATCAACACAGTGAGGGGCGTGAAATGGTTAGATTTTTGGTCAAAATCACTGGGGGCTCAGAGCTTTTAGGTTTTTCTCAAAGTAGAGGTGGAATGAGGGGCCGATTTCTTATATAACGTCAGGGATTGACTCCCCCCTTGAGTTCATAGGCAACGACCCCATTCTCAAAATTAGGGCCAATAACAAGGGCTGATCCGGGGTGGGTATCCCCTATTCTCACCCAGCCCAAAAATTAGGTAACAGAAAAAGGGGTCTTCGCGGCCCAAAAATTAGGCCTAAGAACGGGGGGCCGTTCTAAGGCAGAGATGCCCCACCCGAACATCCAGATATCATTGACTTCAACTAGGTCCATTCGAATCAAATGAAGCCTATCAAATACATCGCTAATCTCTAAGCTCTCATCTGCTCTGCAATCGGTAGTTGAATCTGAGCTCTCTCGACGATCTTCTGAATCAACGTGTCGTATGATAGATTCTTGTTGCACGTCTGACCAATCTCATGCATGCGACCTAAAATGACGAAGCCAGGGTCGAACATCTTCCTGCTATACAGCTTCTCCATCACATAAAAATCTATGCAGCTCACGAGATCTTTATGTTCATCCTGAGGTAGAATGGTATGGGTTATCAGATTGTGAATAACCTGAGCTCTGATGTTCAAATCCGATATAAGCTTCACAAACCCTACGATGTTAGGATTTCGATGAATTTCCCTAAGGAAGTTAAGTCTCTCGGTTGATCTGAAAAAATCAAAATCTTAGGAAGCATAATAGTATCTCTCCACCTCAAACCCTTCTCTCGAAAACCCGAACAATTCATTAACTATCTCTAGAGGTATAATAATCTTTGTACCAAGGATGCAAGTCTTCAAACATCTTGCTCTTCTGGTAGAGGTCAAGTTTGCATAAAACAAGTGAACAATTTACTCGCACCTATCGCTCCTCAATCCATACACCTGTATAGAGCAATTTTGTCGAACATCTCATTGATTTCAAAAGACTCCAAACCTCTAAAGTTGACGGTCTTCAAATGAATAATCGAGCAGTTTGACATATCCTTCTCAAACTACTCCTGACACATCTGATTTCAAAATGAAGTAAAAGTATTCCCAATTGGCCGTCGTTGCGCTTGAGACAGAGAACCTTGGGACAACAGTGCTAGGTTTGTTGGACCTATTTGAAATGGTCCTCATTGTGATGACGATGGGTGATTTGGCGGAGCACGTTCCAAACCTCTTTGTGGTGAGGCGGCCTTCCATTTTATCATCAATTTCGGAGTCATTTGGGCAGAATTTAACGATTTAGCTCGAATTGGGGATTTGTAGATTTGGGCAATATAGGGCTCGAATTTTGTGGAGGGTTTTTTAGACAATATTTGAAGGAAACACTTAGGGATTGAAAAATCAACACGGTGGGAGGCGTGAAATGGTTAGATTTTTGGTCAGAATCGCTGGGGGGGGGCTAAGAGCTTTTAGGTTTTTCTCAAAGTATGGGTGGAATGAGGGGCCGATTTCTTATATAACATCGGGGATTGTCACCCTCCTCCCCCTTGAGTTCCTGGGCAATGACCCAATTCTCAAAATTAGGGCCAATAACAGGGGGGGTGGGCACCCCCTATTCTCACCCAGCCCAAACATTAGGTAACTGGCCCAAAAATTAGGGCTAAGAATGGATGGCCGTTCTAAGACGGAGATGCGCCACCCCCCCCCCCCCCCCCCCCCCCCCCCCCGGGTTCCTAAGAACCTCTAAAATGGGGGAGGCATGGAATGGGGGTCGTTCCGAGATGGAGACTCTGTGTTCCCGAGAACCCCTAAAATGAAGGACGCATGGAACGAGGGGTTGTTCCGGGGCAGGGACCCTTGTTCCTAAGAATCCCTAAAATAGGGGAGGCACGGAATGAGAGACCGTTCTGCGGAGGAGACCACTTGTTCTCAAATTACGTGAAGTGCATATTAAGCGGGGGGTTGACCCCGTCCAAATTGACCCCGCCCTAATATGTCCAGTGCCACGTAAACAATGGACAGAATAGGGGCCTTTGAATTTAGATCGACTCTTCGTTTTAGGTATAAATTCATAATAAGGGGTGATCGGCACTCCGCTAGGGTTTGATTTGTTACATTTTGAATAGTTTAAGATTTTATTTGTTAGGGTTGTTAGTTTAGGAGGTGTGTCAAATTAACTCCAGGCTTTGGGGTTCCTAAGAACCTAAAAAATGAGTGAGGCATGGAATGGGGGGTCGTTCTGGGACGGGTACTCTGCGTTCTCGAGAATCCATAAAACGAAGGAGGCATGGAACGGGGGGTTGTTCCGGAGTAGGGACCCCTTGTTCCTGAGAATCCCTAAAATAGGGGAAGCACGAAATGAGAGGCTGATTTGGGAAGGTTACCACTTATTCTCGAATTACGTTCAGTGCATATTAAACGGGGGTCCTCCACCCCCCAAATTGACCCCGCCCTAATATGTCCAGTGCCACGTAAACACTAGACAGAGCATGGGCCTTTCAATTTAGATCGGCCCTCCGTTTTAGTCGTAAATTCAGAACAAGGGGTGATCGGCACTCCGCTAGGGTTTGATTTGTTACATTTTGGATAATTTAAAATTTTAGTTGTTAGGATTTTTAGTTTAGGAGTGTCAAATTAACTCCATACTTTGTGGTTCAAATTAGTTTTTACCCTAACTTTTTCCTATTTCCTCCTTAAACCCATTGGAGCTAGTCTTAAATCCATCTAACCATAGGCTATTCTCGCCACGTAACTAGAAATTTTTCTGCAATTCATTTGGATATCTATTTTTTTCTCTCTTGGGTATGTTTTTAATCATTTATACACTGTTTTTTCAAATTTTTTAATAGAAATCTTCTTCTCTGAGCAAGAACACAATTCACAGTTCTTCTCCATTGATGAGCTCTAAAAGCAAGGTATCGTCACTATCTTAAGGTTTCATCAAGTTTATTCCTTGCGGGCGAACTCTATCGGCTGACATGTCGTCAAAGAACTGGTTGGCTCAGCATGTTCTCTCTACGGCCATGAAGAAGATCGCCTCTTCTGAAGAATCTCCATCCCCATCCCAGATCATCCTCTTCGTTCAAAAGGTAAGGAGATTCAGATTGGCGTTTTATTCGAGATGAGAATCTGAGACAGGGATTGAGAGACAGCCATTACCGATCGATATTCGAATCTCCGGAAATACGTACTGAAAGTCTCAGATCGGAGACTGACTCTAATGGGTTCTCATGGATGGGGAGAATGGTGAAAAGTCAACGGAGATGGGAAGTTGATAACAATTTAAGTATAGGGTTAAAATTGATAACAATTGATAACAATTTAAGTATAGGGTTAAAATTGATAACAATTTAAGTATAGGGTTAAAATTGATAACAATTTAAGTATAGGGTTAAAATTGATAACAATTTAAGTATAGGGTTAAAATTGATAACAATTTAAGTATAGGGTTAAAATTGATAACAATTTAAGTATAGGGTTAAAATTGATAACAATTTAAGTATAGGGTTAAAATTGATAACAATTTAAGTATAGGGTTAAAATTGATAACAATTTAAGTATAGGGTTAAAATTGATAACAATTTAAGTATAGGGTTAAAATTGATAACAATTTAAGTATAGGGTTAAAATTGATAACAATTTAAGTATAGGGTTAAAATTGATAACAATTTAAGTATAGGGTTAAAATTGATAACAATTTAAGTATAGGGTTAAAATTGATAACAATTTAAGTATAGGGTTAAAATTGATAACAATTTAAGTATAGGGTTAAAATTGATAACAATTTAAGTATAGGGTTAAAATTGATCACTATGATTAGGTAACTCAAAATACAATACTTGGATTGTTTTCTTTCTTTCTGATCCGACAACTAGCGTTGAGTTCGAATCTTCAAAAATTTTCACGCACGTAAATCTTTGATTTACCGGGATGTAAAAGCTATCAAACATTTAGAAATAATTCTCTTGAATATGCTAGATGGTGACAATTATTTGATAGAACAAATTTTGGTGATCAAGTAGCCTTTATAGCTCCATTAATCATGCCCAACCTCCTTTTGGGTAATGCTATCAACACAGGTAGAGACTGTCGTACTGTTTTATACACATTTCAACCTTGACCTTGATACCCATTTTTCTAAAAATAATAATACATATTTACACATAATGAGAAATTAAATAAATATGTCACAATCTAAGGCAGAAAATTCTTTGATGTGAAAAGAAAATATTCAAATGTCATTAATATAATATGACAATTAAAAACGTTGAACTTTGTCATCAATCAATTGATGCTGATTCAAACAATGAACGATCTACTGTTAAAAAGAGAGATGGAAATTCGTTCGACAAGCTTTATCATATGGAAGATACACACGTTGTTTCGTTAGTGAATTTGCTTAAACTCATATTCTAACAATGATTTTATCATATATCTTACGACTTACTACTGGAATTTCTCTTTTTTCAGACACAGTTTCTCCTCTACAACAATCTCCATCTAGATTCAAGAATGATACTCATTTTAGTTATTACTACAATCAAGTTATCTTGGAATATCTCTTATTTTCGTCTCCCTTCTTCCACCACCGACCCTCTCTAGATTCAATCATGGTACACTTCTCAATTTTCCTCTATTTTGGATCAAATAATGAAACAATCAACCTATTACTATTAGGAGGTTTCTTGATGACACGTCTGAAATCTTTTTGGGGATGCAGAATGTCTCCAACATCTACCACCATTTCAATCAAATCAAATACAGGAAAACAAGATGAAAGATCTCCACTACCACCATCATTACCACTATCATTTCATCTTAGTTAACTTAACTGGACTGTGAGGATGGTGTACGGATTTCAAGCTTGCCTTATTTGCTAAGAAGAGTCACCATTTCCGTACGTTCTAATCATTTCTTTTTCCCAAATTAGGTTTATTTGAACAGAAAAAGTTGAATCTACACAGAAAACAAAACGCCGAGGGATCCTACGGCTATACCATAGATTAGATGGACCTCAGGAGATGAGGTTTACGATAGATTACATTGTTCCTACAGCAAACAGAATCAATAGGCAAGCGAAAAGGAAAAAGACGAAGAAGAAGACTGTTCAATCAATAGTCGATTTGAAAATAATCATCAACCTCAGACATTACGTCTTCTTGGAAGGATTGCAGAGTGGACGACAGCACGGCTGGGAAATGTCCGGACGAATCCAAACCCCCTAGATCCGGCGATACAAGATAATCTGACGATGAGGAATAAACGAGGGCCTCATCGCTCACTGCTTCCACTATTTCCTGCTTCACTGAAGAGGAGGAAGAGAAAAAGGGAAATCGGCCATCGTTGCAGACCGGACCGTCGAATCTGAGGAGAATGGGGGAATCAGAGGGATTTGAATCCAGAATTATTTCTGGAGATTTGAACGAGCCGCTGCAGGTATGGTGGCCGTAGTAAGTAGTCCGATATTTGGGAGGATCATATTGGATTCTCTGAACTTGTTTGCTCGCCTGGCAACCTTGATCCATTTTATGGGTACATCGGTAGTAGTTTCTGGGTTATTTTACAAAAACAAAAACCGATCAATTACGGCCACCCACAAAGTAAGAAACTTCCGATCAGGATTAGGTTTATCTGTACTTTCTAGTCTAACCGAATAACCTACCTAGGAAAATGAGCGTTGAGGATCGCTTTTTGTCCGTACTTTCTCCAAGCATGGCCATCATCGACGAGGGTTGAGTCTTCTGTTGCCCTCGTGTCCGAAGTCTTTCTGCAAAATCATGGAAAAATGTCAGTTCCGTACTCCCTTCCCCCTGACCAAGATCACATAGAATTCGAAGAGAATAAGGTTTTACCTTCTCTTGTAGCAACCTCTCCGATCCTTAACAGCCGAGCTCCTACAACTTTCGCCGGAATCCTCAGACTTTAGCGGAGAATTTAGGCAGCTACTGACAGGAATCTGAGAACCCTCATCGTTGTCGTTGCAGCTCAGCATGGCAATCGTATTCGTAAAAGAATTCAAGATCTTGAGGGCCAGATCTTGGGTGGCGGGTGAAATCTCAGCTCCGATTGAGTTCTGAAGAAGGGTTTGTAGCTGCTGCGTGAGTTCTCGGCCACGAATCAGTTCATTCGTAGCTTTCCGCCGGTCAGGAGATAAACTCTCAGACAAACAGTTCTCCATTTCTCCGTCTAGTGAGGCTTAGTACTTGCAGTGAAGACCTGCTCAAGATTCGAGGAGGAGAAGAGGGAAAGAGCAAACCTAAACTCAGACAGGCTCGGATAAATACAAGGAAAATATAGGGTCGAAGGGCGCTTTCATACCCTTATAAACTATCCCCCATTCGCATGTAGTAACACGCACCGTATGAGAGGTTATTTAGTTTGTTGACGTAAAGAGCTGATTGGAGGAAGGGGTAAGGGGATCCAATAGCGCGTGAAGCAAAAGAGGGTATTCAGCTTATGACTAAGTCTGCGGTCATGGTTGTGACCTCACAGCGAGTTCATCACTTCTTAAATATCTATTATTATTATTAGGGTAAAATCCAATTTATCCCTCTAATTATTATTATTTTTTTTAAATTTGTAAAGTATTAACTTTAATAAATCAAAGCTTAAATTATCTAAAACCTAACAATTAAATTTCTGGTGGTCGACCGATAATCTCTTGTTCTGCATTTTACACACAAAACGAGGAACAGTACTAAAAGCATAGCACCCCGTTCTGTCGGGAATATTATTCCACGTCCCCCGCTCGTGCACAACGGAGGACCAATCTAAAAAGAACGGCCCCCCGTTCTATCCGAGGGTCGACGTGGAGTATAGAATCCCGACGCACGTGCGTTGCACATAAAAAAAGACACAGGAGCCGTTCATTTTAATTTGGTCCCCTGTGTTACAGAGTGATTTTAAAATGGGGGGCCGCGCCTTAAGACACTGCCCCCTGTGTGTTGAACACGGGGAGCCTTGTTCAAGACACGACCCCCTGTGTTCAGGCCTAGGGCTGAGAACGAGGGGAGTTCATCTCAAACAGGGGGCTGATCCCCAGTTAGTATATATAATATCGGTCGCCTATGCATTCTCCATCATCTGAAATCGAGAGAAATATCGTTGAATGCGTGATTTTTGTCGCAGAAGATCCTCAAACCTCAGCCATCGTCATCGAAAATCCTAAAATCCAAAGCCTCATTATCGAGAACCCAACCCCGAGGCCTCCAATGTCGAAAATCCAAAATCGGAGCCTCCTAATAGACGAAAATCCAAAACCCGAGCCTCTTAATCGCCCAAAATCTCAAACCCGAGCTTCCTCATTGCTGAAAATCCTCTAATGTGAGACTATTTTGCTGAATATCCCCAAAATTGATCCCATTTTGCTAAAAATCGGAGCCCTAATCTTTGAAACGGCCCCCAAAAGTTTTTTTAAACGAAAGGCTCCTAACCCTCCCCACACAAGCTGGCCTATCAAAACGCGCACCTTAGTCACAAGGTGCTCTGGATCAAGTGTCGCGACCGCCACCTGATTATTTGTCGATGGAATTTTGAAACTAGGGAGGTGTCTACAGCAGTTCGAGCGAGATATGTCAATGCGCTCGATTATTTATGGGAAGACGGAAACTTTAGCGGTTGGAGTATTTGGAGATCAAGGAGATATTTGATTGCATCTCCTTGCACGGGGTGTACAACATATGGGGAGACAGCTACGACAAAATTATTCGCTTATTTTACGTGAACTTGACTGTTATTGAGAGGCAAGGGTGCTTGAAGACGTACATATTCGGTACAGATATTGTCGTAACTATAGATGATGTCAACGAATTACTTGGATTTGGCACAGAAGACGCAGTCAAATACTATCACGCTTCCTGAGAGTGTGATTTTGCCAGATCGGCAGATGGACTGTAGTTCCTTAGGCAAATCTATCGTGATTCGGACATTGCAGCATTCGTAAAACCAAAATCGAAGGACTTGAACGTTAAAGCTTGGGTTATTCACAACTTGGTCAGCCATACCCTGCTACCGAGGGAAGATCTCGTGAGAGATCTTAATTTCTATCGCAGCCCTGTGTCGAAGATTCCTGCACATAATGAAAAATATATTAAAAAAGAATGATAGTGTGTTTATGAGCGAAATGTCTTGAAATGTTCCTGGGTCCCATCAAATATGTTGAAACTCATAAACGTGTCTTATGAAACAACACCTGAAGTGAATCCCCGGTGAGGACAAGTGTAACTATTATGTCCCTACTACCAACATATACCACACGACATCTTTGTGTTCTTCTTACTAATTGTCAAACCTGATGGCTCATCGACATCTCGCACTCTTGTCTTCTTCAGTCTACTAGTTTGGCTTTTTTTCTGGGCAGGAAGAGTTCCTTTTTATTTGGCCTTAGCGGTTGAATAAGGTGAGTACATTTGCAGATAAATCTCGCGGTGATAGTATTGGTGCACGTAATTTTCCAGTGCTACTCTCATGAAATGCATGCATGGAATGGAATGGACACACAAGATTCTAGTAAGCTCCCACTTGTTATAGTTGCACACACTAGCATTCATGTCGACAACGTATTGTTTATTGTCGTTGCTGACCTCAAATCATGCTGCTCCCGCAAACACAACACTCCAATTTTGAGCTGCACTTTCCATCTTCATAAGCTTTTTTCTTATCTGGGGACACAGACGGTCTGTTCATTGGGCCAACTTCTAAAAACTTTTCACAATGTGAGTCATCAAACATTTTCGGATCATCTAAAACATGATGAGAATCAGTTTGTCCTTGACTGACAATAGAACTGCATTGAATGACCCGCACAAATTATTTAAGCTCATTTCACACTTGGGAATAGAAAAGAAGACATGACTAACCCAATAACTAGGCTCTTCTTTTAGAAGATATGCGTGGGCATTCCGGCTAATCTGATGTAATTTCTTCATTTAAATGCAAACTTGTGGTTGCCTTGGCCGCATTCCACATCGCATCTCTGTATACCATGTCCCGAAATCGGTTTTTGCAATTTGCATACAAATGCCGGAGGCAGTAGCGGTGTTCGGCGTGCTCAAATTGTTCATGCACAGCAGTTGACAACCCCTGATATTTGAAAGAAAAACAGCATCAACATAAAACAATATAACTACCACAATGCCCTAATAGTTGAAATAATTATTAGAAATGCATTATACCTTTTGTTGATCCGAAACAATTGTCCATTCGTATCCCGATCCCATGTTTAGGTCTTGCTTCAAATATGTCAAAAACCACTTCCATGAGTTCGTACACTTGGATTCAACATTGGCAATAACAACGAGATATATTATATCGTTCCATCAATACTGACGGCTGTAAATAGTTGGCCAAGACACAAGCCATTCAGATGACAACCATCCAAACAGATAATAGGTCTACCGAACTGCAACAAACCTGCCTTGCACGCAGTCATGCACATATACATTTTTTGAAATACCAATAAATTAGAGCCCATGTCATAACCATGTATTTTTCATGTGCTACCCAGATTTAATTTATATATTGTAGGATCGTTTTTACCTAGGAGGAGGGGGGGTGAATTAGGTTTTTGCTTCCTATAATTCTTAATAATTGTGATCACTATCAAATTAATTATTTGCTCTTAAGTGTATAAACTGAATGATTTCAAATTGAGTTGATAAAATGAATTTAATTAATAGCAAGTAAAGAGTTAAGGGAAAAGAGAAATGACACCGAAATTGTTTACGTAGTTCGGCCAACCTTGCCTACGTCCGCGCTCCAAGCACTCCCCTTGAAGATTCTTTCCTTCTCTTCCGAGAGAATCTTTGATTGAATTTCAAGGGCATCAATCAACTGCCTTTACACCTTTGATTGATCTTCACGGGCGTCAATCAACTGTCTTTACACTTTTCTCTTAGGGATACACCATTTCTCAATGTTTTCAATACAAATGATTTAGTCGAAACCCAAGTAACACTCTCTTAACAAATAAAATCTCAAGTGAGTAGAATAAGAGAGGAAAAAAATTGAAGAGAAAGCTTTGTGAGTCGTTGTGAGATATTTGACGTTCGCTGGAGCCTTCTTCAATTTATAGTACCTTTTGAACTTAGTCTACTAGCGGTCGACTTGTCTTGAAACCGATTGACACTTTGTTACCGTTGTGCATAGATAGAAGACCGTTGTAAGCAGTACCGGTCAACCTCTTTGAGAATCGGTCAACACTTTGTTACCGTTGGTGTTAGTGATAGCCATTGAAATATGTTTCGGTCAACTTCTTCTATAGTGTGGTCGACTCTTTAATCTTCTCTGTATCCATCGGTCGACACCTGTATATTCCGGTTGACACTTGAGTTACTTCTGTTTGCACTAGTTGTTCTTTGTGGTCAACTCTTACCAAATTCGGTCGACACTTGATGATTCAAGTCGACACTAGTTTCTTCTCTGTTTAAACTGGTCGACCTATGTGGCAATCGGTCAACACTTGAGGCACTCCGAAATTGTTTTTCTTCATTTTGACTATCACACATTTAATAAAACTCATTAGTACTAAATACCCTTCTTTAATGGCATTTTCAATTAAGATACTTGCAAAATCAATTATTTCTTAAGTTAATCAATTTATCAAACATCATTATCAAAACCATATTACTGTTAAACACATTTTAATTAAACATCATTCAAAAACACATTAATCTTAAACTCATTTTAAGTTAAAAATCTCTCCCTTGTTGATGATGACAAATTATAAATTGATTTTACACTCCCTCATATTTATATCAAATAAATCTACCACACAATATATGCACTATACAGATTTGTTCAAATCTTCTACTTTTTAATTATGTCTCCCCTTTGACATTATCAAAAAAATAAATACTTCACAGTCAACTAGCATAAAACATTATATTATTGCGTAAGTCATTCAATACAAATAAAATAGCATTTCAAAAGTTAGTCCAAACAAAAATATAGATAAGTACTTTGCAAAAAAAAAAAAAAAAGTACCAATATCCAACAATTACAGACAACAAACTAAGATAACCTCAAACTAAGACACTCGCAAACTAAGAGAATCACAAGCTAAAAAAATATCACTCGGATGGAGGGACACTAGGATCGGCTGTAGGATTAGCTGGAGAATCTTCTTCCTCATCATATTTATCATCCCAACAATCTTGAAGATAGTCAAGATGCTCATGAACTTCGATGAACTCTTGACGTTGTTCAGCTTCCATCCGATCAAGACGATTGAAAACTAAGTTCGTAAGGGATTCAATAGCGGTCCCTATGATGGCTACACTCGCCTCCAAATTATTGAACCTTTCCTCAAGGTTGGAGGAGCTCCCTCTAGTTGCATTGAAGTGAGATTCAGAAGTTTGTTCTGGCTCGTAACCACCTTCATCCACTTCCATGTGAGATGGTCCAACCCTAGCACCAGCTTGGTCTCCCTTAAAGACCCAATCACCTTCATCATTGAGCCCAAACTGTAACGACCCGAATCTAAGGATATAATTTTTTTAAAAAAACTCGTGGACATTCAATTCAAGCAACATAACTCAATCATTTAAATCTTAAAATAACTTCTTGTAATAAATTTTAAATGAAATATAAGAATAAAACTCGTGGGCGTTTAAAAGAACAACCAACTAAAAACCTTAAATTCATAGAATTCGACTCTTTCATAAATCCGACGGCATACTCTTTCACAGAGTTAGACGACATAGATCGGGTAACAATCTTGTCCACAAGATCGATCAACTTAATTGTCCACGGACTACTTTGATATTTTCACCCACTGTCTGATAAACATTATCGCTCTCTGTTCAAATGACTTCATCGTCCACAGACCAACGTCCATGAACTTACTTAAATTTCTCGTCTACGGGCCACGTGACTTTATCGTCCACGGGCCACGTGACTTCATCACTCACGGGTTACATAGACTTTCGTCCACAGACCAACGTCCATAGACTTACTTAAATTTATCGTCCACGGGCCACGTGACTTTACCGCTCACGGGCCACGTGACTTAATTGTCCATGGATTATATAGATGTATTCGTCCACGGACTCTAACGCCCACGAATTACTTAACTCATTCGTCCACGGACTCTAACGTCCACAAATTCCTTAGACTTTTCGTCCACAGACTCAATCATCCACAGGCTCCTTAGAATTTTCGTCCACAGACCACGTGATTTTGTTGTCCACTGTCACATGACTACTTACTATGGACGACAACCCAACATCGTTCTCTGGACTTGGACTAACCCCTAACTTAGGACGATGAAACATTTACTTACTCTGGACGACTGACTCTATAACTAAACCAACATCTCAATTTACTGAAGGCATTTTTTTTTCTTTACCCTAAAACTTAAACATGCGTAGCGGAAGACTTAAAGAAAACAGATGAACCTTTAGTCTTAAATCCTTAAAAACATAAAGTTATACCAGACAATCCCAATATTCATCAACATAGGAAAACCTTATCATACTTAAAATTCAGTATCTTAAGTCTTACTAAAATATACTAAGAGCAGCACCCTACGGGTCAAATTCGCTTTCCAGCCACAAATCATCACCATGAGCAATATCCAGCAACCAGACCTAAGCATTTTCATCCAGAGTGGAGTCCTCGCCTGCTGTTTCGTCACCTACATCATAAGGTTTATACTATAAGTCTAATTCTTAGTAAGGAGTGCAATGTACTAATATATATTCATGAATGTATGCCTTGAAAGAAATCACAATCATATTCTTATCTCCTACATTTCATGACATATGCATATTCATTTACTCATTCTTGTTCTTTTCCTGTTCTTGTTCTTTTCCTGTTCTTGTTCATCATTTATATATCATGGATTAAGGAGGAGTTTGTGCCGAAGGGGGGTAGACAGTGTGCATGTACATAACCCTTACGGGCAGAAATCATGGTCCATTCCTGGACAGTGACATGGCCAAAACCGCCCCCAACTGTCACTTAATCAAGATTTCATACGTTTCATTTTCTTGCTTTATTCATAAAGAAGTATGCGTGTAAAATATTTTTGTATACTCGGAAAGTAAGTCACAATGCTTGAACATAAACACACTCAAAACATGAAACCATAGAAGGAGTCGTTCACCAGAAAACAGAGCATACACTATTCCAAATATCATACTAAAACAGATAACTTCCCAAACATAACCGAACATTAGAAGCAAACTCAACCTACTACCCTTGTGATGTAGGGCCCTAATGGCCGAAAATCTTAACACACTCACTTACCTGGCCTCCTTAGCAATGTCGTGCCTTCAATTGAAATCTTTTCTGCCTAAGACATTTCACATTTCAATGTTATAATTCATCATAAATGTTCTGAAATAGTGGCTAGTAAATCCTAACTGAAAAGTCATCCTAGAATCTAGTATATATGCTTCTAAGTCCTTTAGTCGAGCACCTTGTGTGCGTAGTTTAATCTCCAAAAATATAAGGGAAATGTGTGCTGAAACAACCATATCCATCTCCATAGCTAATCACAAACCGAAAACCACAGCATCCAGAATCGAATCAGTAATGCCATTAATGAAAACAAATTCATAAATGCAACCATTATTCTACCATTGATGAACTCGAGACCTTAAAACTCTAACTGAAATCAACTCTCTAAATAACTATTCAGCAAACACATTGTCCAAATCTTACCTAAAGCGTGGAGTATCGGAAGAAATCAAGGGGAAGCTGATCGCCGGAGGAAGAACAGAGTGGAAAGCTGAGGGGAGGGAGTCGGCTGAAAAAGAAAAGTCGGCTGATGGGGGTTTTTGTGAGATTTTTGGATTTCTATTTTCTATTTATACACTTAATGAGCTAGGCTTAATTATAAATTTGCCACCAAACCTAATTTTTATAAAGGTGGAACCGATTAAACTTTGGCACCCAAATTTTCAACCGAAAAAATATTTATACATAGATGGCAGTTAATTCTGTCTTGTTAAAAAAAAAAGTTCACCTGTCCGAAGTTGTCGGGTGTTACATCCACCCCTCCTTAAAGAAAATTTTTGTCCTAAAAAATTGATCAGACAAAATAGCTCTGGATACTTGTTCAACATGTCCTGTTGTCGTTCCCACGTGGCTTCTTCAATGCCATGATTCGTCCACAAAACCTTTACTAGTGAAATTTTCTTATTTCGCAAAATCTTAACCGCAGACTCTGAAATTTGTACCGGTTTCTCTTCATACATTAAGGTTGGTTGAATTTCAATGTCCACCGGTTCTAAAACATGTGTCGGATCACGTATACATTTCCTTAGCATTGACACATGAAAGACATCGTGAATTCTTTCCAGTGAAGAAGGCAACTGTAATTTATAAGCTGTACTACCAATTTTTGCCAAAATAGGGAATGGTACAATGAAACGTGAATTAAGCTTTCCTTTCTTACCGAACCGCATAACTCCCATGAACGGTGAGATCTTTAGGAAAACCTCATCCCCGACAATAAACTCAAGACTCCTCCTTCTCTGTTCTGCATAACTCTTCTGTCGGCTTTGTGTAGTCATCATCCTTTTTCTAATAATGGCAATTTTGTCCGACATCTGCTGCAAAATTTACCAACCTCATCCTAGTACAAAGGCGACTTACATTTTCTACCATACAGCACTTCATAAGGTGTCATACCAATGGTGGTCTGGTAACTATTGTTGTAGGAGAATTCAACCAGAGGCAGATATCGACTCCATGATATTTGAAACTCCAGCACGCACGTTCTCAACATATCCTCGAGTATCTGAATGGTCCTCTCCGATTGACCATCTGTTTGTGGGTGGAAAGTTGTGCTGAATGATAACTTTGTACCTAGCGTGCCTTGCAGACTTTTCCAAAATCGAGAAGTGAACCTAGGATCACGGTCGGAGACAATAGATACTGGGATTCCATGCAACCTGATAATCTCCTGAACGTATAGGTTTGTAGGCTGGTCCATCGTGTAAGTCATCTTTACAGGTAGGAAGTGGGTTGATTTCGTCATTCTGTCAATTACAACCCAAATGCTCATGGCCTTTAGTCGTCTTTGGCAATCCCGCAACAAAGTCCATGGCAATGTTTTCCCACTTCTATTCAGGGATCGGTAAAGGTTGAAGGGTACCTCCTGGCTGTTGATGCTCTGCCTTAACTTACTGGCATATCAAGCACGACTCTACATACTTGGCAACATCCCTCTTCAAATTTGGCCACCAATAATGTAACTTTAAGTCTCAATACATCTTGGTGTTACCAGGATGTATAGAAAAGGGAGACGAGTGCGCCTCAGCCAAAATTAACTTACGTAACTCCTCATCACATGGAACGTACCATCAATCTCTAAATTTCAAAATACCATCCTCAGAAAGATTGAACTCAGAGGAAGCGTCCTTTCGACTTACTCACTATGTTAGTCTTCTCCTTTGAATCCTTCTATTGCACCTCTTTGATCTTATCCAATATAGTTGGCCGAATAGATAATATCGAAAGAAAGGCCGATAATTCCAGAACTATCTCCAATTCAAATTTCTGAACTTTAACTCTCAAGGGTAATGACATGGCTGACACTGCAGGCTGCATCGTCTTTGACATCCTGCTTAATGCGTCGGCAACCGCATTGGCCTTACCAGGGTGGTACTTAATTTCAAAGTTGTAGTCTTTAACGTATTCAAGCCAACGCCTCTGCCTCATATTTAGCTCCTTTTGAGTAAAAAGGTACTTCAGGCTTTTTGTGGTCTGAAAACACTTCACACTGCTGACTTTACAAATAGTGTATCCAAATTTTTAATGCAAAAACAACAGCGGCTAACTCCAAATCATGAGTGGGGTAATTCTGCTCATAACTTTTTAGCTGTCTGGAAGCATACGCCACAACCTTGCCTTCTTGCATTAAAACACACCCCAGACCAAGTTTAGATGCATCACAATAAACACTGAACTTTCCTTCTTTGATTGGGAGTGTCAACAGAGGGGCTGTCGTTAACTTCAGTTTTAGTGTCTAAAAACTAACTTCACAGGCTCCAGTCCAAGAGTACTTGGTGTCATTCTTTGTTAACTTGTTAAGGGTTTGACTATTATAGAAAATCCCTTAATAAACTTCCTATAATAACCTGCCAAACCAAAGAAACTACGGACCTCGATGGCATTCCTTGGTTGTGGCCAGTCCTTTACTACTTGAATTTTGGTTGGATCCACGAATATGCCCTCAGCAGAAATGACATGGCTCAAAAAGTTGACCTTGTCTAACCAGAACTCACATTTGGATAACTTGGCATAGAGTTGCTGCTGTTTTAAAGCTATCAAAACCACCCTTAAGTGTTCTGCGTGATCAGCTTTAGTCCGTGAGTATATTAGAATGTCATCTATAAATACGATCACAAACTTGTCCAAATATTCACGGAATACTCGATTCATCAAATTCATAAAAGCTGAAGGTGCGTTCGTTAGTCCAAGCAACATTACGAGAAATTCGTAATATCCATATCGGGTTTTGAATGCTGTCTTTGGTATATCTTCCTCCTTAACCTTCGATTGGTAATAGCCCGAACGTAAGTCGATTTTCGAAAACACTTTGGCTCCTTGTAGCTGATCAAATAAATCATCAATTCGGGGTAAATGATACTTATTCTTGATTGTCAGTTTGTTCAACTCTCTGTAATCGATACACATCCGAAGGGATCCGTCCTTCTTCTTAACAAACAAAATAGGTGCACCCCAGAGAGAACAGCTAGGGCGTATAAATCCCTTGTCCACCAATTCTTCAGTTGGATTTTCAATTCCTTCAGCTTAACAGGCAACATGCAGTAGGGGTTCTTAGACACAGGTAATGCATCAGGATATGTATCAATCACAAACTCAATTTCCCTATCGGGTGGTAACCCGGGTAAATCATCCAAAAATACATCAGGAAACTCTCGGACCATGGGCATATCTTGAAGTTCTACCTTATCCTTCACTCGTATATCAATTATGTTAGCTAGATAACCCACACAACCACCTCTCAGTAACCGCTGGGTTTCTAACGATGATATAATTGGCATCTTACTTGATTTTGGGATGGCTTGAAAGGAATACCAGTCCCCATTCGGAGGTCGAAATTCTACTAGACCAGTCTTACAGCTGATTATGGCATAATGTTTGAATAGTCAATCCATTCCCAAAATGACTTCATATTCTTTCATATCAATTATAATTAACTCTACATATAACTCTTTGTCCCCTACTAATACAATTTCACCCTTCACTACTTGTTCAGAATATAAGGATTCTCCCGACGGTAACATGACACTATACGATTTATCAGCTAGAAGAGACTGTAAATTATACCTGCATACAAATATAGTTGCCACGAAAGAATAAGTAGCACCTTTATCTATAAGCGTGTATGCGGGTTTACCGCAAACCTTAATCATACCTGTTATAACCTTATGCATCACTGCATTATCATCTTCCATCATGGCAAAAACTCTAGGTGCCACTCTCGCACGATTCGTATCCGGTGGCATTGGACAATCCCTAACAACATGGCCAATCTTGTCACACTTATAGCAACGGCCCGAGTATAGTTTGCATTCGCCATAGTGGTTCTTCTGGCAGGTGGAACATAGTGGAGCTTGAGGTCGTTTTCCTTTCCCTTGGTCATCATTTGGATTGAAGGGTCTCTTCATACCTTTCTGTTGTTGTTGTGGTCCTCTTTTCTGTTGTGGCTGCCATCCCTTGTTCTGACGTGGTGGTGGCTGAGCCTCCCTGATAAACTTTCTTGGCGGCTCACATTGTTCATGTACTGTTATCTCCACCTCTTCCATTTCCAAGGCCTTAGCTGCCACCTCAGAATACGGTATACCATGGATTCCTACGGTCTTCACTACCCTATAAAGGTCTGGTTTCAACCCATGAATGAATTGATGAATCTTATCTTCTTCATCATCCACCATACGGGGTGCAAATCGTGACAATGCTTCAAACTTACAAATATAGTCTGCCACAGAACCGGTTTGGCGTAGCTGCATAAACTCCATCTTTTTGCTAGCTCGAACCGCTCGGCTGAAGTACTTGTCAAAGAATGCCGTCTTGAACCATGCCCAAGTCATAGTTTCCATGTTAGTAGTGCTCTTAATTGAGTCCCACCAATGCCTTGCATCCAGTGCAAGATGAAAAATAGCACATGTGATCTTGTCCCCCTCTTCGACCTTGACATACATGAACATGTCTTCAATTGTTCGAATCCATTCTTCAGCATAGATAGGATCCGAAACTTGACCATTAAATACCGGAGGTCAAAGTCAGTGGAAACGCTCGCTACCTTGGTCATGGGTCGTATTCAAACTAGAGTTCCCTTACTCTTCCCTAGTAGCCACAAGCTGCTCGATTTGGCGAGATTGGCGAATAACCAACTCCGTTAGCTAGGCAATAGTATTACTGTCCTCATTGTTTTCTCTCTGTTGACCTCTTACCATTTTGAGATTCCTAAACATATAATCATAAACACATCTTAACTTTAATGACATTACTAAAATCATAAACACTTACAGTTGTTGAAGTGTACTCATGTGACAATTTGTGCTTGAAGGCAGTCTACAGAATCGATTTTAGAACCCGGTTTTACTCTGATACCATAATTGTAACGACCCGAATCTATGGATATATTTTTTTTTTTGAAAACACATGGACATTCAATTCAGGCAACATAACTCAGTCATTTAAATCTTAGAACAACTTCTTGTAATAAATTTTAAATGAAATAAAAGAATAAAACTCGTGGACGTTTAAAAGAACCACAAACTAAAAACCTTAAATTCACAAAATTCGACTCTTTCATAAATCCGATGTCATACTCTTTCACAGAGTTGGACGACATAGATCGGGTAATAATCTTGTCCACAAGATCGATCAACTTAATTGTCCACGGACTAGTTTGACATTTTCGCCCACTGTCTGATAAACATTATCGCTCTCTGTTCAAATGACTTCATCGTCCACAGACCAACGTCCATGAACTTACTTAAATTTCTCGTCTACGGGCCACGTGACTTTATCGTCCACGGGCCACGTGACTTCATCACTCACGGGTTACACAGACTTTCGTCCACAGACCAACGTCCATAGACTTACTTAAATTTATCGTCCACGGGCCACGTGACTTTATCGGCCACGGGCCACGTGACTTAATTGTCCACAGATTATATAGATGTATTCGTCCACGGACTCTAACGCCCACGAATTACTTAACTCATTTGTCCACGTACTCTAACGTCCACAGACTCCTTAGACTTTTCCTCCACAGACTCAATCGTCCACAGGCTCCTTAGACTTTTCGTCCATAGACTAAATCGTCCACAGACCACGTGATTTTGTTGTCCACTGTCACGTGACTACTTACTATGGACGACAACCCAACATCGTTCTCTGGACTTGGACTCACCCCTAACTTTGGACGATGACTCATTTACTTACTCTGGACGACTGACTCTATAACTAACCCCACATCTCAATTTACTGAAGGCATTTTTCTTTTCTTTTTTTCTTTTCTTTACCCTAAAACTTAAACATGCGTAGTGGAAGACTTAAAGAAAATGAACCTTTAGTCTTAAATCTTTAAAAATATAAAGTTATACCAGACAATCCTAGTATTCATCAACATAGGAAAGTCTTATCTTACTTAAAATTCAGTATCTGAAGTCTTACTAAAATATACTAAGAGCAGCACCCCACGGTTCAAATTCGCTTTCTAGCCACAAATCATCACCCACCCCACGGTTCAAATTTGCTTTCTAGCCACAAATCATCACCATGAGCAACATCCAGCAACCAGACCTAAGCATTTTTGTAACGCCCCCGAACCCACCCTGGCTCGGTGCGCTACTTTGCTAACAAATCTCGCGTTTAAAACATAATTTAAAATAATTTTCGTTATAATCTCGACTCCAAAAATATTAGTAAAAACGTGAAAACAAATGAACCCGACGTTGCTTGTTATAAAAAAAACGAGCAGCGTAACGACTGAAATTACTAAAACCAAATCCTGAAAAAAAAAATCAAACATGTATAAACACGTTCAGAGAAATCCCAAAACAGTTCTCAATTCACACTTACCAAATCAAACCCAACAGAACGATAAATACTTCAAACCTACAAAATAACTAAAATCCAAGAAAATACAAATGTTCATAAAGCACGTTCAAAGAGAATTCAAAACAATTCACCACCACATTTACAAAATCGAACCAACAAAATAGTCAAACCCTTCAAACATCCAGAATAGATAGAAAACTATACAAAATCCCAAAGTACCGAACCAAACACACCCCCGAAGATCCTGGTCGAGGCGCCCCGACAACTGCCTGCACCGGCGTGCCCTGTGTATCAACGAATGCATCTAGTCCTGGTCCTCGTACTCAACCTCACCTGTATATACTTCGTCACCTACACCATAGAACACAAAGCGTAAGCCTAATGCTTAGTAAGTAGGAAAAACGAATGCGCACACACACAATGCAACTCAATCCTATCACATGTAGTTTCTAACTCTCAGTTGTGTTCGTTTGCTGTTTGTTGCTTTAATCATTTCATAAGCCAGTGTGGATTGAATAGGCACACATCCTATAACCGTCTAGGACGGCCACACTCAGAACCACCAGAGCAAGATCAGATAGCACTCATCCCATAACCATCTAGGATGGCCATACATAATCTCCCTCGTCGATCGTAGAATCCTATAACCGTCTAGAAATTCATACTCACGACATTTACGTATTTTAGCCAATCATCCTTCATAGAGGTCCCCTCGGGGTGCTACACTCCAGCACGTAATTCCAACAAGGCACACTAATCAAGATTTCGTATTTTAGCCGGTCATCTTTCATAGAGGTCCCTCTGGGGTGCTACACTCCAGCACGTAATCCCGACAAGGCACACTAATCAAGATGCATTTCTCTATTTACTTTATCTGATTACGTTCACCCTCACAATACCAAACAATGCAACCACTCGTATCTAGTGTACTGTAACTCATGATGCATGTGTCAAAGGTATGCAACACAACACGAAACACAACCACACCACACAACACGAAACATAACAACACAACACAACACGAAACAAAACAACCAACCATTAAACCCTACCGTTCTATGGTGTAGGCCCGAAGGCAACGAAACGATTCCTCTACTTACCTAGCGTCCTAGCTCGCTGAGGATACTCGGTTCCCTGTCCACCTGCGGCTCGACCTACGATAAATATTCAAACTTCATTAAAATCAAGCTTACATTCACCAATTTACTCTCAAACTACCATTTCTAGCCTAAGCCAACTAAAACCTAAATAAACGGGCCACTAAATTGAGTTCGGTAAAAACCGATCCGAAACTTCAAACGCGCGTAACTTTCGCGTCGGTTATCGGAATTGAACGATTCTAACGGCCACGTACTCCTCTAATAACCTAGTTTAACTTGCAAAAAGAAAATTTAAAACAAACGGTCGTAGCTAGGTCAAAAACAGCCGAATCTGCCCTAAACCAGAAAATTTTCCCTTTTCAATTTTCCATCAATTCTCACCTGTTTCCTCACCAATCAACAACATTTACTCTTAATTAGCATAACCTAACTAAAAATCCCGAGGATTCACTCAGCAAAACCGAAACGCCCAAATCAGGCTTGCTGAATTTTGCTCAAATAGGGATCCTCACGGCCAGGCGACCATAGTCGGTCCAAGGGTCGGTAAACCCACACCGGAAGCAACCAAAATCGGCTGGTGATCGGAGCCAAATCTGGCTCGTCATTCACGGCCTCAAACCGAACCGAAAACAAGGCAAAATTGAGCTTACCCGTCGGTTTGTGCGCGGAGACGGGCCGAAATCTACTCGCCGCCGTCGTCTGGCCGAAGAACGCTGGAAAATGCCGCTGAAGAGGTCGCCGAACGTCGCCCTCCCCCTCGTCTTCGTTCGGGTCGTCGCCGCTCAAACAACAGAATGGCTCGCTGAAGCCATTCTGTTTTTTTTAATAATAGTAATAATAATAATAATAATAATAATAATAATAATAATAATAATAATAATAATAATAATAATAATAATAATAATAATAATAATAATAATAATAATAATAATAATAATAATAATAATATTAATAATAATAATATTTTATATTAAAACATTAATAAAATAACATTTACCGTTTTACCCTCCCATAAATTCGACCCCTCCGAAACTCCGTTAAATTTGTATAAATTGCCCTTCACCTCACCCTCGGTCTAACTCCTCCATCAAAACTCCCGAGAATAATTTAATTAACCCACATCTACCACTTCACTTCACTTTACTTTTCCTTCAAATCTTTCATTTAGTCAAAGTTAAAACACCAAACTCCAACACATCATAACCCTAGGATCAATCTAATGCTACGACGTTAGCGGAACAATTCTCGGGTGTTACAATTTTCATCCAGAGTGGAGTCCTCACTTGCTGTTTCATTACCCACATCATAAGGTTTATATTATAAGCCTAATGCTTAGTAAGGAATGCAATGTACTAATATATATTCATGAATGCATGCCTTGAAAGAAATCACAATCATATTCTTATCTCCTACATTTCATGACATGCATATTCATTTACTCATTCTTGTTCTTTTCCTGTTCTTGTTCATCATTTACATGTCATGGATTAAGGAGGAGTTTGTGCCGAAAAGAGATAGGTAGTATACGTGTACATAACCCTTACGGGCAGAAATCATGGTCCATTCTTGGACAGTGACATGACCAAAACTGCCCCCAACTCTCACTTAATCAAGGTTTCATACGTTTTATTTCCTTGCTTTATTCATAGAAGTATACGTGTAAAACATTTTTGTATACTCGAAAAGTAAGTCACAATGCATGAACATAAATGCACTCAAAACATGAAACCATAGAAGGAGTCGTTCACCAGAAAACAGAGCATACACTATCCACATCATACTAAAAAAGACAACTTCCCAAACATAACCGAACATCAGAAGCAAACTCAACCTACTACCCTTGTGATGCAGGGCCCTAATGGCCGGAAATCTTAACACACTCACTTACTTGGCCTCCTTAGCAATGTCGTGCCTTCACTTGAAATCTTTTTCACCTAAGACATTTCACATTTCAATGTTATAATTCATCCTAAATGTTCTGAAATCGTGGCTAGTAAATCCTAACTGAAAAGTCATCCTAGAATCTAGTATATATGCTTCTAAGTCCTTTAGTTGAGCACCTTGTGTGCGTAGTTTAATCTCCAAAAATATAAGGGAAATGTGTGCTGAAACAACCAGATCCATCTCCATAGCTAATCGCAAACCGAAAACCACAGCAACCAGAATCGAATCAGTAATGCCATTAATGAACACAAATTCATAAATGCAACCATTATTCTACCATTGATGAACCCAAGACTTTAAAACTCTAACTGAAATCAACTCTTTAAATAACTATTCAGCAAATACATTGTCCAAATCTTACCTAAAGCGTGGAGTATCGGAAGAAATCAGGGGGAAGCTGATCGCCGGAGGAAAAACAGAGTGGAAAGCTGAGGGTAGGGAGTCGGCTGAAAGAGGAAAGTCGGCTGATGGAGGTTTTTGGATTTCCATTTTCTATATATACACTTAATGAGCTAGGCTTAATTACAAGTTTGCCACCAAACCTAATTTTTATAAAGGTGGAACTGATTAAACTTTGGTGCCCAAATTTTTAACTGAAAAAATATTTATACATAGATGGCAGTTAATTCTGTCTTGTTAAAAAAAAAAGTTCACATGTTCGAAGTTGTCGGGTGTTACACAAACCATCCGAGCTAGAGTGGATGAGAAGTACCATTCGGTTTTCTTCAGATATAATGAGGTTTTAGAATCCAAAATTTGTACTCGATTTATCTTAAAAATCTTCATTGGAAGAAGATTAAAGGAAGAGATTTTGATGCATTGTTGAGGACTTGAAGCATCCGGTTCAAAATTACATAGCCCACATTGAATGGTTCACCCCGATAGATCTTGTAAAGGACATAGAGATCCATCCCACTAACATGATCTCGATGTCCATCTCGGTGTAACAGATTGTACGTAATCATATGATGAAGAAGTCTTGCACGTACATTCAAATCTTTGGACTTAGAATTTGTTGGAAGGTGACGGTTAGGATCCTTAACGATCGTTCTCAAAAAATTAGATCCATCTTTGGTTCCTACAAAAACCAGATCCTTTGTAGCCTCATAGCATTTCTCTGATGAATTATTGAAAACACACTCCAAGACAGCATTTAGTGAATGAGAGGTAATTTCTATGTATTTTCCATACACATAGCTACGAATCCTAAGTGGTCGCACCGATTGTTCTAGATTCACATAGAACATTCTTATCGGAGTATCAAAATATGGATCACTAAGATTAAACAATTCACACTTTTGTTAAACACTCTATATGCTTTACTAGTTAATGACTATCCAAGAAATATTCCAATATCCGTCTTGCAATCAAATTTTCTCAAATTGTCCTTGGTATTAAGAATGAAACATTTACAACTAAAGGCTCTAAAATGCTTGACTCTAGAAATTTTATCATTCCAAAGTTCATAAGGGATTTTTTCAAGGATAGATCTTATGAAGATTCAGTTTAGCACATAGCAAGTCGTAGCCACGGCTTCCGCCCAAAAATATTTTGGAAGTGATCTTTATTGAGCATGGTCCTAGCAAGTTCTTGGAGAGACCTATTTTTTCTCCCAACAACTTCATTTTGTTGAGGGATTCTAGAGGAAGAAAAGTTATGTTCAATTCCACGTGAATCGTTGAGAGATATTTTACGTTCGTTGGAGCCTTCATCTTTTTCTGAAGGTCTTCATTCTTCAATTTATAGTACCCTTTGAATTTAGTCTACTAGCAGTCGACCTATCTTGAAATTGGTTGACACTTTATTACCGTTGTACGTAGATAGAAGATCGTTGTAAGCAGTATCGATCGACCTCTTTGAGAATCGGTTGACACTTTGTTACCATTGGTGTTAGATGATAGCCGTTGAAATATGTTCTGGTCAACTTCTTCTATAGTGTGGTCGACACTTTAATCTTCTCTGTATCCATCGGTCGACACCTGTATATCCCGGTCGACACTTGAGTTGCTTCTGTTTGCACTGGTCATTCCTTGTGGTCGACTCTTACAAAGTTCGGTCGACACTTGACGATTCAGGTCGACACTTGTTTCTTCTCTATTTAAACTGGTCGATCTATGTGGCAATCGGTCGACACTTGAGGCACTCCGAAATTATTTTTCTTCATTTTCACTATCACACACTTAATAAAACTCATTAGTACTAAATACCCTTCTTCAAGGGTATTTTCAATTAAGGTACTTGTAAAATCATTCATTTCTTAAGATAATCAATTTATCAAACATCATTATCAAAATCATATTACCATTAAACACATTTTAATTAAACATCATCTAAAAACACATTAATCTTAAACTCATTTTAAGTTAACATATATTTCAACTGCATACTGGGTGTAATGTTGACAGTCAAATCCTTCATCACTGTCTCGATAATGTATAAGATTTCCCACGAAGGTTGACTTTTGAAACTAACCAGATAATGATTCGCCACCCATTTTATTGTAGCGTGTAGATTCTCAATCTTCCTTGAACAGCTGTGAGAATCGGTCAAACTTTTTATTTGAAACGTAAACTCCTTTTGCATCTTAGAAGTATGTAGTCGCCTCTCACATCCGTCTTCACACTCAGCTATTAGTCGCCGCTTGTCACTTTTGGTGAATTTGATCTCATAACCGTTTGTCAAAGAATATTCGACTATTTCTACTTTAATTTTCTTTAAATAACTATACTTTTTCCAAAAGAAAAAATCTCATTGATAGTTCTTCTCTTATCGGTATGCTGTTAACCTCATCATCCTCCAAACCGATTAGTGTTCGAAGGTCATCGTCTAGAGTTCTGTAGGTAAAATGCACCTCTATTTCTTCATTTCCATATAAGTGATCGAATGCTCGAAGATCACCATATGCAAGCGTGGTGTACGAATACCAATCCATATCGGCATCACAAGTTGTTGTAAATCAACTAATCTACTTGAATCAGAATCCATTGTCTTCGCCAATAAAAAGAAAATTCTACAAAGCAAAATAATAATGGAGAAGTTTTAGAGTTTTCGCGAAGTGAGAATGGAGGGCGATGGCTGGTTCCTTAAATAGGGCGGGAGAACAGGGGACCGTTATGGGAGAGCAGTCCCCCGTTCTCCCGCCCTTGATAGCCAATATTTGGTCACAGGCTGCGGGAGAACGGGGGACCATCCCCCGTTCTCCCGCAACCTATGATCAGCCAATAATTTGATAACGGGTTGTGGGAGAACGGGGGGCCGAGCTAAAATGAACGGCCCCCCATGTCCTTATCATGTGCAACGCACTTGCAAGGGGGATTCTACACCCTCGCGTCGACCCTAGGATAGAACGGGGGGGCATTCTTTTTAGATCGGTCCCCCGCTGTGCACGTGCAGGGGATGTGGAATTAGATTCTCGACAAAATCGGGGGACCGCGCTTTTAGAACGCTCCCCCCTTCTGTGTTTAAAATGCAAAACGAGGGGTTATCGGTCGACCGCCAGGGGTTGAAATGTTAGGTTTTAGATAGTTTAAGCTTTGATTTGTTATGGTTAATATTTTAAGGGAGGATGAAATTGGATTTTACCCTTATTATTATTAGTTAATTGATAATAACATATTGATCTTCTATTATTATTTTTCAACTAGCGTTTATGTGTCACTTATTAATTTTTATGTGTATAAAATTTCAACACACACTTGCGATGAATTAGTTAAATTAATACTAAGTGTAGACTCTAGTTATAAACTTTGGTCTTACACTATGTCATGTGATATATTGATGGATAGAGTAATTGTGATAAATTATAAATTATAATAATAATATATCACTTGCTCTAATCCATGAATAATCGATAAATTTTACACTACAGTGCAAATTAGACCTTCAGATAATTTATAGTGGAGATGGTGGATTTTTGTTTTGAACAAAATAAACTTTAACTTTTTAGTTATTAGCTATGTATTCTTATAGTTATTTAATTTCTTAAATTTATCAAATGAAATACACATGAAATTTTCTTACTAATTTTCACTTATTTCTAAACTCGATAGAAAATCATGTGTTCTGTTTTCTGGTTGAATTTAGAAGAATTTTAGCAAATATGCCAAAGTGACGATTGAGAAATCTCTGGAATCTTCAATGCTTCTAGTACAATATTGTCTGTTTTAAAATGGGGCGTGCACGAATTTATTATTGGGGTTAACCCAAAATATATTGTAATAGGCAGATAGAAGAACTCTACTTATAAACTATTAACTTTCACTTTCACCAAATGATGCGTTATTGTGTACCTCCACTAGTATGGGCTGGACCCTCACAATAAACAGAATTTGAATCGTCTTTATCTTCACATAGTGGGCTGTCACAAAATCATCGTCACGAATTAGAAATGAAGTCATTCATGTGTATTCCTCGTGATGAATTTAACATATTATTAATAATAAAAGTATTTATAGGGAAACCTAAAAGTTTGAAGTCAATTTTGTTTAAAACAAAAGTTCAAAGTTCCGCTATAGATTACAACTAAAGTTGCAGTCTTAATTGCACTTTCTTTAATGTAATATTAGAACATAAAATTAAAATATAAATGTAGAATTTTCTATAATTTACTTGTAAGTTTCAATTGAAATTTAATAATCACAAGTAGCAAAGACTTTTAACTTATACTAAGTAGATTGTCAATGACCCAAATAACCTTTGACAGCATGGGAGAATAACATTACACAAAGGGGCACTTTTTGTTTCCTAAAATGATTTTGATATCTATGTGATGTGATCCAAGGTGCCAATAACCTCAAGTTCAAGGACCTTAACCCATTATAAAATATAGGAGGTCCAATGGCAAGCAAAATAAAAAAAGAAATACACATTAAGCCTAAAAAACATCATAATGCTGCAAGAGACCATGCAGTGCGCGCGCCTAGACCAGCTGCGTGCTCCCAGATTCAACAGCATGCCCAAACCCAGCAGCCTGCTTCCGTCTGCCTGTGCGCAAGCCCATTGCGCAGCCCAACCTTGCGCGCCTGACCGTCAAACCAACCTTTAGTTTTTAGGGATTCTTTATTTTATTTTATTGACATATTTAACTTATTTTGTCTATTTAAACATATGGGTTGGACTTTGTTTTGAGAGTTTTGTTGATTAATGAAAATTAGCTTTTTGCTTGTTGAGAGAGTCTTCTCTTTAGTTCTTTAAAAAGAACACGATCTTCTTCAAGTATTGACTTGAAAGATCAAGTTTGATAGCTTTGGTTCAACCAACAAGTTTGGTTCGCGGCAACCTCCTCTTATTTGATAGTTTTGGTTCAACCAACAGGTTTGGTTTGGGTCAAACTCCGTTATTTGATAACTTCGATTAGAGTCAAGTTCCCTGTTTTTCTTGAATCCAATGCGTTTCTATGAATTATTCCACGTTGTTTTCAGGTCCTGGGTCCTTTCGATCAGAGGTTAGCATCATTTGGTATCAGAGCTTTGGTTCCGCCAATTTAAGGTGTTATCGTTAAATTTTATTGTCGATCTCTTTTTCATCTTAGTCTTTTTGTCCTACTAGTAAAAACAAAGTTGATACCTTTCGAGTCAAGTTTCAATTTTTTATTAAAAATAAGAAAGAAAGAATTTGTATCTTTCTTGCAAAAGGCAAACTATTAAAAAAAAAAGCCATAAACTTTATTATTTTTATTTTTGTTTCTTACACCATGAATTATGGAAAGAGAATCTCTCGAAAGCAATATATATGTCGAGAACAGGTTGATGAAGAATACTACAGACGAAAACTTCGTGGAGAGAGCTCAAACAACTAAATGACAAAGGTATAAAGGGATACTACAAAGAGTTGGTGGAACAAAAGGTAAAGAAACAAAAGTTGAAAGAACAAGAGGTGAAACAAGAGGCCGAAAAAGAAAGATACTATCGACAAAAAGAAACTCAGGAGTGCAATGCTTCGTTCAAAAAGATCGAACAACTTTTTAGCATGATGATTGAGGAATACGAGAGGGCACAAGAGGCAAAGAAACAAAAGTTGAATGAACAAGAGGTTAAACAAAAGGCCGAAGAGCACAAGATATAAGATGTTATTTTTAATCTAAAAATCAAACATTTGGAGGAAGATGCAATTTTTAAAAAGTGCGAAGAACTTTAAGAAGAAGAATCACCAGCCGAAGAGAATAAAAAAGAGGCGGATAGTTTTCTTCAAGAGATCTTATTTTTATGGAATTTCAACATAAAGAAGATGATTTTCCAATGGAGAAAATTTTCCAAGAAATACATGAGGATCACGAAGAAAAAGTGATGTTCAACCATGAGCCAAAAGAGTACAAAGTTGAGGTACAAAAGATGGAAGAAATTGATGAAGAAAGTGAGAAAAATAGTATGATGTTACCAAGAGAGAAAACACTTGTTACTTGTTCTTCAGATTTGTTTTTTTCTAACAATCTTAATCGCTTTTCTAGTATGAATTTTTTTGTGTATGACCAGGAGATTAGAGGATGAATCTCTTAGAAGGAAAATGGAATGATATGAGCCGAGGAAGGCCAAAAATCAAAAGTTTCAATCAAAGATTTTCCAAACATAGGTAAAAATTCATTGAAGGAAGATGATGCATTTGAAAGAGTACAAAAAGAGTTTTTGATTAAAGCTATCAAATGAGATTATTCAAGAAAAATAAGGAACTTGACTCCAATCGAAGAATTTGATGAAACTGAAGTTATCAAATAACGGAGTTTGACCCAAACCAAACCTGTTGGTTGAACTGAAACTATCAAATAAGAAGAATTTGACCCGAACCAAACTTGTTGGTTGAACCAAAGCTATCAAACTTGATCTTTTAAGTCAATACTTGAAGAAGATCGTTTTCTTTGTAAAGAACTAAAGAAAATACTCTCTCAACAAGCAAAAAACTAATTTTCATTAATAAACAAAACTCCCAAAATAAAGTTCAACTTATATGTTTAAATAGACAAAATAAGTCAAATACGACAACAAAATAAAATAAAGAATCCCTAAAAACTAAAGGTTGGGCTGACGGTCAGGCGCGCAAGGCTGAGCTACGCGATAGCACCTTGAATCATAGGAGTCTTTGCTCTGATACCAAATGATGCAAACCTAGGATCCAAAAGGACTTGGGATTAGACAACAACAGAGAATAATTCACGAAAACGCCTTGGATTCAAGAAAATACAAGGAACTTGACCCTAATCGAAGAATTCGATGAAACCATAGTTATCAAAACAGGAGCTTAACTCAGACCAAACTTGTTGGTAAGAACCAAATCTATCAAGTGAGATTCTTTAAGCGTGACTTGAATAAGATCGATGTTCTTCGCAAAGAATTAAAGAAAAATCATCTATAAAAAAAATTCAATTTTTAATTCAAACTTGTTTCAGTAAGTTGAAAGTGTTTTGTCATTAAATAGGCTACACGTTAAAATTAAATTAAATTAAATGCTGAAATAAAAGAAATAAAATGATAAAAAAACTAAGAAATTTCATGGGATAATGATCATTTGCATGATCAGATGTTATCTCATATTTAAACTTCATTTGAACATGATTTGAATTGATTTGAGTAGATTCGGCTAGATAAAATATTTTCTACGAGATTTGCATGCACTTGCATGTGCTTGTACATGTGACTTTTAATCCTTGTGTGAGTATGTGTTTGACGCATGTCCTTTTTAATTCTTACATGTACATGTGCATGACACATGTGTTTTTTAATTCTTACATGCTCATATGCGTCACATCCTCCCTTTTTAGTTATTTCGTGAGCATGTGTCACACCCTCTCTAAATCTTCACGTAAATCTTTATCTCTCTCCAATCCGCGTGAATTTTTATCTCTTTCAAACTCTAGTGAATCTTTACGCCTTTATCTTCAATCTTTATTAATTTTCATGCATCTCTCTCCAAATCTTCACGTAAATTTTTATCGCTCTTCAATCCACGTGAATCATTTCTTTCAAACTTGGGTGAATCTTTACGCCTCTCTTTTCAATCTTTGTGAATTTTCATGTATCTCTCTCAAAATATCTTTTTGGATTCTACTTGTAGTTTTTTAATCAAAAACTCATTGTGTATCTTTTCAAATGCATCATCTTACTTCAATGAATATTTACCTATATTTGAAAAATCTTTGACTGAATCTTTGATTTTTGGCTTTCCTTGGTTCAAATCACTATGGATAAGTGTTCCTCTAATAAACATTATAACGTGCATGACACATTCCAATTTCTACTTTTATTCAATCCTTTTCAACTAAAAAATATAATAAATTTCCATATATTAAGACATATAAAATAAAATAACAAACGGTTATTTTCTACAAATTGGCTCAATAATTTAACAAGTAATATTACGTTTACTCTCTTATTCTACTCTCTTAAGAAACTCGCTGGCGTGTCAAAGAATGATTGGTGCAATTAATGTAATAAAGTAATTTATTACATTAATTGTACATTAATTGCGTCAATCATTGTTTACCATGTCAATAATTTTTTTAAGAGAGTTAATAAGAAAATAAACGTAATATTATTTTAAATTAAGTAATTATGTATGAATGGTTGATTATAAGTTTGTTTTGTTTGGAATGCTGATGAAATGTTAATTTAGAAGACATTGAAAGCACGATTGGGTCCTCACGCAGTCACGCTTGCATAGGAAATTCTTAGTAGTTTTAAAATATAAAAAGAGCTTTTAAAGTAGTTTTAAAATATTAAAAGAGCTTTTAGGAACTGTATGGTCTAGTCTTGTCTTATTTGTGTTCGTATTGTACTAGGTTTTAGGTATAGGACTTCTCAAGATACGGTTTTTCTACTTCTATTTCTTCTGCAAAATTGCATTTTATATTTCTTTTATTATTTGAACACTTCAAGCACAAAGAAAATTGATTTTTCTAGAGATATTTTAAGTTAAAATAGAGAGGAAAGTTAAAATAGAGAGGATATAATCGGGAGAGGAGAGGTGCAAAGAAATTTGTTCCTACCAATAAGATATTGTTTGATTTAGGTCGAATTTCGAATAGTTTGTTTTTGAGTTTTACCAAAAAGTGTATTTTATTAATTTAGGAAGAAAATTTTACTTATAGAACGATCTCTTTCTTTTTTAATATAGAGTGAGGTTAGTAATCATATCAATATTATTTAGGCTTTCGATCAATCTTTCTCTCAAATAACGGATTGCCAAAATATATTTAGAGAGAAGAACGCATGAATTGTATATGCCAATGTCTTTTATAAGATGTTTTCTTTTAATTGTTCTAAAGAAAATATTTGGGTTTTTTTTTTTTTATTATTATGAAGATGGTTTTCAAAACAGTTTATCCAAAACTTACAATTATTTTGCTTAGTCCAGAAAAGAGGAAATCTTTTTAGAACTTAGATTCCCATTAAACCTCATGAAATTTAAAGCTCATCCCTATGCTTAGAAATGAGAAATTTCTATCATACTTAAAAAAATTAGACTAATTTGTAATTACTTCCCACTAAACAATGATTACATTTGTTGTTTCTGTTATCTTTAAACATTTTAATCAAATAAATGATAATTAATGGGAATTAACCTATCATTTCATTTCATTTTATTTTATTAAAATGAAAACAAAAAAAGATAATAACCCTAGGTATGGCTTATTATAAATTGCAAGATGATAAACTTTTGTCCAGTCATGAGCTGTCTTAAATAACAATTATAGTTTTATAATCTAAAAGGAAGAAAGGGGGACGAATGCACGTTACTATGAATCCAATGTCCAGATGATGAAAGTCAATGAAAAAATGAGGTACCAAAATAACAATAAATAAATAAATTAATTAATAAATAAATAAATAAATAAATAGGTAATCAATTTGGATGCGGGTAACATCACACTTATGTCACATCTATGACCCAATATCTTGTGACTTTTCAATTGTTCCGATGATTCCCATCTTTTAATACACCAACTGTCACATAAGACAACAAAATTTAATATGGACTATAATATAAAACAAGGGAATAGGATTGAGTTGAATAATTTTGTTATTTGAAAAGTAAATTAATTGTTTTTTGCAACTAGAAATAGGTTGTGATGATTGAATAAATATTTATTAAAACAATTCAACTAAATTATTTTTAATTTTAAATAATATTATATCCAATTAATTACTTGTGTACTTTGCAAGTATGTTGATGTTTTATAATGATTCAATTACAAAAGGATAAATACACTAATGATGCCAATATTGACTAACCCATTGTGATAGTGTCAAATATCGATCTTGACCCAAAAAATAAATAAGTTTTTTTTATTAATTTTTATATATGGTTTGTAGAAGAAACTTTAATAACTTTTCGAATAACTACTTTTATCGAGTCATTCTTGAGTTCTCGTGAAAGAAGGCTATGGGAAGTGATGTCAAATGAGAGAATTCACGAGGTATCTTTTTATTGTTGAGTTATTATTAGATTTTAATTATTATCGAGTTAAATTTTAATTATTATATTTTTTCTTTTTAAAATGAAAACTCTTAGGAGTTTAATTGACTTGATAGTGAGTAAAACCATCTCAAGTGCTTGAGAAATATATAGGATAATTATTAGTTTCATCTCCAATTAATATAAATTTTTTTGGGGTAAATTTAACTCCATAGCTCTGTGAATTTCGGTCAGAGCAAATAATATTATACGCTGATCGTGAAGATTGAGACTCCATAATATCTAACTATCTATATTGCAATCATGTTTCTCTTCCTCATTACTAATTAAATTGGAATATTCTGATCATGTGAAGTCATCAATGTATTCAATAAATTAGGGTTACGTCATTAGCCTTGAGTTTTGACTAGTTTGGATCACGATGAACTGTAGTTTATTTAAAGTAAATTTAATGAGGAAAATTGATTGGTTTTTGTAGCAGTATTAACACGTGATTTTCAAAAATTAAATTTGACATTTATTTCGTATTATATATCAGCCAGTTAATAGCCAACATGTTTTAACTACAAGAAGTGTAATGAGAGGTTATCATTTCTCAGAGGTAGATTCTAATTTCACTTAAATCTCCATATTTTTTATTAATAAATAAAATAATTATGAAATAATATAATAATAAATGATAATATCATTTATATGAAAAATTAATCATGCAAAAGTAACGTATCAAAATATGAAATTAAAATATAAATTGTTCTTATACGATTATCTTTATCAGACAGTTAATTTACAAATTAGATAATACATTACAACCAAACTGGACAGTTGTTACGATTGCCAAATATTTGAGAACTAAGTTTCAAAAAGGGCAAAATTCAAAAAAATTCAAATTTTCACTACCATTTCTAAATTTAACTAAAATAGCATGCAAGTCTTCATTCTTCCTTTTCAAACCATTGATTTCTTTTTCAAAAGATGATGTGATATTAGCATGCTTTTTCACCAATTCAACATTCTACTTTTTCAGTAATTTAGATTTAGATTTAAGTAGGTTAAATTGTTCATGTCATTTGTCAAAAGCATCTAATAGTTCACTTTCATCATAGTTCTTATCCAAATCACTAAAAGACTCATGTACCTCATTATCATTAGTCATGAAGTACATGTTTTCTACTTCTTTATCTGATTTTTTAAATTATTGAAGGAAGAGCTACAGACTAACTCGAGACGGATCGACAAAAGGTACAATGTATTTCTGATTGGTTTTTTCAAATATTGAGGCGTTGTGGTAGTTATATATTATTTTATGTTGACTCTGTTGTTATTTCAAATATCAGGATTGTTACCTACTGTGCAACATGAATTACCATCAGCCGAACACTACTACTGCCTCTGACATATGTACGCGAATTTCAAAAACTAATTTTGGGACAAAGTATATAGAGATTGAATGTGAAATGCGGCCAAGACAACCACAACTTCTTATTTCGAGAAAGAAATGAGGAACCTACATCAGATTAGCCCAGATGTCCATGCATATCTTCGAGGCACAAACCCAAGATATTGGGCTAGTCATGCAATTTCTTCGATCCCCAAGTGTGAACTGCGATTAAATAATGTACGCGAGTCATTCAATGCAATTCTATTACATGTAAGAAACAATTTGATTTTGACCATGTTCGAAATGATCCAAAAGTACTTGATGACTAGGATTGTGAAAAAATATGAGAAGTTGGCCTTGTCAACAGATGTCTTGTGTCCCCAGATATTAAAAAAGCTTTGAAGGTAAAACGTGCAGCTCAAAATTGTAGCCTTATATTTACGTAAGCTGCACGATTTAAGGTTAGCAACGACAACGAACAATATGTTGTCGACATAGGTACATGTGTGTGTAACTATTACAGGTGGAATATTACAGGAATTCTGTGTGTTCATTCCATTCCGTGCATTTATTTCATGAAACTAGCACCCAAAAATTACGTTCATAAATACTTTCACTAGGGACTTATCTGCAGATGTACTCACACTTCATTCATCCGCTTAGTGGTCAACACATGTGGCCATCCGTAGAAAATATGTAGCAAATCCTTCCACCCGTAAGAAAGCGCCAACCTGGTAGGTTGAAGAAGAAAAAAGTGCGAGATGTCGATGAGCCGCCAAGTATAACAATTACTAGAAAGAGCTTAACTACGTCATGTGGTATATGTCGGCGTCAGGGGAATAATAGTCGCACTTGTCTTGATAAGAGATCCACTTCAGGCGCTACTTTCGCTTTTGCTTCGCAAGACACATTTATGGGTTTCCACACATTTGACAGAACACAGGTACATTTCAACACATTCTAATATAGTTTTTTATTTATATACATGAATCTTCTACATACGGCTGAGTTAAAAATTTATGACTATTTGTGCTGTAATTTATGTATTTATTATAGCGTGTAATTTATCTATTCATTATAATGAGATTAAGTTGTAAATATGGGTAGAGTTTCTTTTTTTTTTTTTGACTCCCTCATAGATAGTTTCAAACAATTCCTGCATATTCAAATCACAATTGTATAACTGAAAGCCAGATCTAGATAATTAAAAACAACTATAGAGTAAAAATATTAAGTAAAGTACAACCATACATCATATAACATAAACTAAATGACAAACATAAAATAAAGTTACAAACCAAACCTAAAATTACAAACAATAATTAAAAGTACATAAAATGAAATACAAAAAATACAATAAACTATAGTGGGACGTCGTCGTCATCTCGCTTCACCCAATCCATAAGGGTTTTCTTCAGCTCTCTGTGGGACTCAGCTAGCTCTCTATGTGACATGGTGAGCTCCTCGATTCTGCCTATGTAACGCTCTGAGTTATCTGAACCCGGTTCGTTACTCAAGATACTGAACCGAACTATAGGATTTTTGAGAAAATTCTAAAACTTCATTCAATGGAAAAACTTTGACATTTTACAAGGTAAACATTGAAAATTTTGTAGCGGAAAAAAAATCATTTGAGCAGAACAGAGTTGAGCAAAACTATGAAACAACGTTTGAATAATCAACTATAATATTAAGGAATAATTCAGCCAAAAGAAACGAAGGCTTAAGCGTGAAATGCTTAAAGTTCGTAAAAAGTCAAACGCATCTTCCGCTGAACAAAGTCCACGGTAGAGGCAGAAACAAAAACAGAAGGCTTCTACCGCCAAACAGTGCCAGCGGTAGAAGTAGGGACAAAAGACTCAGCGGTGAAAGCAGAGACAGAATCGACATGTCGACTTCACACGTCATCTGCTCACATCTGCCGACGACGCGTCGGCTGCACACATCTACCGATAGAACAAGTAGCGTCATCCGATCACTAGATGACAAAAATCCTCAAGTAATATCTGCCAATCGCAAAACGACAAATTTCTTCCTACATCTTCCGATTACAAAACGACAAATTTCTTCCTACATCTTCTGATTACAAAACGACAAATCTACTACCTACATCATCCGATAGATATAATACTCGACATCACCCGGTCACAAAATGACAAATTTTAATACTCACATCCACCGATGGACTACATCCACCGATAGACAAAACTCTCGACTTCTACCAATGGACTAAATCCACCGATAGACCAAAAATACTTATCATCTGTCGATAGACATCATCTGCCGATAGACATCATCTACCGATAGATAAAAAAAACACTCAACAAAACAGCATAGCAACAATTTCACTCTAAACAAAGAAAAACTCCGACTACCAAAAGAATTTGAGCATTTTACTAAAAATCATTCAAAACTACTTAAATCCGTGCATTACTCCAAGATTTGGTAAAAACACTATTAAAACCAACAGAGTATCATTATCAGAAAGGTCTAAAATGTATTCAAAACATTAAAACTACCACTGTCACAAAAACTCTCAACATACTTAAATTGAATCATGGTTCATTAAACCTTCTCATCTACTGACACTAGTTAAACCGCCCCATCAGTTGCCAGATCGGTGCATGAATGCACCCCTCCAACCTGCCTAGTTCTCAGCAAACTCAGAGAACACACCTGCTGTCACTTCTTCACCTACATCATAAAACTCATCTATTAGCCTAATGCTAAGTAAGTAAAGCAGTAATGAAATGAAATGCTGAAACATAAATTCCTAAACATGCAGTTTCTACTTTCTCATCTCAGTTCCATATGCATTCGTTTCTGATCTGATCCCCCTGTGAAATTGGGAGTTGGATCACTCCTCCAAAAGTCATACATCCTCTCTCTCGATTAAGGGGTGGATTAGTTCCCTTAACAACTGTTCAGATCCCCTTGTGAAATTGGGAGTTGGATCACTTCTCCCAAAGTCATACATCCTCTCTCTTGATTAAAGGGCAGATTAGTTCCTTTAACAACTGTTACAGTCTGTTCATTCCTTACCATGTCATTTCATATAAATTCATTTTCGCATACTTTCAAAATATGATGCATGACATACAAACACATTCAAGCATACACAATCCTACTGTTTTGTGATGTAGGCCCGAAGGCACAAGCGTACTTCACTTATCTGGTCTCCTGGAGATTGTTTGGTTGTAAGCTACTTCAGGAGTCTGCTCACCTATAATCGTAAACAGAGCACCACATTACTAAACTTCATTATAAACTATTTAGAAATCTTAGGGAAACTAGCTGGAAGTCCTGCTCGTCGAGCATTCATGGTTCTCCCCGAAACCCGAAACTAACTCTCACTCATAGTATTCACGAACACTCCCTTACAATCTCTCTGTTATCTAATCACTAAAACAGCAAATAAAATGAAACAAAACTCACCTAGAATGGATAAAATCAAAGAGGAAAATGTTAGAAGGAAGTCTGCTGAGCTGAGCTGAGCTGAAAATCAAACGAAGGGGAAATGGTAATAGGGTGGCGGCTACTGTGCATTAAACGCAGAACCTCTTCCCATAAACAGGTTATCCACTTTATATCTTAATTTATCTTTATGTCCTCACCTAGTCACTCATTAGCCAAATCACTAATTTCTCCCAACTTTATCTATAAAACACTCACTACTAGTTAACAAAGTAAGTTGGCTCAATGAAACCGGGTGCTACAATATACCCTCCTTAAAAGAATTTTGTCCTCAAAATTCAATACCTGAATAATTCTGGATGTTGGTCCATCATGTCTTGCTGGCGCTCCCAAGTTGTCTCCTCTATGTTCTGGTTATGCCATAAGACTTTCACCAGTAGAACTTCTTTGTTGCGCAACACTTTCACAGCATAGTCTAGGATTCTTACTGGTTTCTCCTCATATGCAAGAGTAGGATGAACTTCAATACCTTGTTGTTCCACAATCTATGATGGATCTCATACACACTTCTTCAACATGGAAACATGGAACACATTATGGATTCCTTCCATAGAGGTTGGTAGCTTTAATTCGTAAGCTGCCTTCTCAATCTTTTTCAAGACTGGAAAGGGTCCAATAAATCTAGGGTTCAACTTGCCTCTCTTACCAAATCTCACAACTCCTTTGAATGGTGATACCTTAAGAAAAACTTCATCACCTACTTCAAACTCTAATTCTCTGTGTCTTCTGTCGGCTTTGAGCTGTTAAGATCCACTGGCGGATGAGGGCAACCTTCTCAATAGTTTGTTGCACAATGTTAGGACCAAGCAACTGTGCTTCACCAACTTCATCCCAGTACAAAGGTGATCTGCATTTTTGTCCATACAATGCTTCATAAGGTGCCATCTCTATTGTTGCCTGAAAACTGTTATTATAAGAAAACTCCACCAATGATAAATATTTACTCCAAGATCCTTGAAAATTTAATATGCATGCACGAAGCATATCTTCTAAGGTCTGAATAGTTCTCTCGGATTATCCGTCTGTTTGAGGGTGAAAAGCTGTGTTAAAATTAAGCTGTGTTCTCATAGCCTTATGCAAACTCTTCCAAAACTTAGATGTGAATCGAGAATCCCGATCTGACACTATTGCGATATGAACTCCATATAAACGTACAATCTCATGCACATATAATTTAGCAAGCTGATCCATCGAGTAAGTCATTCTCATCGGCAGAAAGTGGACAGATTTGGTTAATCGATCAACTATCACCCAGATTGCATCATGTCCCTTTGCTGTTCTAGACAATCCCACAACAAAGTCCATCGTTATTTGTTCCCATAATTGTGACGACCCTAAGACTGTACCCAATAACCCGTACATATTTTTTTTTTATACTTATCATTATAACTTTAAACCTAGCCTTAGGCGGAAACTAAACCGAAATCGAAATCGGAATTCATTTGGAAAATCATTTAAAACATATCTCAAATCAATTTATTAAAACTTTAAAATATTTAAGAAAACAATTAAAGTTAAATCAGAAATAGAAGGGAGGGCAGAATCGTCAAAAGCCGCGACAGGGGAGAGGGGCGATCGATCGCTGCACTGGTGCAACGCTGCAGCGATCGGTCACTGCATTGCTGCAGCGATCGAGCGCTGCATTGCTGCAGCGCTGCAGCGATCGGTCGCTGCATTGTTGCAGCGAACGATCACTGCACACTCTGGATTCCAGAGTGCAGCGATCATTCAGTTTGCTCTCTGTAGGTTTTCGTTAGGGTTTATGTTAGAAATCCGATTTAGGGTTCAAAATTTATAGGTTAGCCGTAATTAAGGATATAGTGAACGTATTGAACGTTATTGGGTGAATTTAATTGATTTAGGACGAATGTTAAAATTTGAGAATTTTCGGGTTTTAGGGAAAAACTCGTAATTTAGGATTTGAGGTGCCGAGCGTGTAATTGCTCTATGGAATATCTCAATGAATTTGATTAAAGCTATAGGAAATTTCTTTAGTTAAAGTTTTGTTAATTTGGACGTTTAGTAGCTTAAATTAGTTTTAACGGCGAATATTGTGTTTTGCCTCAGACAAACAACGCTCGTGGACGGAGCTTGAGCTGCTTTGGACACGAGGTAAGTTCTCGTGATCTTCTCTGGCCTATTGGCCTACACCGTACGTCGAAGTTGTCTCGAGAAATTTTGGTGATACGTTTGTTTAAATTGTTTTGGTTGGGTAGTTAGGTTAGTCGTTTATAGATTATGTTTGTTTATTGTCTTGATGGTACACATGTTGGTTGTTTACTTTATGCATTTGACTGCTCATGCATCACGTCTGTTAAAGCATATGTTTAAGAGAACGAAATGAATCTACGTAATCTGTTATCTGGTAACGGCGAGGTGGTTTAGCCCTCGGTGACATTCTGTCTGCGACCTAATTAAAAAGTAAAATGAACCAACGAACGAAATGAATCTACGTAATCTGTTATCTGGTCACGGCTAGGTGGTTTAGTCCTCGGTGACATTCTGTCTGCGACCTAATTAAAAAGTAAAATGAACCAACGAACCTACGTAATCTAGTCACGGCGAGGTGGTTTAGATCTCGGTGACAATCTGTATGTGACGTAATGAAAAAGAACACGCCTGAATGATTCCCGAAACTCATATGCATAGCACGCATCTGCATTTACGTAGAATTTACTGAGCCTTTAGCTCATAGTGTGTCTGTATGGTGTAGGTAACCTTGATACAGGTGTGGACGAGATCCCTCCACCCGAAGGATGATCAGTTGAAGAAAGATGGTCTGTGGGAGTGTGCTGGGCAGTCGGTGCTTAACCTGACCCGTGGGGATGTGAGTAAGTACTCTTGGGGATATGTGTAAGTATTTTGAGGGTGTTGGGTTATTTTGAGTAGAATATGTATAAGGTTAGAACATTTTAGGATGTTTGGATCTGGTAGTGGATAGGTTACGTTTTGATGTTCTTTTTTAAACGTTTTGTTAAGACTTTTATATAGATTTTTATGAATTGCTTGGTGATTTTTAACAAGAGGAAACGTTTAGTTTTTAAACCGAACCACGCAGTTCGTTTTTATGAAATCGGGTTATGTTTTAATTGAATTTTGAGTTGATATTTTGGGTGATTGATGAAGTGAGGAATGGATGGATTATGGGTGAGTTTATGTTGAAATATGGGATTTAGATGTAGGTGGAATTGTGTTTATGTGTATGTAGGAGTATGAAGTAAAAATGGAAAAGAATAAAGAAGTGGAAAAGAGAAAGAAAGAAGGAGGCAGAGGAGCTGCCGATCGCTCGCCAGCGATCGGCAGAGGGATCGCCACTCCCTGGAATTTTTCCAGGGAGTGTGCCGATCGATCGCCAGCGTGAGGGGCGATCGTTCGCCCCTCACGATTTTGTGATTGGCGATCGATCGCCTGAAATGGGCGATCGATCGCCCCAGTTGTTTGATTGGGACAATGTCCCTTCTGCCCCTGTGTCTATTTTATTAAATTATAATAGTTTTAATTAATTGTTTTAAGTTTATTTAATTGATTTTTAAGATTGGTTTTCAATGGTTTTCTAAATGACTTTAACGAATTCGTTTTCAATCGAAATTCCGCTTAATCGTACGAAGTTTATTAAGGATAAAAAAAAAATATAATTACGAAAAATTAGGATATGGTTAAGGGTCATTACATGATCCTACATACTCTGCCACACACCTTTTCATACTTGGCCATCAATAATGCTGTTTGAGGTCCTTGTACATCTTCGTACTCCCAGGGTGGATAGAAAATCTAGAAGAATGTGCTTCAGAAAGAATCTCATTTTGAAGTTCTTTAATGGTAGGAACAAACCATCTATGTCTAAACTTAAGGATTCCATAAGCAGAATAGTTGAAATCTGATTTGTCCGTAGAATCCATGCTTAACTTGTACTTGTTACACTCGTCATCATTCATCTGAGCTTCCTTTATTTTCTCCAAAATAGTAGGCTTTAAGGTTATGGCTGAAAGTATAGCTGATACACTGGATACTGCTTCTATATTAAACTTTTGGAATTCTGACTCTAAGGCTAATGGCATATCGAAAATCATAGTTGGGGTTGATATTGTCACTCTGCTTAAAGTATCGGCCACTACATTAGCTTTGTCGGGATGGTATTTAATCTCAAAATCGTAGTCCTTGACAAACTCCAACCACCGACGTTGCCTCATATTTAATTCCTTCTGTGTGAAGATATATTTCAGACTTTTATGGTCCGAGAATATTTCACAAGTTTGTCCATACAAGTAACGCCTCCAAATCTTAAGTGCAAATACCACAGCAGCTAATTCCAAGTTATGTGTAGGGTAATTCTTCTTATGTGTTTTCAACTATCTAGAAGCATAAGCTATTACCTTGCCATCTTGCATCAAGACACAGTCAAGTCTAATCTTGGATGCATCACAGTAAATGCTAAATTTACCATTCTCAACGAGAAGTGTTAATATTGGGGATTTATTCAATTTCTTTTTCAAGGTCTGGAAACTGGATTCACACTCCTCTATCCAAGCATACTTGATATCTTTCCTTGTTAACCGAGTGAGGGGTGTTGCAATCTTTGAAAATCCTTCAATAAATATTCTGTAATATCCTGCTAATCCGAGGAAACTCCAAATATCTGCAGCACTTTTCGGTCAGGGCCACTCCTTGACTGCTTGAACCTTGGCTAGATCGACAGATATTCCATCTCCAGAGATCACGTGACCAAGAAAGTAAACTCTATCCAACCAAAACTCACATTTGGAAAACTTAGCATAAAATTGGTGTTGTCTAAGTAATCCTAACACCAAGCTCAAGTGCCTTGCATGCTCATCCTTAGTACTAGAATAGATTAGGATGTCATCTATAAACACTATGACAAATTTATCTAAATAGTCGTGGAACACTCTATTCATAAGGTCCATGAAGGCTGCCGGTGCATTTGTCGATCCAAAGGACATAACCAAAAACTCATAATGTCCATACCTTGTGCGAAAGGCAGTCTTTGGGATATCTTCAGATCTAACCTTCAACTGATAATAACCAGACCTAAGGTTAATCTTAAAGAAAACTCTTGCACCATTGAGTTGGTCGAATAGATCATCTATCATCGGCAATGGATACTTGTTCTTGACAGTTAGCTTATTTAGTTCCCGATAATCAATGCACATCCGCATCGATCCATCCTTCTTTTTGACAAAAAGGACAGGTGCACCCCACGGTGAAAAGCTAGGGCGTATGAACTCTTTTTGCAACAGATCCTCCAACTGCTTCTTTAATTCTTTAAGTTTTGTTGGTGGTAGTCTATATGGATTTTTAGACACGGGCTCGGCGCCGGGGTAAACATCTACAACAAATTTAATTTCTCTATCTGGTGGTAAATCAGGAAGGTCATCTAAGAATACTTCAGGAAAGTCTTGGACAACTAAGACATTTTGAGGATTTGTCTTCCCTACAAGTTGTGTGTCTAAAATGCTAGCTAAGAAGTACGAATACTCTCCACATGGGGAATGTCTAGTGTTAATAGAAGTCATCACAGACATTTCTTTATTCTTCTTCGAAGCTTGAAAGGTATGTTTCAAACTACCAGGGGGTTGGAAGCTAACTATTCTAGTCCTACAATCAATTGTGGCGTGGTGCTTAAACAACCAGTCCATTCCTAGGATTACATCAAATTCCATTATATCCATAATAATGAGATCAGCAGGTAAATTCTTGTTTCCTACTATCACCACACTATTAAGTATCACTCGGCTAGAGTGCATGCATTCACCAGAGGGTAACGTGACATTAAACATATGTTCAGATGGCGTAGGTTGTACATCTAGCTTAACAGCAAATGCAGATGCTATAAATGAATGTGTTGCACCAGAATCTATTAAAGTAAAAGCAGGTATAGAGTTGATCAATATAGTACCTGATACAACAGCGGGCTGTTCCTCACTCGACTCCATCATGGAGAATATCCTCGGTTTAATCATAGCAGGGCCACTCTTAGGAGCTGGGCAGTCTCTGCTAATATGGTCGACTTTGTTACAATTGTATCATCTGGTGATTCTAGGCTTTGGGCATTCTTTCATCGTGTGTCCAACCTCCTCACAGTTGAAACACTTCCCAAAGCCCAATCTGCACTCGCCCGGGTGGTTCTTCAAACACTTAGGACACTAGAGAAATTTCCTAGCATTCTGTATCTTCCCTCCTGTTCCTTGGCTATTCTGGCCTTCACTAGGCCTCTTTATTCCTATTTGTTGGTGTGGCTGGACAAATTTTTGTGGGACCTCCTTTGGTCCAGCACACTTCCTTTCAGCTTCTTCCACTTCCAGAGCAGTGGACACAACTTCGCTGAATGTCAAGCCTTTAATACCACAAAATTTAACTCCTCGGTAAATTTCTGGCTTCAGCCCATGCACAAATTTGAACACCTTATCCTCGTCCTTGTGAGCAAAATGTCCAGCAAACCTGGACAAGGACTCAAATTGCCTACTGTACTCGGCCACAGACCCTGTCTGCTTCAAGTTTAGAAATTCCAACTTTTTTGCAGTTTGGACAGTGCTGTTAAAATACTTCTCATAGAAAATGTCCTTGAATTGTGACCAAGGCATCGCCAAAATATCAGTGGTGGTCTCTATTGTTTCCCACCAGAGTTGAGCATCTGTAACGCCCCGAGTTATCTGAACCCGGTTTGTCACACAAACTCCGTACATGACTAAAATTTCTGCCATATTATTATTTTTTTTTTAAGAACTTGCAGCGGAAATCATTTGAACAAACTGAAAGCTAAACAAAATCATAAAAAGTGTTTGGATGATCGGGCGAAATGTTAGAAATATTCGTCCAAGAAAAAATAAGAGTTAAATCACGAATTTCTTTAAAAGAGGCGAAGGTCAAACGCATCTGCCGCTGAACCGAGTCAACGGAAGAGGCTGAAAACAGAAAACAAAAGACATCATCTGGTCACAAAGCGACAAAATATTCTCTACACCTTCCGATGGTTTTACTCACGACATCCACCGGTCGCTAAACGACAAAAGACTCCCTACATCATCCGGTGAATTTACACACGACATCCACCGGTGACTAATGACAAAAACTCTCCTTCATCCACCGATGACTAAACGACAATAATTCCCCTACATCTGCCGATGAGTTTACTGAGACAACATCCGATAGACTTAAACCTACACCTTCCGATGACGTCAGCACGCATCTGCCGATGAGTTTACTGAGACATCATCCGATAGACTTAAACCTACACCTTCCGATGACGTCAGCACGCATCTGCCGATGAGTTTACTGAGACAACATCCGATGGCTTTTCTGAAGACATCTTCCGATGGACAACATAACTCAACATTTACCGATAGACATCATCTACCGGTAGAAAACAGAGTACATTTCGACTACTCCTCACTATACATACACAACACCAATTACAGAAAGGAATTTGCTTACTTTTCCAAGACCATTCAGAAACAACTTAAACCATTACATTAATCAAATCCAGTAAAAATAACATTTAAAACTCGACATATCACCGTTATCAGAAAAATCTCAAAAAAACGTGTTCAAAGTACTGAAACCACTACTGTTATGGAAACTTAACATTTCTAGATTTCAAACACTGTCAACTAAACCTTCTCACCAACAAACATCAGTTAAATCGCCTCATCAGTTCACCAGATCCGTAGTATGAGTGTGCTCCCCCAACCAGTCTATCCCTCAATAAACTCAGAGGATTCACCTGCTGTCACTTCTTCACCTACATCACAAAACTCATCTATTAGCCTAATGCTAAGTAAGCAAAGCAATGATAGAAAGAAAAGAATGAAATGCCGAAACATGAATTCCTAAACATGCAATTTCTACTTTCTCCTCTCAGTTGTTCATGCATTGTTTCTGTTCAGATCCCCCTGTGAAATTGGGAGTTGGATCAACTCTCCCAAAGTATAAATATCCACTGTCTCATTAAGGGTTGGATTAGCTCCCTTAACAGTAAGGCTGATTCACTGTTCAGATCCCCCTGTGAAATTGGGAGTTGGATCAACTCTCCCAAAGTATAAATATCCACTGTCTCATTAAGGGGCGGATTATTTCCCTTAACAGTAAAACTGATTCACATAACTGTTTCAATATGTTTAATCCTTACCATGCCAACATGCATTCAAATTCATTTTCGTATACTTTTAAAACATGATACATAACACACAGACACATCCCAGTAAACACAATCCTAACGTTTTGTGATGTAGGCCCGAAGACACAAGCAAACTTTACTTACCTGGCTCTCCTGGAAATGCTCGGTTTCAAACTACTTCAGAAGTCTGCTCACCTATGTTATACAAAGGATATCAATTAGATTTCTTCTAAGCCACATTCTAATCTATTCAGGAAATCATGGGAAACTAGCTTGGAAGCTTAGTTCATGGTGCATTTCCGATTCAACACTACACCCGAGCTCAACTCTCTCACAGTATTCCTCGAAACTTCACACATTGTACTCCCTCAGCTATCTAATTGTTAAAATCACAGACAGACTAAGAGAGCTTACCTAGGTTGAAAGAGAATCGAGTGAGGAAGAAATCGCTCGAAGGTTTTCTGTTGAAGAGCTGAAGGCTGGGAGAGAAATAAGGGAATTAGTGGCGGCTACCGAGCACTAAACCCCAAATCACTAACCTTAAATACATTATCCATTTTTAAATCTCTAATTACCTTTCTGCCCTTACCTAGTCATTTATTAACCTAATCAATAACTCCCCCAACCCTTCTATAAAAGTACATCATTAATAATAATTTAAATTTTCACTCAATGGAACCGGGTGCTACAGCATCACCAGCCAAATGAAACGTTGCCAACGTGACCTTGTCTCTTTCTCCAATGTTGGCGCACCTAAACATACTCTCAATCTTTCTAAGCCACCCCTCAGCAATAACCGGGTCAGATGACTGTCCATCAAACGTGGGTGGTCGTAGCCTCCTGAATCTATCTCCAGAATGTTCATTGCTAGAACTCGATTTGGCACTTCCTTGTACCTCTCGGTTCAACAGCACTCCTAACTGATCGGACGGCTGACGCACTAGGTCTGTTTGCTGACGCACCAAATCTGTCAGCTGCCTAATCACACTAGGATCTTCTTCACGTCCCGGATTCGGTATCTCTCTTGGTACTCTTGGTCTACCTGATCGTCTAGACATCTTACTAGATTTCCTGCACAAGGTTAACTACTCTCATAAACATCTAATAACTAAGGCTAACATAAACACTTACAGTTGTTGGAATACTCCCATGCAACGATCGGTACTGATGAGTAATCTTTTGAACGGTTTAACTGAATGTCTCTGATACCATACTGTAACGCCCCGAGTTATCTGAACCCGGTTCGTTACTCAAGTACTGAACCGAACTATAGGATTTTTGAGAAAATTCTAAAACTTCACTCAATGGACAAACTTTGACATTTTACAAGGTAAACATTGAAAATTTTGTAGCGGAAAAAAAATCATTTGAGCAGAACAGAGTTGAGCAAAACTATGAAACAACGTTTGAATAATCAACTATAATATTAAGGAATAATTCAGCCAAAAGAAACGAAGGCTTAAGCGTGAAATACTTAAAGTTCGTAAAAAGTCAAACTCATCTTCCGCTGAACAAAGTCAACGGTAGAGGCAGAAACAGAAACAGAAGGCTTCTACCGCCAAACAGTGCCAGCGGTAGAAGTAGGGACAAAAGACTCAGCGGTGAAAGCAGAGACAGAATCGACATGTTGACTTCACACGTCATTTGCTCACATCTGCCGACGACGCGTCGGCTGCACACATCTACCGATAGAACAAGTTGCGTCATCCGATCACTAGACGACAAAAATCCTCAAGTAACATCTGCCGATCGCAAAACGACAAATTTCTTCCTACATCTTCTGATTACAAAACGACAAATTTCTTCCTACATCTTCCGATTACAAAATGACAAATCTACTACCTACATCATCCGATAGATATAATACTCGACATCACCCGGTCACAAAATGACAAATTTTAATACTCACATCCACCGATGGACTACATCCACCGATAGACAAAACTCTCGACTTCTACCGATGGACTAAATCCACCGATAGACCAAAAATACTCATCATCTGCCAATAGACATCATCTGCCGATAGACATCATCTACCGATAGATAAAAAAAACACTCAACAAAACAGCATAGCAACAATTTCACTGTAAACAAAGAAAAACTCCGACTACCAAAAGAACTTGAGTATTTTACTAAAAATCATTCAAAACTACTTAAATCCGTGCATTACTCCAAGATTAGGTAAAAACACTATTAAAACCAACAGAGTATCATTATCAGAAAGGTCTAAAATGTATTCAAAACATTAAAACTACCACTATCACAAAAACTCTCAACATACTTAAATTGAATCATGGTTCATTAAACCTTCTCATCTACTGACACCAGTTAAACCGCCCCATCAGTTGCCAGATCGGTGCATGAATGCAACCCTCCAACCTGCTTAGTTCTCAGCAAACTCAGAGAACACACCTGCTGTCACTTCTTCACCTACATCACAAAACTCATCCATTAGCCTAATGCTAAGTAAGTAAAGCAGTAATGAAATAAAATGCTGAAACATAAATTCCTAAACATGCAGTTTCTACTTTCTTATCTCAGTTCCATATGCATTCGTTTTTGATCTGATCCCCCTGTGAAATTGGGAGTTGGATCACTCCTCCAAAAGTCATGCATCCTCTCTCTCGATTAAGGGGAAGATTAGTTCCCTTAACAACTGTTCAGATCCCCCTGTGAAATTGGGAGTTGGATCACTTCTCCCAAAGTCATACATCCTCTCTCTTGATTAAGGGGCGGATTAGTACCCTTAACAACTGTTACAGTCTGTTCATTCCTTACCATGTCATTTCATGTAAATTCATTTTCGCATACTTTCAAAATATGATGCATGACATACAAACACATTCAAGCATACACAATCCTACTGTTTTGTGATGTAGGCCCGAAGGCACAAGCATACTTCACTTACCTGGTCTCCTGGATATTGTTTGGTTGTAAGCTACTTCAGGAGTCTTCTCACCTATAACCGTAAACAGAGCACCACATTACTAAACTTCATTCTAAACTATTTAGAAATCTTAGGGAAACTAGCTAGAAGTCCTGCTCGTCGAGCATTCCTGGTTCTCCCCAAAGCCCGAAACTAACTCTCACTCACAGCATTCACGAACACTCCCTTACAATCTCTCTGTTATCTAATCACTAAAACAGCAAATAAAATGAAACAAAACTCACCTAGAATGGAGAAATCATAGAGAAAAATGTCGGAAGGAAGTCTGCTGAGCGGAGCTGAAAATCAAACGAAGGGGAAATGGTAATAGGGTGGCGGCTACTGTGCATTAAATACAGAACCTCTTCTCATAAATAGGTTATCCACTTTATATCTTAATTTACCTTTATGCCCTCGCCTAGTCACTCATTAGCCAAATCACTAATTTCTCCTTACTTTATCTATAAAACACTCACCACTAGTTAACAAAGTAAGTTGGCTCAATGAAATCGGGTTCTACAGCCTACAAGGAACTTTACTCTTCACTCTATACTGTCCCACGTACTAGCTGTGTGGGGGGATAATGATTGTGCAATTCGTTCTGTAATACCCGGCTTTAAGGGATATTATTATTTTGCTATATAATGGCATTTTTAGTAAATATGTCAAACAAGTCCGTTTTGCAAAAAGAAAGTGTCATTAGAATCCTAATTAGTAATAAGAATTTTAAGAAAATTATGAGAATTTTCGGAGTAGTAACGCTTAATTCTGAGTAATTACGTTTCTCGAAATGTAAAGGACGTTGTAGTAAAAATAGTAAACGAGGTCCGATTTGTGAACGGACAGTTTTAACAAATCTCAAATAATAAGTTGGACTTATTGGTGAAATAAGGAGATTTGGTGAAACCGAATAGCTAGTTAATTAACGAAACAAAGGATGAAACAAATATAAAATTGAAGGAAGGGTATAGCGGTACTTTACCAAGCCAATTTAATTAAAATCAAACCTTTCTCTCATCACCAGAACACTTCACGATTCTGGTTTTCTCTCCCTCTTCCCAGGCGACGATTTCCTTCTCTGCCATCGACGATCCTTCAACATTCCGACCTCCGTTCGTCCTCCGTTCTTCACGTTTTATTCTCCCATCGACGCTCTAGGTATGAATCTATAGTTTTAGAGCGTTAGTTTTCGGTTTTCGCAAGGTCATACGGCTAGGGTTTCTTTTAGGGTTTCCGTTAAAAACGTGATTTAGAGTTCGAGATTGATAGGTATGTCGTGTTTGAGAATATAAAGGACGTATTGAACGTTATTGGGCGAAGTTAGATTGATTGTGAGAAATGTTAAAACTAGAGGATTTTCGGGTTATTGGAAAAAGCTCGTTGGTTGTGGTTTTTAACTATCGAGCATTTATTGTTCGTTGAAATGCCTCGATTAGTTAAATTAGAGCTTTAAGAAAATTTCTTAGTTAAGGTTTCGTTAAATTTGAACGTTTAATAGTTTAAACTCGTTTTAACGATAATTTGGTGAAATTGCCTAGGTGAACGCTCGTGGACGGAGCCTGGATTTCAGCGTGCACGAGGTAAGTTCTCGTGATCTTCTCTGGCCGATTGGCCTACACCGTACGTCGAGGTCGTCTCGAGGAGTTTTGGTGACGTGTTTATTTAATCGCTTTGGTTGGGTAGTTAGGGTTTGATTGTTTTATAGGTTGATGTTGTGTTTTGATGGTATGCTCCGTATGTATGTTTACTTTCTGTCATACTGAACTGTTCACGCATCACGTGTTTTAAAAGAACATAGAAAATAAATTTTCGCATGATGTTTTAAAGAAAATGGCGATGTGGCCTGGAGAGGGGCACGACCTATTGTGAAGAACGATTACGGGTTTGTCACAATACCACATCTATTGCATACTCATACAGTTATAGGTAATGCGAGATAGGGCTCAAGCACGGCTGTACGTGTTGTAAGCATGTACGCCCCTGTCTAACTGGAAAGAGTAGTCCGACCACTGGATGTGCTCTCTCCGGTTAGGAGGCTGAGATCTCGGTGACACCCACAGAGTAAAGATAAAGAAAATGCTGCATGATTTCTGAACTCATATGCATAGCATGCATTTACATTTACGAGAGCTTGCTGAGATTTTTATCTCATAGGTGTCTGTATGGTGTAGGTGACTTCGACATAGGTGAGGACGAGATTCCTCCACCTGACGAGTGATGCAGTTGACGGAGGATGGTCGCGGGAATGCGTTGGCACAATCGAGGCTCATTTTGACCCGTGGGACTCATGGTTAGATGTTTTGAGGGTTTTGGTGATATTTTGGGCTAATGGTGGATTAGACAGATTTATTGTATAGATAGATACATTTTAGGTTGTTGGATCTGGATAGGTTCATGTATTAATGTTTTGAAATGTTTTGGAAATTGATTTTATAATCTTTTGTTGATTTCAAAATAGGAGGATTTGTTTAGGTTTTAAACATATCCACGCAGTTCGTTTTCAGGAAAATGTACTTCGTTTTAAATACATTTTGAGTTGGTTTTAGATGAGGTTATGGAGAACGTATAAACGTTTGGCAAGTTTATGTTAATTGTATGGTGGAAAACATATGTATGTATGTTGATAGTTGTGGGTGAAGTTAGAAGTGTTGTAGGTTATGGGTATAAGGCTGCGAGGAGAAAAAGAAGAGAAGGAAGAAGTGAGGAGGCAGAGGAGATGGCGATCGATCGCCCAAGGGTGGGGATCGATTGCCCAAGAGACGCCACGCTCTGGAAGAATTTCAGAGCAGGTGGCGATCGATCGCCACAAACGGGCGATCGATCGCCAGAACTTGGTCAGGGCGCGATCATGGATCGCCTGGGAGGCGATCGCTGGCGGATATAACGATCGCCGGCGATCGTTCGCTGAAGCGAGGGGCGAACGTTCGCCCCTCCATTTTGTCGACAGGCGATCAATAGCCTGTTTTGGGCGATCGATCGCCACAATGTTTTACATGGCTTTTGCCATTTTTGGCCCCCTTCTCCTCTGCCGATTGTTTTCATTTAATTTTACTAGTTTTATTTAAATTGTTTTAAGTTTAATTTAAATGGTTTAACAACTTAGACTTCAACGATTTAAGTTTCAATCCCGATCCCGATTTTAAAGTTTTATTTTCCGCTCAAACGTAAGGTAAATAGTTTTAAGTATATAAAAAAAAAATAGTATGGGAAATTTTTGGGTACAGTGTTAGGGTCGTGACAATTTATGGTATCAGAGCCCCCGAGTTTTAAAATCGGTTCTGTAGACTGCTCGACTGCACAGCCACTACGCGGACATTCTTCATCAACTGTAAGTATGTTTATAGCTTTATTTAATTTCAGTTTCTTAGAGATGTTTGCTTTTAAATTTTATAGGAGTTATCTATAAATATGGTGCGTCGAGGAAACGACCGAGACGATACGATAGACCATCTCAAGAATTTCATTGCACAACAATCCCAGCATATGGACCGACAGGCCCGACTTATAGATAGCCAATCTCGTCAACTGAAGATATTAATAAATCGAGAAAGACCTAGGACCCAAAGGGGTGGTTACTTCCGATTACCGCGGTGTGGACGGGTACCTCAGGGGGTTTCAACTACACCCAATAGAGGAAAAACAACAAAGAGGCATTAAAAGAGGATATAACAGAAGAAAGGACCAGAACAAAGAAAGCCGGGCACAAGGAACTTCTCGGAAACCTTTGTGTGCGAAATGCCAGAAAGAGCATTACGGAGCTTGCTGGATGGGTACGAATAGGTGCTATCGGTGTGGAGAGGCTAGCCACTATATCAAGGATTGTCCACTATTGAACCGAATCCAACCCGTTGGGGATCGAAATAGAGGAGCACCGAGGGTAATTACCCCGATCGAAGCCGGAAAGGCTGCCCCACTGCCAGTCGCTTCAGGTATAGTTTTATTTCAGCAGTAATTGAATAAAGAGTATTAGAATTTAAATTTATGGGAAGATAATTGTTTGATAGGTCGAAGTAACTTTAAAGATAGTAGAAGGTGGGTTAGAAGAGTTCCTAAGTGAACCTCAATGATAAGATGGTAGATAGATGTAGGACGATATAGGCCTTATAGAGAGAGAGCTAAGCGTTAATAAGATTAGCCTGACTTAAACATGAGAAGTGGTACACATAGATTTTGTTACCATTCGAGGGATACAGCTTATGACAAAAAAAAAATGAAAAAAATGAACCCTAATTGATCAAACTCAAACCCTTAGAGTTTTAGGGTGTGAAGAATCAAATAGCCATTTAAAGCATCGGGAGATGCTTTAGGTTGTCAAGGTATGCTAAGTGCATTTAAGCAAGTAAAAGGATATAGCAAGAACTTGTATGCTCTAGATCCATGAAAAGATGGTTGTATTTAGACTAAAACCATATCTAAGAACTTAACTAGCTTTATTGTTGAGAGGATATCAGAGTGATTATTTCGGTTGTGGTTTAGAAGGACGTGGAAGATTAATACAAGTCGTAGACATAAGATTTAAGTGATCGGGTAGGAGTGGTCGTATTGACCAATGTTGAGTCAGAGAATAAGAAGATTTAGAGTTAGTGAGTTTGAGGAGGTTGAGATTACGGACGTAAATTTATTTAGCAACAAATCTGCAAACAAGAGGATTGTGAATGAACCGTTACACGGAAGCCAAGAAGTATATTAAACCCGACTAGGAGAAACAAAGGAGTGTAGACCACTTAGTAACTTCGAAGGAATCCTTGTGTGATATTAGGAATAAATGAAGAAGAGTGTTGGACTAACTGAAGGGTTAAGGTCGGAAGACTAGATCAGTGTTTCACGGCAAATGATTTGTGATGTTTGCGATTTATAGAATAGGAAGAACAAGAATGTACGATAAGCCCACATAAGTAAACTTAATGTGGAAATAAGTTAGAAAAAGTTCCAAAAGATCGGTATTTATTTGATCGAGACCGGTAGACACCTGGGTGATTTAAGGTTAGAATAGATAGTTAGAACGAATCTATGGCGAAACATAGGGATTTGATTGTACGTGGAGTTAATAAGGATTCGTGTTAGACAAATGAGCGTAATGTAGATAGTAAGGGAACTTTAGTTAAGAACATAGCGATAGAACTCATTAAAGTAACCTGGAATGAAATGTGATGTTATAGGATCTTAATTACAAAGGAACTAGAACCCTAAGTGAGAAGTAACTTTATTCCCGGTTGAACTCGTCGAGGCCTTGGGGTAATCTCGATGAGATGATTGGTGAAAGTTAAAGATTTGAGTCTTAGTTAAGAATTTTATTAAGACCCGCAAAGTGCCCAAGGGAGTGTATGGTTCGGATACAATTAACGGAGAAGCTCTATGGGAACATTACTAAGGAAATGGGGACTCGGGTGATCGTAATAGTGACTAAGGTTAAGGCCAACAAATTTATACACGAGTTTAGTTTATAGCTCCAATATTTATATATAGAAATAGTTATACCCGATAGGTGGTAAGGTCGTAAGATAAATGAGACTTAACGTTGAAGTAAGTAATTTAAGAAGGCTTTGAGGGCATGATGTGGTTAGGTACGTATTCGATAGACACGAGATTAAGAAAGTTAGAAACTAAATGAATTCAATTTGAGGAGTTGAAGTTAAAATAGATGGGAGTTTAAATTACAACCTGAGTGTTGTAAGGAGTCCTTGAACGATAGTCAATCTAAATGACGTCGAGAAGTTGAAGCTATTTCAAGGATTGAGGATAAGAGACAATCTTTAGTAGAGACCAATTAATAAGTTAGAGAGAGTTTAACGTTTTGGGTGACTAAATGTAAACCAATGTGTGCTTGAGATGTTAGATGTCAAGTACACAATTTGAGGTCGTTTAGTTAAGACTTAGAAATTTGGTAAAATTTAATGGGTAAGCAAGAGAGTGTTGTGGCCAACCAAAAGTGAGGACTACGGTTAGGAAGTTAATGTAGAAATTTGGTTGGTGTGCATCCCGATTGTGGACGGGGTCAATGGAATTGCGTTGAAGTGTGGGTTACAGCCCAGAGAATTGGATAAAAATGTAGGCATTCAATTTGGCTGGCGTTATGAAGCACAGGCATAGCCCTGGCCAAGAGGGGTCGGCGGAGAAAAGATGCTGATGAAAGAAAACTTTGAAGTTAGTATTATTAAGAGATTTAATCTGCAATTGATTAAGTGAAAGTCGAGAATTGATACGTGAGCAAATAATAAAGTGACAAATATGTCGTTGGGTTAATCAATTAAGATTTAAAAGTTTGATTATGCTCAATACATGAGTAAGGACGTGTACGATCAAATCAAATACGAATTTGGGGTCGTTGTTGGAAAATATAGTAGAGTTTTGATTTTGAACCACGAAGAATGACTGTAAGTACATATGATGAACCTAAGTATAATGCCGCAAGACGTGGGGCGTTAATATCAAGGACTATGAGCGATGGCAAATTTTGAGGACAAAATTTTAAATAAGGAGGATGAAATGTAATACCCGGCTTTAAGGGATATTATTATTTTGCTATATAATGGCATTTTTAGTAAATATGTCAAACAAGTCCGTTTTGTGAAAAGAAAGCGTCATTAGAATCCTAATTATTAATAGGAATTTTAAGGAAATTATGAGAATTTTCGGAGTAGTAACGCTTAATTCCGAGTAATTACGTTTCTCGAAATGTAAAGGACGTTGTAGTAAAAATAGTAAACGAGGTCCGATTTGTGAACGGACAGTTTTAATAAATCTCAAATAATAAGTTGGACTTATTGGTGAAATAAAGAGATTTGGTGAAACCGAATAGCTAGTTAATTAACGAAACAAAGGATGAAACAAATATAAAATTGAAGGAAGGGTAAAACGGTACTTTACCAAGCCAATTTAATTAAAATCAAACCTTTCTCTCATCACCAGAACACTTCACGATTCTGGTTTTCTCTCCCTCTTCCCAGGCGACGATTTCCTTCTCTGCCATCGACGATCCTTCAACATTCCGACCTCCGTTCGTCCTCCGTTCTTCACGTTTTCTTCTCCAATCGACGCTCTAGGTATGAATCTATAGTTTTAGAGCGTTAGTTTTTGGTTTTCGCAAGGTCATACGGCTAGGGTTTCGTTTAGGGTTTCCGTTAAAAACGTGATTTAGAGTTCGAGATTGATAGGTATGTCGTGTTTGAGAATATAAAGGACGTATTGAACGTTATTGGACGAAGTTAGATTGATTGTGAGAAATGTTAAAACTAGAGGATTTTCGGGTTATTGGAAAAAGCTCGTTGGTTGTGGTTTTTAACTATCGAGCATTTATTGTTCGTTGAAATGCCTCGATTAGTTAAATTAGAGCTTTAAGGAAATTTCTTAGTTAAGGTTTCGTTAAATTTGAACGTTTAATAGTTTAAACTCGTTTTAACGATAATTTGGTGAAATTGCCTAGGTGAACGCTCGTGGACGGAGATTGGATTTCAGCGTGCACGAGGTAAGTTCTCGTGATCTTCTCTGGCCGATTGGCCTACACCGTACGTCGAGGTCGTCTCGAGGAGTTTTGGTGACGTGTTTATTTAATCGCTTTGGTTGGGTAGTTAGGGTTCGATTGTTTTATAGGTTGATGTTGTGTTTTGATGGTATGCTCCGTATGTATGTTCTCATACTGAACTGTTCACTCATCACGTGTTTTAAAAGAACATAGAAAATGAATTTCCGCATGATGTTTTAAAGAAAATGGCGATGTGGCCTGGAGAGGGGCACGACCTATTGTGAAGATAGATTACGGGTTTGTCACAATACCACATCTATTGCATACTCATACAGTTATAGGTCATGCGAGATGGGGCTCAGGCACGGCTGTACGTGTTGTAAGCGTGTACCCCCCACCCCCTGTCTAGCTAGAAAGAGTAGTCCGACCGCTGCATGTGCTCTCTCCGGTTAGGAGGCTGAGATCTCGGTGACACCCACAGAGTAAAGATAAAGAAAATGTTGCATGATTGCTGAACTCATATGCATAGCATGCATTTACATTTACGAGAGCTTGCTGAGATTTTTATCTCATAGGTGTCTATATGGTGTAGGTGACTTCGACATAGGTGAGGACGAGATTCCTCCACCTGAGGAGTGATGCAGTTGACAGAGGATGGTCGCGGGAGTACATTGGCGCAGTCGAGGCTCATTTTGACCCGTGGGACTCATGGTTAGATGTTTTGAGGGTTTTGGTGATATTTTGGGTTAATGGTGGATTAGACAGATTTATTGTATAGATAGATACATTTTAGGTTGTTGGATCTGGATAGGTTTATGTATTAATGTTTTGAAATGTTTTGGAAATTAATTTTATAATCTTTTGTTGATTTCAAAACAGGAGGATTTGTTTAGGTTTTAAACATATCCACGCAGTTCGTTTTCAGGAAAATGTACTTCGTTTTAAATAGATTTTGAGTTGGTTTTAGATGAGGTTATGGAGAACGTATGAACGTTAGGCAAGTTTATGTTAATTGTATGGTGGAAAACATATGTATGCATGTTGATAGTTGTGGATGAAGTTAGAATTGTTATAGGTCATGGGTATAAGGCTGCGAGGAGAAAAAGAAGGGAAGGAAGAAGTGAGGAGGCAGAGGAGATGGCGATCGATCGCCCAAGGGTGGGATCGATCGCCCAAGAGACGCCACGCTCTGGAAGAAATCCAGAGCGGGTGGCGATCGATCGCCACAAACGGGCAATCGATCGCCAGAACTTGGTCAGGGCGCGATCATGGATTGCCTGGGAGGCGATCGTTGGCGGATATAACGATCGCCGAAGGGCTATCGTTCGCTGAAGCGAGGGGCGAACGTTCACCCCTCCATTTTGTCTACAGGCGATCGATCACCACAATGTTTTACACGGCTTTTGCTGTTTTTGCCCTCTTCTCCTCTGCCGATTGTTTTCATTTAATTTTAATAGTTTTATTTAAATTGTTTTAAGTTTAATTTAAATGGTTTAACAACTTAGACTTCACCGATTTTAGTTTCATTCCCGATCCCGATTTGAAAGTTTTATTTTCCGCTCAAACATAAGGTAAAAAGTTTTAAGTATAAAAAAAAAATAGTACGGGAAATTTTTGGGTACAGTGTTAGGGTCGTGACACAATCTTTGTAGGATCATCTGCAGAGGTAGAGGCTCCCTGTTCTCCCTTGAACATCCAGATCCCGTTGACTTCAACTAGGTCTATTCGAATCAAATGAAGCCTATCAAATACATCGCCGAATCTTTGAGCTCTCATATGCTCTCCAATCGGTAGTTGAATCCGAGTTCTCTTGATGATCTTCTGAATCAACGTGTCATACGACAGATTCTTGTTGCACATCTAACCAATCTCATGCATGCGACCTAACATCACGAAGCCATGGTCAAACATTCTCCTGCTATACAGCTTCTCTATCACATATAGGTCCATGCAGCTCATGAGATCTCTATGTTAATCCCGAGATAGAATTGTATGAGTTATCAGATTATGAATAACTCGAGCTCTGATATTCAAATCCCTAGATATAAGCTTCACAAACCCTATGATGTTAGGATTTCGATGAATTTACCTAAGGAAGTTAAGTCTCTCGGTTGATCTGAAAAAGTCACAATCTCAGAAAGCATGATAGTTTCTCTCCACCTCAAAGCCTTTTCCTGAAAACCCGAATAATTCATTAACCATCTCTAAGGTTATAATAATCTTTGTACCAAGGATGTACGTCTTCAAACATTTTGCCCTCCCGGCAGAGGTTAAGTTTGCATAAAACAAACGAACAATTTACTCGCAGCTATCGCCCCTCAATCCATTCCCCTGTATAGAGCGATTTTGTTGAATATCTTCTTGATTTCAAATGACTCCAAACCTCTAAAGTTGACGGTCTTCAAATGAATAATCGAGCGGTTTGACATATCCTTCTCAAACTACTCTTGACACATCTAATTTCAAAATTAAATAAAAGTATTCTCAATTGGCGGTCGTCGCGCTTGAGATAGAGAATCTTGGGACAACAGTGATAAGTTTGTTGGACCTCTTCAAAATGGTCCTCATTGTGATAACGATGAGTGATTTGGTGGAGCACGTTCCAAACCTCTTTGTGACAAGACGACCTTCCGTTTTATCATCAATTTCGGAGTTATTTGGGCAGAATTTGGCGATTTAGCTCGAATTGGGGATTTGTGGATTTGGGCGATCTAGGGCTCAGATTTTGTGGGGGGTTTTTTTAGACAATATTTGAAGGAAACGCTTAGGGATTGAAAAATCAACATGGTGTGAGGCGTGAAATGGTTAGATTTTTGGTCAGAATCGCTGGGGAGCTAAGAGCTTTTAGTTTTTTCTGAAAGTAAGGGTGGAATGGGGGCCGATTTCTTATACAACGTCGGGGATTGACACCCCTGCCCCCTCGGTTCTTGGGCAACGACCCCATTCTCAAAATTAGGGCTAATAACAAGGGCCGATCCGGGACGGGCACCCCATATTCTCACTCGGCCCAAAAATTAAGTAACAGAATAATGGGTCTTCGCGGCCCAAAAATTAGGGCTAAGAACGGGGAGTCGTTCCAGGGCACAGACCTCTGGTCCTAAGAACCTCTAAAATGGGGGAGGCATGGAATGAGGGGTTGTTCTGGGATGGGGACCCTGCATTCCCGAGAACCCCTAAAATGAAGGAGGCACGAAACGAAGGCTTGTTCTGGAGCAGGGACCCCTTGTTCCTGAGAATCCCTAAAATAAGGGAAGCAAGGAATGAGAGGTCGTTTTGAAGAGGAGACCACTTGTTCTCGAATTACGTGCAGTGCATATTAAACGGGGGGTCTCCACCTCCCAAATTGACCCCGCCCTAATATGTCCAGTGCCACGTAAGCACTGGACAGAAAAGGGGCCTTTCAATTTAGATCGGCCCTCCATTTTACGCGTAAATTCAGAACAAGGGGTGATCGGCACTCCGCTAGGGTTTGATTTGTTACATTTTGTATAGTTTAAGATTTTAGTTATTAGAATTATTAGTTTAGGAGGTGTGTCAAATTAACTCCATACTTTGGGATTCAAATTAGTTTTTACCCAAACTTTTTCCTATTTCCTCCTTAAACCCATTGGAGCGGGTCTTAAATCCATCTAACCATAGGCTCTTCTCTCCATGTACAAATACCCTCATACTCTCAGTCTTTTTCACCATAAACCGTTATCTGCCTTTGTTACTACTCCCGTGTTGGTTATCGTCTTCTTCTTCTTGTTCTTGCTCTTAACCCTGATTCTCTACAACTCGCTCCTCAATGGTGTCACGACCTGAGAAGGGGCCGGACAGAAATGTCAGGCTAAACGATCAACCTCGGGGAGGTCCACCGTCTAACCTAAGGCTGAGTACGGAAGTTTTTACAATGATCCAAGACTCCTCAATGTAACAAATATGAGAAACGAGCAATAATAGAAATACTAGAAAAGTAAAGATAGTTACAAATCCAAAGTTATAGCAATATCCAGAATATGTTCTTACATTTCACGAAATGCCGAAATAAAAATAAACACGACTCCTAATTGATTGATGCCGATCCATCTCACTTCTGCTTCCTTCTTCCTTTACCTATGGAGGGGGGAGTCGTTGGGGTGAGTGACACACTCTGTATGGGAGATTATATCTACCACTCACGTTATAATGCATGTCAATTATAAAATCAATGAATGAGTATCAAATCTCAAAACCAGTTCTATGTTATTAAATCTCTTCTCATTTGTAGACAAATCGATCAGGCTAACTTTTAAAATAAAGTAAGTGTATACAAACTATGCCTCATTATCTATATCATACTACATAGTCAAGTGCACAGTGAAAAAGGAGACCACACAAGGATCCTCCGAAACACACCACACAGAAAGGCTGCAATAACATTAGACAAGACCTCATAAGGAGAAGAGATATAGTGAACCACCAAGGGGATCACAATCGACATACCCTGGGCCTCGTGGATCACACGATAACTCACCAGGAGGTAATCAACGATCACTCTCGATCGGTCGGCATACCTTGGGTGGTCTCGTGGATCACACGGTGGCTCACCAGGAGGGAATCAATGATCACTCTACCCTGGGCCCTCGGGGACACTGCACAAGAGACTTATCATACCGAGGGTAACAACGAACAGACACTGGCCAGGTCGGGTAACAAGGCTAGCATAGCTCAGAGTCGATTCCTCCATTCGCGGGGAGTACCAAACAGGACTAGCATAGCTCCGAGTCCTTTCCTCCTATTATCAGGGGGAGTACCTATCCAAACAAGTGTGGGGAGTATCACAGCAACCCTCAAACACGGTTGCACTGGGCAAAATCCCCTAATACTCTTAGCTGGGCCCCGCTAAGAGTGCCAAACGATTACCTCCAGAATCAACTCCAAATTGCAATACAGAAAACCATGTAATGCATCAGAAAACCAATCCACAATAAAACATAACAGCATAGTATAATGATCAATCTCAACTCAAACCCGTCGGCAAGGCAAGAAAACATGGCAATAGGCAGTCAAATCAAGTTAAAAATATATATACTTATCTAATGCAATATGCTCATGTTTTTAAAACAGCCGACATCAATATCAATGGTAATCCATCAAAATAATATGTATATATATATGCATGCCATGTAGTTATATCGCAGAAAGTATAATAACCCATACCACCGAGACGAGTCCTCTTAACTTCAGTGGTCCGTGTTTCCTCGGGAATCGTCTCGAGGTCTGCAAAATCCTCCGAATCTGGGAGTTAACAATCCAATTGGGGTTATAAACGATACATACGGGGAGCCAGGGCGAAAACAGGCCCAAACGACTCGAGTTGACTTTTTAGTCAAGAAGTCAAAGGCCAAAAAGTCAACGGTCAAAAAAGTCAACGGTCAGGGTCGGACCGGTTCGGGTCGGACCAGTTCAGGTCGGACCGGTTCGGGTCAGACCGGTTCAGGTCGGACCAATTCAGGTCGGACCGATTCGGGTCAGACCGGTTCAGGTCGGACCGATTCGGGTCGGACCGATTCAGGTCGGACCAGTTCGGGTCAGACCCAACCCAATTGGTCTCAGGTTGGACCCGAAATGAATCGGGTTGGTCAAGGCCCAAACCCGAGTCGGCTCAGCCTGACCCAGCCCAAGCAACTCGGCCTTGGGCCCGAGTCAACTCGACCTAGTGCCTGAGTTGACTCGGCCCACCGTCGAGTTGATTTGGCCGTCGAAAGCCGAACGCCAACGACACGTTGGTGAACTCGCAATGTCGAAAAAATCGTGTTTTCTTACCTGTTTTTCGTCGAAACTCGTTTCCAACACATTTCTTATTTCTTTTCCAGTCGATTACTGCCAAAAACACCAAGAAATCGACCCTAAATCTCAGATCGACAAATTTCTAAAAGCCCAAAACTTCTCAGATGAAAATCGGTAAAGAAAAGGCTTACCTTCAAAAATTGCCCGTCGCTAACGTTGATCTACACTTCGAGACGAATGTTTTGACACCAAGATTTTGCCGAACGGAGGTCAAAATCCCGCCAGTCGATTTCCCTCTTCGCGGTTGTCTCCTTCTCTCTGTCTCTGTTTTGCTTCGGCTGAATGAAAATAGGTTTCTTAACCTATTTTTTCTTTTATTTTATTTCCTTTGTTTTAATTTCTTTAAATTCTATTTTAATTCATTTAAATTTTATATTAAACCTATTAAACTTATCTAATAGATTTTTGTTTTTCAAATTAAAACTCTCGAATAATTTTGATTGACTAATTTGAATGTTCTACTCCTGAGAATTTAATCCACTTATATTGCGCGAAAAGTTTATTCAGAAATTTTCATTCACTAAAATTTGACAGATTTCACAAGTGGTCTCTCCGCCGGCCTCTGTTGGGTGCTTTCTTTTGATCCTTAACACGGATCTCCACCCCACACAGTTCATTAAGTTTGCAACTTCATTCTAAAATCTTTACAGGATCAAAACTATAAATTTTTATGCAATTCGTTTGGATATCTATTTTTTTCTCTTGGGTATGTTTTTAATCATTTGTATACTATTTTTTTCAATTTTTTTAATAGATGTCTTCTTCTCTGAGCAAGAACACAATTCACAGTTCTTCTCCATTGATGAGCTTAGAAGCAAGGTATCGTCACTATCTTAAGGTTTGATCAAGTTTATTCCTTGCGGGCGAACTCTATCAGCTGACATGTCGTCCAAGAACTGGTTGGCTCAGCATGTTCTCTCTCCGGCCATGAAGAAGATCGCCTCCTCTGAAGAATTCTCCGTCCCCATCCTAGATTCATCCTCTTCGTTCGGAAGGTAAGGAGATTCAGATTGGCGATCTATTCGAGATGAGAATCTGAGGACTGAGACAGAGAGACAGCCATTATCGATCGATATTCGGAGCTCCGGAAATACGTACTGAAAGTCTCGGATCGGAGACCCACTCTAATGGGTTCTCATGGATGGGGAGAATGGGGAAAAGTCAACGGATGGAAGTTGATAACACTTTAAGTGTAGGGTTAAAATTGATAACAATTTAAGTATAAAATTGAAATGGATGAAAGTACAAATAATGTTTTGCAGGCAACTCAAAATACAATACTTTGAATTATTTTCTGATCCCACAACTAGCGTTGAGTTCGAATCTTCAAAAATTTTCATGCACGTAAATCTTTGATTTTTCGGGATGTAAAAAGCTATCAAAACATTTAGAAATGATTCTCTTGAAATTAGTCGAGAAGAAGTCGATATGCTAGATGGTGACAATTATTTGATAGAACAAAGTATGATGACATCAAGTAGCCTTTATAGCTCCATCAATCATGCCCAACCTCCTTTTGGGTAATGCTATAAACACAGGTGGAGACTGTCGTACTGTTTTATACACCTTCAACCTTGACCTTGATAGCGATGGGAAAGTGAAATATACTCTACCCATTTTTCTACAAGTAATGAGAAATTAAATAAAATATCACAATTTAATGCAGAAAAGTCTTTGATGTGAAAAGAAAATATTCAAATGTCATTCAATCAAAACAGTTGAACTTTGTCATCAATTACGCAGAACGATCTATGTTAGAAATAGAGATATTTGTTCGTCAAGCTTTATCATATGGAAGATACTAACATAGCGTTAGAATATCCACACGTTGTCTCGTTAGTGAATTCCTTAAACTCATATTCTTACGATGATTTTATCAAACATCTTACGATTTACGATTAGAATTTTTTCATTTTCTGACACAGTTTCTCTTCCACCACGATCTCTATCTAGATTGAAGAATGATACTCAATGATACTCTTTTACGTTATTACTACAACTAAGTTATCTTTTTTTTCTTTTGGAAGATCTAAACAGTCAATCTATGATATCTACAATTGGAATATCTCTTATTTTTGGCTCGGTTCTTCCACCACCGCAAATCCCATCTAGATTCAATCATAGTACACTTCGTAATGTTCCTTTCTTTCGGATCAAATAATGAAACAATCAAACTATTACTATTAGCATGTTTCTTGATGACACGTCTGAAATCTTTTTGGGATGCAGAATGTCTCCAACAAACAACTACCACCATTTCAATCAAATCAAAGACAAGAAAACAAGATGAAAGATCTCCACTACCACCATCATTACCACTATCATTTCATCATAGTTAACCTAACTGGACTGTGAGGATGGTATACGGAATTCAAGCTTTCCTTATTTGCTAAGAAGAGTCACCATTTCCGTACGTTCTAATCATTTCTTCTTCCCCAAATTAGGTTTATTTGAACAGAAAAAGTTGAATCTACACAGAAAACAAAACGCCGAGAGATCCTACGGCTATACCATAGATTAGATGGACCTCAGGAGATAAGGTTTACGATAGATGACATTGTTCCTACAGCAAACAGAATCAATAGGCAAGCGAAAAGGAAGAAGACGAAGAAGAAGACTGTTCAATCAATAGTCGAATTGAAAATAATCATCAACCTCAGACATTACGTCTTCTTGGAAGGATTGCAGAGTTGACGACAGCACGGCTGGGAAATGTCCGGATGAATCCAAACCCCCGAGATCCGGCGATACTAGATAATCTGACGATGAGGAATAAACGCGGGCCTCATCGCTCACTGCTTCCATCATTTCCTGCTTCACTGAAGAGGAGGAAGAGAAAAAGGGAAATCGGCCATCGTTGCAGACCGGACCGTCGAAGCTGAGGAGAATGGAGGAATCAGAGGGATTTGAATCCAGAATTATTTCTGGAGATTTGAACGAGCCGCTGCAGGTATGGTGGCCGTAGTAAGTAGTCCGATATTGGGAGGATCATATTGGATTCTCTGAACTTGTTTGCTCGCCTGGCAACCTTGATCCATTTTATGGGTACATCGGTAGTAGTTTCTGGGTTATTTTACAAAAACAAAAACCGATCAATTACGGCCACCCACAAAGTAAGAAACTTCCGATCAGGATCAGGTTTATCTGTACTTTCTAGTCTAACCAAATAACCTACCTAGGAAAATGAGCGTTGAGGATCGCTTTTTGTCCGTACTTTCTCCAAGCATGGCCATCATCGACGAGGGTTGAGTCTTCTGTTGCCCTTGTGTCCGAAGTCTTTCTGCAAAATCATGGAAAAATGTCAGTTCCGTACTCCCTTCCCCCTGACCAAGATCACATAGAATTCGAAGAGAATAAGGTTTTACCTTCTCTTGTAGCAACCTCTCCGATCCTTAACAGCCGAACTACTATAACTTTCGCCGGAATCCTCAGACTTTAACGGAGAATTTAGGCAGCTACTGACAGGAATCTGAGAACCCTCATCGTAGTCGTTGCAGTTCAGCATGGCAATGGTATTCGTAAAAGAATTCAAGATCTTGAGGGCCAGATCTTGGGTGGCGGGTGAAATCTCAGCTCCGATTGAGTTCTGAAGAAGGGTTTGTAGCTGCTGGGTGAGTTCTCGGCCACGAATCAGTTCATTCGTTGCTTTCCGCCGGTCAGCAGATAAACTCTCAGACAAACAGTTCTCCATTTCTCCGTCTAGTGAGGCTTAGTACTTGCAGTGAAGACCTGCTCAAGATTCGAGGAGGAGAAGAGGGAAAGAGCAAACCTAAACTCAGACAGGCTCGGATAAATACAAGGAAAATATAGGGTCGAAGGACGCTTTCATACCCTTATAAACTATCCCCCATTCGCATCTTATAGCATGTTGCAACACGCACCGTATGAGAGGTTATTTAGTTTTGTTGACGTAAAGAGCTGATTGGAGGAAGGGGGAAGGGGAACCAATAGCGCGTGAAGCAAAAGAGGGTATTCAGCTTATGACTAAGTCTGAGGTCATGGTTGTGACCTCACAGCGAGTTCATCACTCCTTAAATATCTATTATTATTATCAGGGTAAAATCCAATTTAACCTAAACGTTTGAACTCAATTTTGTTTAAAACAAAAGTTCAAAGTTCCGCTATAGATTACAACTAAAATAGCAGTCTTAATTGCACTTCCTTATAACGTAATATTATAATATAAAGTTAAAATATAAATGTAGAATTTTCTATAATTTACTTGTAAGTTTTAATTGAAATTTAATAATCACAAGTAGCAAAGACTTTTAACTTGTACTAAGCACAAACAAGTAGGTTGTCAATGACCCAAATTACCTTTGACAGCTTGGGAGAATAGTTTTACACAAAGGGGCACTTTTTGTTTCCTAAGACGATGTTTGATATCTATGTGATGTGATCCAAGGTGCCAATAAGTTCAAGTTCAAGGATCTTAACCCATTACAAAACTTAGGAGGTCCAATGACAAGTCAAAGAAACAAGGAAATGCACATTAGGCCTAAAAAACATCAAACGACTGCAAGAGACCATGAAGCACGCATGCCTAGACCCAGCTGTGCGCGCCTAGATCCAACAGCGTGCCTAGACTTAGCAGCTTGCGCGCCCCACTCACACGCGCCCAAGCCTGTGCACTTGGCCTGCTTCCGTCTACTTGTGCGCAAGCCCATCGCAATGCCCAGCCTCGCGCACCTGATTGCCAACCAAACCTTTAGTTTTTAGAGTTTCTTCGTTTTATTTTTATTTTTATTTTTATTTTTGTATTTTACTTATTTTGCCCATTTAAACATATGAATTGGACTTTATTATGAGAGTTTTGTTGATTAATGAAAATTAGCTTTATACTTGTTGAGAGAGTCTTCTCTTTAGTTCTTTACAAAGAACGCTATCTTCTTCAAGTATTAACTTGAAAGATCAAGTTTGATAGTTTTGGTACAACCAACAAGTTTGGTTCGGGTCAAGCTCCTCTTATTTGATAGTTTCGGTTCAACCAACAAGATTAGTTTGTGTCAAACTCTGTTATTTGATAGTTTCGATTGGGATCAAGTTCCCTGTTTTTCTTGAATCCAAGGGATTTCTGTGAATTATTCTGCGTTGTTGTCAGGTCTCGGGTCCTTTCGATCAGAGGTTCGCATCATTTGGTATAAGTACATTGGCTCTGCCGATTCAAGGTACTATCGTTAAATTTTATTGTCGATCTCTGCTTCATCTTAGTTTTTTTATCCAACTAATAAAAAAAAAGTTGATACATTTCAAGCCAAGTTTCAATTTTTATTAAAAAAAGAAAGAAAGAATTTGTATCTTTCTTGCAAAAGGCAAAGTAGTAAAAAAAAAGCCATAAACTTTATTATTTTTATTTTTGTTTCTTATAGCATGAATTGTGGAAGGAGATTCTCTAGAAAGAAATATATATGCCAAGAATAGGCTGATGAAGAATACTACTGACGAAAGCAAAATCGAGAGACAAAAACTTTGTGGAGAGAGCTCAAGCAACTCAATGACAAAGGTATAGAGGGATACTACAAAGAGTTTGATGGAACAAAAGGTAAAGAAACAAAAATTGAAAGAACAAGAGGTGAAACAATAGGTTGAAAAAGAAAGATACTATCGACGAAAGAAATTTAGGAGTGCAAAGCTTCGTTGAGAAAGATCGAACAACTTTTTGGCATGATGATTGAGGAATACGAGAGGGCACAAGAGGCAAAGAAACAAAAATTAAAGGAACAAGAGGTTAAACAAAAGGCCGAAGAGCACAAGGTAGAAAATTTTATTTTTCCTCTAAAAATCAAACATTTGGAGGAAGAAACAATTTTTCAAAAGTGCAAAGAACTTTACAAAGAAGAATCACCAATCGAAGAGCATAAAAAAGAGGAGGATAGTTTTCTTCAAAAGATTCAATTTTTATGGAATTTCAAAAAAAGGAAGACAATTTTCCAATAGAGAAAAGTTTCCAAGAAATCCATGAGATTCGCGAAGAAAAAGTGATGTTCAACCATAAGCCAAAAGAGAACGAAGTTGAGGTACAAAAGGTAAAAGAAATTGATGAAGAAAGTAAGAAAAATAGTATGATGTTACCAAGGGAGCAAGCACTTGTTACTTGTTCTAAAGATTTGTTTTTTTCTAACAATCTTAATCTTTTTTCTAGTGTGAATTTCTTTGTATATGACAAAGAGATTCGAGAAAAAATCTCTTCAAAGGGAAAGGGAATGATATGAACCAAGGAAGACCAAAAGTCAAAGCTTCAATCAAAGATTTTCCAAACATAGGTAAAGATTCATTGAAGGAAGATGATGCATTTGAAAAGGTACAAAAAAAGTTTTTGATTAAAGCTATCAAGTGAGATTCTTCAAGAAAAACAGAGAACTTGACCCTAATCGAAGAATTCGATGGAATTGAAGTTATCAAATAACGGAGTTTAACCCAAACCAAAACTGTTGGTTGAACTGAAACTATCAAACAAGAGGAGTTTGACCCGAACCAAACTTGTTGGTTGAACCAAAGCTATCAAGCTTGATCTTTCAAATCAATACTTGAAGAAGATCGCGTTCTTCGTAAAGAACTAAAGAGAATACTCTCTCAACAAGCAAAAAGTTAATTTTCATTAATCATCAAAACTCACAAAACAAAGTCCAAATCATATGTTTAAATAAATAAAATAAATAAAATACGACAATAAAATAACCCTAAAAGCTAAAGGTTGGGCTGGCGGTCAGGCACGTGAGAATAGGTTGGCGTACGGCAGACAATTCCAGGTCAGGCGCTAGGCGCGTGTGGGTGAGGCACGTAAGCTGTAATGTCTAGGCATGCTGTTGGATCTATGCGCGTGCAGTTGGATCTAGGCGCGCACATTGCATGCTCTATTGCACCCTTTTGATGTTTTTTGGCCTGAATGTGTTTTTCCTTGCTTCTTTGATTTGTCATTAGACCTCCTATGTTTTGTAATGGGTTAAGGTCATTGGGCTTGAACTTATTGGCACATTGGATCACATTATTCCCTCTCACTTCAAAAAAATTCATCCTCGAATTTTTATCCTTGGAGATTGAGCCCGTGATTTTATTGTTTATCAAACAACCCTCATAGAATGCACCTTTAAATTCCTGAAAATTAAAAAAAAATTCTTGTAAGAGAAAACGTTAGATTGTTAGATAAATAATTTTTCTTGCACCAAGGTATAAATGTATGTTGTATTGCTAACATCACACTTTTTTCCGCCGTTTCAACTTTCTCTTGTTGAATTTCCATAAAACTTGGATCTTTTGGAAGATAAATAACTTCCTTTTTTAAGTGTTCCTTGGTCGATTTTTCTTCTTCGTAAAGTCCGTTGCACTCTTGAAAAATTATTTTTTCCTCCAAAGTTTCAATTTTTAGAGGAACGACAATTTCATCTTCCTTGTGCTTTTTGACGGCTAATTTGATCTTTTTCTTCTCGTTATAAATATAACTATCGATCATAAGACCCAACTTTTTGTTCTATTTCGAATAAAATTCGGATGCACTTTGATCTTGGGATGGAGGAATCACCTTTTTGATATCGCTTAGGTTTTCATCCTTTCTATGTGTCCTTGTATCCTTTTCTCTTTTGTAATTTCCATACTTAAGTCCAACATCCTCATAATCATGGTTCATGTGTGCTTTGCTTCTCCGCCTATAACTATTGGAAGGGGATTCCATCCGATCTAATCTGATGCTTAGCGCATTAACTTGATCTTGCATGGCGCTCATGAATAATTTTAGATCCACTGTCTTGTTCTTTACTCATGGTTTTTGACCAACAATAAGAAATCATAAGTCAACGTTAGATTAATAAACGATAATTTTGATAAAGCAAAATAATGTATAGACCTTCCTCTCCCTCACGTGTTTTCATTCAATGGATGTCACTCTACTCGTTTTGCGCTAAAAAAAACAAAGACTTTTTTTTAAAATAATCTCACCCTCCTGTCATTTAGCTCTCAATCTTCCCTTATAACTCTTTATGTAAGAACTTGATTAATGATAAATATTCAACAAGTGAAAACTATCTAGATCAAATCATTAAGTTAAAAGATCCAAACCTTCAAGAGTAATAAAAATCAAGCAATGAGGAAGAACAAACTATTCGAGTAGCAATTGAGCAATAATTTGAATATTCGAATAACAAATATCTGCGAAATCCTAGAACAACATTTTCAAAATTCAAAACAAAGTTTTCAAATTTCTAGATCAATATTTTTGAAATTTCAAGATATGATTTTCTGAAATTCAAACAAAATTTTGAATTTGAAGATAATATTTTCTAAAATTCAAACAAAGTTTTTTTAATTTCAAGATAAGATTTTTTTTTAATTGAAGAATTTCGAAAGAAAGAATTCTGAACTCAACAAAAAGACAATAACACTATGAAGGATTTTTTTTCCTTTTCTTTTTTTAATTGTAGAATTTCGAACTATAAAAATCTACGAAGTAGAAAAAAAATAAAATTGACAAAAATCAATAAAGATTGAACCTTGAATTGTAGGAGCCTTTGCACTAATACTAAATGATGCGAACCTCGGATCGAAAGGACCCAGGACCCAGGACCCGACAATGGAGAATAATTCACAGAAACGCCTTGGATTTAAGAAAAACAGGAAATTTGACCCTAATCGAAGAATTCGATGAAACTATAATTATCAAAATAGAACCTTGACCCAGACCAAACTTGTTGGTAAGAACCAAAGCTATCAAGTGAAATTCTTCAAGTTTGACTTGAAGAAGATCGATGTTTTTCACAAAGAACTAAAAAAAATCCTCTCTAAAAAAAACTCAATTTTTAATTCAAACTTGTTCTAGTAAATCGAAAGTGTTTTTTCATTAAATAGGCTCTACGTTAAAATTAAATTAAATGCTAAAATAAAAGAAATAAAACAATAAAATAACTAAGAAATTTCGTGGGATAATGATTCTTATGTCATCTCATGTTTAAACTTCGTTGAACATGATTTGAATTTATTTGAGTAGATTCGGCTAAATAAGATATTTTCTACGATATTTGCATGCACTTGCATGTGCTTATACATGTGACTTTTAATTCTTGTGTGAGCATGTACTTGACGCATGTCCTTTTTAATTCTTACATGTGCATGACACATGTGTTTTTTAATTCTTACATGTGCATGTGCGTCGCATCCTCCCTTTTTAGTTATTTCGTGAGCATATGCATCACACCCTCTCCAAATCTTCACATAATCTTTATCTTTCTCCAATCCACATGAATATTTATTTCTTTTAAACTTGAGTGAATCTTTACGCTTCTCTATTCAATCTTTGTGAATTTTCAAGCATCTCTCTCCAAATATCTTTTTAGATTCTATTTGTAGTTTTTTAATCAAAAACTCATTTAGTATCTTTTCAAATACATCATCTTTCTTCAATGAATCTTTACCTATGTTTGAAAAATCTTTGACTAAAACTTTGATTGTTGGCCTTCCTTAGTTCATATCACTATGTCTAAACAAACAAGAACTAAATAATTAGAATGTGAATAGTGATTGGATAAGTGTTCCTCTAATAAACATTATAACGTGCTTGATAAGTTCCAATTTCTACTTTTATTCAATCCTTTTCAACTAAAAAATATAATAAATTTCCTTATATTAATACATATAAAATAAAATAACAAACCGTTATTTTCCAAAAATTGGCCCAATAATTTAACGAATAATACTACGTTTACTTTTTTATTCAATTCTCTTAAGAAACTCGCTGACGTGTCAAAGAATGATTGATGCAATTAATGTAATAAAATAATTTATTATATTAATTGCACATTAATTATATTAATCATTGTTTGATACGTCAAGAAGTTTTTTTTAAGAGAGTAAATATAATATTATTTTAAATTAAGTTATTATGTATGAATGGTTGATTATAAGTTTGTTTTGTTTGGAATGCTAATGAAATGTTAATCTAGAAGACATTGAACGCACGATTGGGTCCACATGCTTGCATAGGAAATTCTTAGTAGTTTTAAAATATTAAAAGAGCTTTTAGGAACTGTACGGTCTTGTCGTGTCTTATTTGTGTTCGTATTATACTAGGTTTTAGGTATATGACTTCTCAAGATACGGTAGTTCTACTTCTATTTCTTCTGCAAAATTGCATTTTATATTTCTTTTATTATTTGAACACTTCAAGCACATAGAAAATTGATTTTTCTAGAGATATTTTAAGTTAAAATAGAGAGGATATAATCGGGAGAGGAGAGGTGCAAAGAAATTTGTTCCTGCCAATAAGATATTGTTTGATTTAGGTCGAATTTCGAATAATTTTGTTTTTGAGTTTTACCTAAAAGTGTATTTTATTAATTTAAGACGAAAATTTTACTTATAGATCGATCTCTTTCTTTTTTCAAATAGAGTGAGGTTATGCAATCATATCAATATTATTTAGGCTTTCGATCAATCTTTCTCTCATACAACGGATTGCCAAAATTAATTGTTATTTATTTTTATTTTTTATTATGAAGATGGTTTTCAAAACAGTTTACCCAAAACTTACAACTATTTTGCTTAGTCCAGAAAAGAGGAAATCTTTTTAGAACTTAGATTCCCATTAAACCTCATGAAATTTAAAGCTCATCCCTATGCTTAGAAATGAGAAATTTCTATCATACTTAAAAAAATTAGACTAATTCGTAATTACTTCCCACTAAACAATGATTACATTTGTTGTTTCTGTTATCTTTAAACATTTTAATCAAATAAATGATAATTAATGGGAATTAACCTATCATTTCATTTCATTTTATTTTATTAAAATGAAAATAAAAAAAAAAAAAGATAATAACCCTAGGTATGGCTTATTATAAATTGCAAGATGATAAACTTTTGTCCAGTGCATGAGCTGTCTTAAATTACAATTATAAATTATAGTTTTATAATCTAAAAGGAAGAAAGGGGGACGAATGCACGTTACTATGAATCCAATGTCCAGATGATGAAAGTCAATGAAAAAATGAGGTACCAAAATAATAATAAATAAATAAATAAATAAATAAATAAATAAATAAATAAATAAATAAATAAATAAATAGGTAATCAATTTGGATGCGGTAACATCACACTTATGTCACATCTATGACCCAATATTTTCTGACTTTTCAATTGTTCCCATGATTCCCATCTTTAATACACCAACTGTCACATGAGACAACAAAATTTAATATGAACTATAGTATAAAGCAAGTGAATTGGATTGAGTTGAATAATTTTGTTTTTTGAAAAGTAAATTAATTGTTTTTTGCAACTAGAAATAGGTTGTGATGATGGAATAAATATTTATTAAAACAATTCAACTAAATTATTTTTAATTTTAAATAATATTATATCCAATTAATTACTTGTGTACTTTGCAAGTATGTTGATGTTTTATAATGATTCAATTACAAAAGGATAAATACACTAATGAAGCCAATATTGACTAACCCTTTGTGATATTGTCAAATATCGTGGAGTTTGATCTTGACCGAAAAAACAAATAAATTTTTTTATTAATTTTTATATATGGTTTGTAGAAGAACCTTTAATGACTTTTCGAATAACTACTTTTATCGAGTCATTCTTGAGTTCTCGTGTAAGAAGGCTATGAGAAGTGATGTCAAATGAGCGAATTCACTAGGTATCTTTTTATTGTTGAGTTATTATTAGATTTTAATTATTATCAGTTAAATTTTAATTATTATTATTATTTTTTTAAAATGAAAACTCTTAAGAATTTAAGAGACTTAATAGTGGATAAAATCATGTCAAGTGTTTGAGAAATCAGTAAGATAATTATTAAAAAATAAAATTTCATCTCCGACTAATATAAAGTTTTTTTGGATAAATTTAACTGAAGAATTTTATGAATTTCGGTCCGAGCAAATAATATCATACACTGATCGTGAAAATTGAGACTCTATAATATCTAACTAATCTATATTGCAATCATGTCTCTCTTCGTCATTACTAACTAAATTGGAATATTCTGAGCATGTGAAGTCATCAATGTATTCAATAAATTAGGGTTACGTCATTAGCCTTGAGTTTTGACTAGTTTGGATCACGAAACTGTAGTTTATTTAAAGTAAATTTAATGAGGAAAACTGATTGCTTTTTGTAGCAGTAATAACTACTGCCGATTTTAATGAAAAAAAAATCTCCATATTTTTTTATTAATAAATAAAATAATTATGAAATAATAATATCATTTATATGAAAAATTAATCATGCAAAGGAACGTATCAAAATATGAAATTAAAATATAAATTGTTCTTATACGATTATCTTTATCAGACAGTTAATTTACAAATTAGATAATACATTACAACCAAACTGGACAGTTGTTACGATTGCCAAATATTTGAGAACTAAGTTTCAAAAGGGGCAAAATTCAAAAAATTCAAAAAATTCAAATTTTCACTACCATTTCTAAATTTAACTAAAATAGCATGCAAGTCATCATTCTTCCTTTCCAAACCATTGATTTCTTTTTCAAAAGATGATGTGATATTATCATGCTTTTTCACCAATTCAACATTCTACTTTTTCAGTAATTTAGATTTAGATTTAAGTAGGTTGAATTGTTCATGTCATTTGTCAAAAGCATCTAATAGTTCACTTTCATCATAGTTCTTATCCAAATCACTAAAAGACTCATGTACCTCATTATCATTAGTCATGAAGTACATGTTTTCTACTTCTTTATCTTCAGATGATGTGTCTCCATCTCTATTATTTCAAGTGGCTTTCACTGCTCTCTTTCTAAATACTTTTGGAGTCTTCTTTCATTGTGGACAGTCACCCTTGAAATGCCTCAAATTTCCACATTCAAAACAATTGGATTCCTTTTTTTTTTGGTCGTTCTCTTTTTGTGAACTCTTTGCCTTACCATTTTCGTTGTTGGAGAAGCTTGTTGAACTTCCATATCATGAAAGTTATCTCCTCATCATCATCTTCTTATTTGATTCAACTTGATTGCTTGATGAGACTTTGATGAGAGCTATATCTTTCTTTTTTGAAACTTATTTCACATTTGTCTTCATTGTAATCTCGTGATTCATTAGAGATCCAATTAGTTTCCCCATCTTTAGCACTATAAGGTTTTGTGCTTCATGGATTGTTGTCACTTTATGTTGTAAAGATCTTAGTAAACACCTGAGAATTTTTCTATAAACTTTTTGTTAGGGTAAGTTTTACAAAAGATTTCAAACCATTAGTAATGTTAGTAAATCGTATAAATATTTGACTAATGACTTCATCATTATTCATAGAAAATAATAATCTTCGTGTACAAGTAGATTCATTTTACTTTCTTTAACTTGGTTTGTGTCTTCTTGTTTGACTTCAAGTAAATGTTAGATTTCATATGCATTATCTCACTCTTATACTCTATTACATTCATTTCTATTAAGAGCATAATACAACATGTTAATTGCTTTAGCGTTTAAGTATAATTTTGTTTATCGATGTCATTCAAAATCAAAAGGCAACCTAAATATATTCCTATTATTTTCAAATTTAATAGCAGTATAAGGTCCATTTTCTATTATGTGTGATCACAATCATACATTCTAGATTTTTAACACACATTATCATTGTCATCGAAAAATGGAAGTTTAGATATAGATTAACTTTCAACACACAATTAATTACATTAGAAGCCATTTATAATACAAATTTCTATAAAATTTTTAATCACAATTAAAGCTTAAGACCAATTCTGATACTAATTCTAGGATCCATATAACCTAAAAGGGGAGTGAATTAAGTTTTCTAAATTTTTTGTGTGATTAAATATCTTTATAGTTTGTTAACTTAACCTATCTATTTTCTCTCTTGTTTGATAAGTTATTTCATATCCAAGCAAGCAATAACAATAATGAGAGAGAGAGAGAGTGTAACACCCCTAATACTGTACCTATTTACCCGTACAAATTTTTCATTTTATACTTTTTACCTTTTTATGCTTTAAATAAAATTTAATACGGAATCTAAACCGAAGTTGAAATCAGAACTGAAGTCGGAATTAAAACTGAACTTTAAAAACATTTAAAACAAAACATTTTAATAAATAATTAAAACTAAAACATTTATTAAAACTTAAAATAAAACTATTAAAAGAAGGGAGGGCAGAATCGGAATTCTGCCCTCAGAAATGTAGCAGCGACCGGGCGCTGCAAATTGCAGCGCCCAAGCGCTGCATTCGCTGCATGTTGCAGCGACTGATCGCTGCAACATGCAGCGCCCAGTCGCTGCAAACATGCAGCGACTGGCGACTGTCGCTGCAACCTTGCAGCGACCCACCCTTCACTTTCTTCTTCACTTCCTTCTTGCTTCCTTCACACTTACTCTCTGGAATCTCAAATTCCAGAGAGCAACACAAACTCATCAAGCTCTCTGGAATCCGATTCCAGAGAGCAGAATTTCACACCCTTCTTTGCCCATTCTCTCATTTTACCTCATAACACTTATTGCCCATTCTCTCATTTTACCTCATAACACTTATGACTTAACTCAACCGACCCGCAGCAGACTTTGTGAAGTTCAACTGCATGGGTAGCTCTAAAAACCGAGCATACCAATACCAAATCTAAAGTCAATCAAAACATTTTCAAACATTCATTAAACAGTTCAAAACAAAACGTTTTACATACATTTACCAAAATGTTATCTAATCCCTATCCAGAATCCAAGCAACCTAAAATGTCTATACATTCATAATTAACATTAATCCCCCAAAATACGTACACAGACGATCCCCACGGGTCAAAAGCGCCTCGACTGCTCAGCGCACTCCCACGAGCATCAACCATCAACTGCCTCCGACATCAGGAGGAGGAACGTCGTCCTCACCTGGATCTACGTCACCTAGCAGATCACCTACACCATACAGACACATATGAGATATTGAAATCTCAGTAAGCTACGTAAATGCAGATGCATGCGTGCGTATGCCATTCAGAAATCATGCTCAGATTCAGATTACAGATACAGAATTACAGATTACAGATTCATTTTCATTCCTTTCAGATACAGAAACAGATACAGATACAGATTCAGATTACAGATGCAGAATTACAGATTACAGATTCATTTTCATTCCTTTCAGATACAGAAACAGATACAGATACAGATTCAGATTACAGATGCAGAATTACAGATTACAGATTCATTACGTCACAGACAGACAGAATTGTCACCGAAACCTCGACCCACTAACCCAAGGGGGCCCGTCCGGCGGTTGGACTACCCCGTGGGGTTAGAGAGGGGGGGTACACGCTTGCAACACGCACAGCCGTGCCTGAGCCCCATCTCGCATGACCAGAAACAGACAGATTACGTTTATTCATTCAGATTACGTTACAGATTTCATTTCAGATATACGTCCCATTCAGATTACAGATACAGAATTACAGATTACAGATTCATTACGTCACAGACAGACAGAATTGTCACCGAAACCTCGACCCACTAACCCAAGGGGGCCCGTCCGGCGGTTGGACTACCCCGTGGGGTTAGAGAGGGGGGGTACACGCTTGCAACACGCACAGCCGTGCCTGAGCCCCATCTCGCATGACCAGAAACAGACAGATTACGTTTATTCATTCAGATTTCGTTACAGATTTCATTTCAGATATACGTTCCTTTTCTTAAAAATACGTGCAGAAATTCCTTTTCATGACTTTCGAAAACCGTGATGCATGAACAGTTCATATCAGCGGAAAGTAAACAAACAGTTCATATCAGCAGACAATATAATATAACCTATGAACGATTAACCTAACTACCCAACCTAAACAACGTAAAACAAGGAACCCTCAAGGATCCTTGATACGACGACGAAGTATGGTGTAGACCTTTCGGTCAAGCAAGTCACGAGAACTTACCTCGAGTGCGCTGGATCTCAAGCTTCGTCCACTGGAGTCGCGTGTCTGAGGTAAAACACGATATTTGTCGTTAAACCCAATTTAAACGATTAAATGTCCAAACTAATAAATCCTTAATTTAACAAATCGAAGCTTTTAAACAACGACACAACGCCCGATAAATCTGGAAATCCATATTACGAGTTATTTCCGAAAACCCGTAAATTCCTAAATTTATACTTTTCCACAAATTGAATTATCTTCGTCCAATAACGTCAAATACGTTCAATACATACTTAATCAAGGCTAATCTATTAATTACGAACCCTAATTCGCGTTTTTGACGAGATTTAATCGAAACCCTAATTATTTAAAACGCCGTAAACTTCGAAATAAAAGCCTTAAGGTTGTAGATACATACCGAGGGTAGCGAGAGGAGAAGAAATGACGAAGAACGGAGGAAGAACGGAAGAAAACGGAGGTCGGACGGAGTCGGAAATCGCCGGCGGCCAGGGGAGCTCTCTCTCTGGAATTCCTTCACGCGACAGAGGAGAAGAAGAAGAATGAGGGAAAAGAAGATTTGTGTTAATTTATAAAAATTGATTTGCAAATTACCATTTTGCCCTACTTACTTAAATCTATTTGTTTCGTCCTTCGTTTCGTTAATCGTCCTTCGATTCGGATTCTCAAAAATTCCATATTTTGCCAATAGCTCATATTCATCGCTAGGGCTTTATTAAAACTGTCTGTTCTCAATTTGGACTCCATTTACTATTTCTACTAAAACGTCAATTATATTACGATATAGGTAATTACTCGGAATATAGCGGTTAATCTCCGAAAATTCCCATAATTTCCTTAAAATTCCCATTACTCGTTAGGATCGTAATGACGCTTTCTTTTCGTAAATCGGACCTGATTTGACATATTTACCGAAAATGCCACGTGTTATTAAAATATCAATATAATATAATATATCCAAAAGTCCGTACAAGCCGGATATTACAGAGAGAGAGAGAGAGAGAGAGAGAGAGAGAGAGAGAGCAAACAAGTTTGTTAACGTCATTTGGCCAAACTGCTTATGTCAGCTTTCCAAAGCTGTTCATTGAAGATTCTTTTCCAATAACCTTTTTGGTTACAATAGATTGATCTTCTAGGTATCAATCGGACCTTACAATGACCTTTCATGAGTGTCACCCTCTTTCTTTCTGCAAACACAAATATCAGGTTTGAAGATTTGAAGTACAATAACCTAACACTCTTAAGAATATATAATTTCAAGTGTATGAGTAGAAGAATTTAGATTTTTTGCTAAGACTCAAATGATTGTAAGTAAACGGGCAACACTTAAGGCAAGTATATTTTGGTAAATTGCATAGTGGAGAGTACTTTTGTATATAAACCTTCAAAATTCTCGAGATCCAATCAGCCACATCGACAAAGCGATCAACCCCTTCATGAATCATTATGAAGATTTATGAAGTGAAAGATTCCATGTGTATCTTTCGATTGACTAAGATGTATACGTCATGGTCATAATTTCAAACTACAGTATATAACGAGTGCTTTTGAGTTACCACCATGGTCGATCACTTCATAGTCCAGTCGACCACTACTGAATGTTTCAGAAAACTTGATGGTTTCAGAAGTTTTTTTGGACAACTTACTAGTCGATCGCTCAACCTATTTTGGTTCCGATTGTTTTTCATATAAAACCTACTTTGGCCTTGACCACAAAGACTTACCAAATGCATTAAAACTTCAAAATACTCATTTTAAGGGTATTTTCACTAGAAGCAACTATATATAAACTCATAATTAAATTCTTCATATAAAAGCCTCTAATCTCAAATTTAAATTATTCAATTACTTACAATCATAATCAAAACAATTGAGCTCAATCCCTATTAAACTAACGCTTCTTGGAGTCAAAATTTTCATCAGTCTTCTCTAGTGTTATTTTCTTACAACCTTAAACTGATTAGATCATTTCTCTTGAAGAGAATTTGTTTCTATTTTATCCTCTAAATTAGTTTCGAGATGAATGTAATGTGACCCTATTAGGTTTCATAGTAGAACATAATACGTTATGGTGCTCTCTACTTATTTTCACGGCATACGTGATATCTTTACTTAATTTACTAACTAGACAACGTATTTCTATGACTTTTTAACAAAGGGATATGTTTAATTGTCCAACCATCTCCAAGAAATCGATACTAATTCAATCACTTGTTAATTTCTTAAAGCTTTCACTCTCCACCATCAAGCACTAACAAAAACTACAATATTAATGTAGTCGATTAAAGCAAATGACAATGTCCGCAAAATTAATTTCTTCTTCATTCCTTTATTTCTCAGTTGGCCATCTAAGGTACAATGTAGTTGTTGTCTCTTTCCACATCTCCTATCACTTCTCATTTTCTTAGAATAATTATCAATTTAAACCCTGTACTTTATGAGTACCGGTAACCAATATCTCGTACTTTAAATTTCATTAATTTAAATTCTATATTTTGAAATTGTTCTCAATTTGAACCCTAAAGTATGAGGTTAATTTGATACACTCCCTTCACTAACAATCCTACAACCAAACCTTAAACTATCCAAAATGTAACAAATCAAATCCTGGTGGATGGTCGATCACTTCTCGTTCAAAATTTACTCCTAGAACGGGGGTCGATCTAAATTGAACAGCTCGCTGTTGTGTCTAGTGCTTACGTGGCACTGGACATATTGGGGGGAGAGTCAATTTGGGTGGAGATCCCCCGTTCAACGTGCAGTGCACGTGATTTGAGAATAAGGGGTTTTTGCCCCAAAACGGCCCTCCGTTGCCTGCCTCCTCCCTTTTAGGGGTTCTCGAGAACGAGAGGTCCCCCGCTCCGGAATGACCCATCGACACGCTACTGCAAAATAAGTGACAAATCATTATTTGACTAAGTTTAAAAGTCAACCTACGTGAGAAATTTCTTCCATTATCAAGATAGTGAGGAAGGATTTGAATGTCAACATTATACCAAGTTTTGCTAAAAGGGCAATAAGAGAAGCTCAAAAACTTAATGAAGAGAATGACGATGAATAATACAAGCTATTGTGGTCGTACGCAGAAGAAATACGTAGATCAATTTGTGTAGCACATTAGGCCTATAGAATTACTTGGTGGGCTCTGTCGATAATGAGTCGTGTGTATTCGAAAGAATGTATGGTGCATGCAAGGCAGGTTTGATGTAGTGTGATTGACCTATTATTTGTTTGGATGACTATCATCTGAAGGGCTCGTGTCCTAACTAATTATTGATAGCCGTCAGCATTAATGGTAATAATGAAATATATCTCGTTGCTATTGCCAATATGGAAGCAGAGTATATAGACTCATAGACGTGATTTTTTAAATTATTGAAGGAAGAGCTACAGACTGACTCGAGACGGATTGACAAAAGGTACAATGCATTTCTGATTGGTTTTTTCAAATATTGAGGCGTTGTGGTAGTTATATATTATTTTATGTTGACTTTGTTGTTATTTCAAATATCAAGATTGTTGCCTGCTGTGCAACATGAATTACCATCAGCCGAACACTACTACTGCCTCTGACATATGTACGCAAATTTCAAAAACTAATTTTGGGACAAAGTATATAGAGATGCAATGTGAAATGCGGCCAAGGTAACCACAACTTCTTATTTCGAGAGAGAAATGAGGAACCTACATCATATTAGCCCCGATGTCTATGCATATCTTCGAGGCACAAACCCAAGATATTGGGCTAGTCATGTAGTTTCTTCGATCCCCAATTGTGAACTATGATTAAATAATGTACGCGAGTCATTCAATGCAATTCTATTACCTGTAAGAAACAATTCAATTTTGACCATATTCGAGATGATCCGAAAGTACTTGATGACTAGAATTGTGAAAAAATATGATAAGTTGGCCTTGTCAACAGACGTCTTGTGTCCCCAGATATGAAAAAAGCTTTGAAGGTAAAACGTGCAGCTCAAAATTGTAGCCTTATATTTGCGTGAGCTGCACGATTTAAGGTTAGCAAAGACAACGAACAATATGTTGTCGACATAGGTACATGTGTGTGTAACTATTACAGGTGGAAGATTACTGGAATTCCGTGTGTTCATTCCATTCCGTGCATTCATTTCATGAAACTAGCATCGAAAAATTACGTTCATAAATACTTTCACTAGGGACTTATCTGCAGATGTACTCACACTTCATTTATCCGCTTAGTGGCTAACACATATAGCCATCCGTAGAAAATATGTATCAAATCCTTCCACCCGTAAGAAAGCGCCAACCTGGTAGGCTGAAGAAGAAAAAAGTGCGAGATGTCGATGAGCCGCCAAGTATAACAATTACTAGAAAGAGCTCAACTATGTCATGTGGTATATGTCGGCGTCAGGGGAATAATATTCGCACTTGTCTTGATAAGAGATCCACTTCAGACACTACTTTCGCTTCTGCTTCGCAAGACACGTTTATGGGTTTCCACACATTTGACAGAACACAGGTACATTTCAACACATTCTAATATAGTTTTTTATTTATATACATGAATCTTCTACATATGGCCGAGTTAAAAATTTATGACTATTTGGGCTGTAATTTATGTATTTATTATAGTGTGTAATTTATCTATTCATTATAATGAGATTAAGTTGTAAATTTGGGTAGAGTTTTTTGTTTTTTATGACTCCCTCATAGATAGTTTTAAACAATTCATGTATATTCAAATCACAATTGTATAACTCAAAGCTAGATCTAGATAATTAAATACAACTATAGAGTAAAAATATTAAGTAAAGTACAACCATACATCATATAACATAAACTAAATGACAAACATAAACTAAAGTTACAAACCAAACCTAAAATTACAAACATAAATTAAAAGTACATAAAATGAAATACAAAAAATAAAATAAACTATAGTGGGACATCGTCGTCATCTCGCTTCACCCAATCCATAAGGGTTTTCTTCAGCACTCTGTGGGACTCAGCTAGCTCTCTATGTGACATGGTGAGCTCCTCGACTCTGCCTACGATGAACTTTACTCTTTGCTCCATACTGTCTCACGTACTAGCTGTGTGGGGGGACAATGGTTGTGCAATTCGTTCTATGTAGGATCATCTGCAGAGGTAGAGGCTCCCTGTTCTCCCTTGAACATCCAGATCCCGTTGACTTCAACAAGGTCCATTCGAATCAAATGAAGCCTATCAAATACATCGTCGAATCTCTGAGCTCTCATCTGCTCTCCAATCGGTAGTTGTGTAACGACCTCTCTTCCCAGCAAGATATTGTCCGCTCTAGGGATTGGGCCGTAGCCTAATATCCTCCCCTCACGGCTTTGTTTGGCGAGGAATTCCCAGTTGGTCACCCAACCTGGTACTACTCTCGCCGAAGCACTTTTAACTTTGGAGTTCTTATGGGATCCGTTGCCAATTGTGCTCCAAAACGCGTCTTACTATTTTGGGATGGTCTCTTTACATATGTTTCATTTCCATATACTTCTTCAAGCGATGTGGGATTGTGACGACCCCCTCTTTACGACCCGTCACCTTCCGGTTCGCCCACGCGGACGTACCGCCATCCGAGTTCTGGTTCGTACACATACTTATACATCCGAGTCATCACAATCACCCCCTCTCGGAGGTCCAACGTCCTCGTTGGCCACATTTTCGGTTGGGTGCAGGCTCTGATACCATTTGTAACGACCCCTTTTCTCAGCAAGATATTGTCTGCTCTCGGGATTGGGCCGCAGCCCAATATCTTCCTCTCACGGCTTTGTTTGGCGAGGACTTCCCAGTCGGTCACCCAACCTGGTACTACACTCGCCGAAGCACTTTTAACTTCGGAGTTCTTATGGGATTCGTTGCCAATTGTGCTCCAAAACGTGTCTTACTATTTTGGGAAGGTCTCTTTACATATGTTTCATTTCCATATACTTCCCCAAGCGATGTGGGATTGTGACGACCCCTTCTTTACGACCTGACACCTTCCGGTTCGCCGGCGCGGACGTACTGTCATCCGGGTTCCGATTCGTGCAGCCATCGTACACATACTTACACATTTGGGTCATCACAAGTTGAATTCGAGCTCTCTCGATGATCTTCTGAATCAACGTGTCATACGACAGATTCTTGTTGCACATCTAACCAATCTCATGCATGCGACCTAAAATCATGAAGCCATGGTCAAACATCTTCCTGCTATACAGCTTCTCTATCACATAAAGGTCCATGCAACTCACGAGATCTCTATGTTAATCCCGAGATAGAATTGTATGAGTTATCAGATTGTGAATAACCCGAGCTCTGATATTCAAATCTCTGGATATAAGCTTCACAAACCCTATGATGTTAGGATTTCGATGAATTTCCCTAAGGAAGTTAAGTCTCTTGGTTGATCTGAAAAAGTCACAATCTCAGGAAGCATGATAGTTTCTCTCCACCTCAAAGCCTTCTCCTTAAAACCCGAACAATTCATTAACCATCTCTAAGGTTATAATAATCTTTGTACCAAGGGTGTACGTCTTCAAACATTTTGCCCTCCCGGCAGAGGTCAAGTTTGCATAAAACAAGCGAATAATTTACTCGCATCTATCACCCCTCAATTTATACACCCCGTATAGAGCGATTTTGTTAAACATCTCTTTGATTTCAAATGACTCCAAACCTCTAAAGTTGACAGTCTTCAAATGAATAATCGAGCGGTTTGACATATCTTTCTCAAACTACTCTTGACACATCTGATTTCAAAATTAAGTAAAAGTATTCCCAATTGGCGGTCGTCGCGCTTGAGATAGAGAATCTTGGGACAACAGTGATAGGTTTGTTGGACCTCTTTAAAATGGTCCTCCTTGTGATGACGATGAGTGATTTGGTGGAGCACATTCCAAACCTCTTTGTGACAAGGCGACCTTCTGTTTTATCATCAATTTCGGAGTTATTTGGACAGAATTTGGCGATTTAGATCAAATTGGGGATTTGTGGATTTGGGCGATCTAGGGCTCAGATTTTGTGGGGGGTTTTTTAGACAATATTTGAAGGAAACGCTTGGGGATTGAAAAATCAACACGATGTGCGGTGTGAAATGGTTAGATTTTTTGTCAGAATTGCTGGGGAGCTAAAAGCTTTTAGATTTTTCTGAAAGTAGGGGTGGAATGAGGGCCGATTTCTTATATAACGTCGGGGATTGACACCCCCGCCCCCTCAGTTCTTGGGCAACGACCCCATTCTCAAAATTAGGGCTAATAACAGGGGCCGATCCGGGGCGGGCACCCCATATTCTTTCTCGGCCCAAAAATTAAGTAACAAAATAATGGGTCTTCGCGGTCAAAAAATTAGGGCTAAGAACGGGAGGTCGTTCCAGGGCAGAGACTCATGTTCCTAAGAACCTCTAAAATGGGGGAGACATGGAATGAGGGGTTGTTCTGGGACGGGGACCCTGCATTCTCGAGAACCCCTAAAATGAAGGAGGCACGAAACGAAGGCTTGTTTTGGAGCAAGGACCCCTTGTTCCCCTGAGAATCCCTAAAATAAGGGAAGCAAGGAATGAGAGGCCGTTTTTGAGAGGAGACCACTTGTTCTCGAATTACATGCAGTGCATATTAAACGGGGGGTCTCCACCCCCCAAATTGACCCCGCCCTAACATGTCCAGTGCCACGTAAGCACTGGACAGAAAAAGGGCCTTTCAATTTAGATCGGCCCACCGTTTTAGGCGTAAATTCAGAACAATGGGTGATCGGCACTCCGTTAGGGTTTGATTTGTTACATTTTGTACTGTTTAAGAGTTTAGTTGTTAGAATTATTAGTTTAGGAGGTGTGTCAAATTAACTTCATACTTTGGGATTCAAATTAGTTTTTACCCAAACTTTTTCCTATTTCCTCCTTAAACCCATTGGAGCTGGTCTTAAATCCATCTAACCATAGGCTCTTCTCGCCACGTACAAATACCCTCATACTCTCAGTCTTTTTCACCATAAACTATTATCCGCCTTTGTTACTACTCTCGTGTTGGTTACCGTCTTCTTCTTCTTGTTCTTGCTCTTAACCCTGATTCTCTACAACTCGCTCCTCAGTGGTGTCACGACCTGAGAAGGGGCCGGACAGAAACAACAGGCTAAACGATCAACCTCGGGGAGGTCCACCGTCTAACCAAAGGCTGGGTGTGGAAGTTTTTACAATGATCCAAGACTCCTCAATGTAACAAATATGAGAAACGAGCAATAATAGAAATACTGGAAAAGTAAAGATAGTTATAAATTCAAAGTTATAGCAATATCCAGTATATGTTCTTACATTTCACGAAATGCCGAAATAAAAATAAACACGACTCCTAATTGATTGATGCCGATCCAGCTCACTTCTGCTTCCTTCTTCCTTTACCTATGAAGGGGGGAGTCGTTGGAGTGAGTGACAAACTCAGTATAGGAGATTATACCTACCACTCACCTTATAATGCATGCCAGTTATAAAATCAATGAATGAGTATCAAATCTCAAAACCAGTTCTATGTTATTAAATCTCTTCTCATTTTTAGACAAATTGACCGGGCTAACTTTTAAAATAAAGTAAGTGTATACAAACTATGCCCTCATTATTCATACCATACTACATAGTCAAGTGCACACTGAAAAAGGAGACCACTCAAGGATCCTCTGAAACACATCATACAGAAAGGCTGCAATAACATTAGACAAGACCTCATAAGGAGAAGAGATATAGTCAACCACCAGGGGGATCACGGTTGGCATACCTTGGGCCTCGTGGATCACACGGTAACTCACCAAGAGGGAATCGACGATCACTCTCGATCGGTCGGCATACCCTGGGTCTCGTGGATCACACGGTGGCTCACCAGAAGGGAATCAACGATCACTCTACCCTGGGCCCTCGGGGACACTGCACAAGGGACTTATCATACCGGGGGTAACAACGAACAGACACTGGCCAGGTCGGGTAACAGGGCTAGCATAGCTCAGAGCCCATTCCTCCATTCGCGGGGAGTACCGCACAGAACTAGCATAGCTCCAAGTCCTTTCCTCCTATTATCATGGGAAGTACCCTATCCAAACAAGTGTTGGGAGTACCACAACAACCCTCAAACACGGTTGCACTGGGTAAAATCCCCTGATACTCTTAGCTGGGCCCCGCTAAGAGTGCCAAACGATTACCTCCAGAATCAACTCTAAATGGCAATACAGAAAACCATGCAATGCATCAGAAAACCAGTCCACAATAAAACACAACAGCATAGTATAATGATCAATCTCAATTCAAACCCGTCAGCGAGGCAAGAAAACATGGCAATAGGCAGTCAAATCAAGTTAAAAATATACATGCCTATCTAATGCAATATACTCATGTTTTTAAAACAGCCGACATCAATATCAATGGTAATTCATCAAAATAATATGTATATATATGCATGTCATGTAGGTATATCGCAGAAAGTGTAATAACTCATACCACGGAGGCGAGTCCCCTTAACTTCAGTGGTCCGTGTCTCCTCAGGAATCGTCTCGAGGTCTGCAAAATCCTCCGAATCTGGGAGTTAACACAAGAAAAGAACCCCATTAAAACCCAATTGGGGTTATAAACGATACAAACTGGGAGCCAGGGCGAAAATGGGCCCAAACGGCTCGAGTTGACTTTTTAGTCAAAAAGTCAAAGGTCAAAAAAGTCAACGGTCACGGACCGGTTCGGGTCAAACCGATTCGGGACTTACCGGTTCGGGTCGGACCGATTCGGGTCCAATCGGTTCAGGTCGGACCAGTTCAGGTCGAACCGATTCGGGTCGGACAAGTTCAGGTCGGACCAGTTCGGGTCAGACCCAACCTAATTGGTCTCGGGTCGGACCCGAAATGAATTGGGTTGGTCAAGGCCCAAACCCGAGTCGGCTCGGCCTGACCCAGCCCAGGCCCAACTTGGCCTTAGGCCCGAGTCAACTCGGCCCAGTGCCCGAGTTAACTCTGCCCATCGCCGAGTTGACTCGGTCGTCAAAAGCCGAACGCCGACAACATGCAGGCGACCTCGCAATGTCAAAAAAATCGTGTTTTCTTACCTGTTTTTTGCCGAAACTTGTTTCCAACACGTTTCTTATTTCTTTTCCAATCGATTACTGCCAAAAACACCAAGAAATCGACCCTAAATCTCAGATCGACAAATTTCCAAAAGCCCGAAACTTCTCAGATGAAAATCGGGAGAGAGAGGGCTTACCTTCAAAATTGCCTTTCGTTAACGTTGATCTACGCTTCGAGACAAACGTTTTGACACCAAGATTTTGCCGAACGGAGGTCAAAATCCCGTCGGCCGATTTCCCTCTTCGCGGCCGTCTCCTTCTCTCTGTCTCTATTTTGCTTCGGCAGAATGAAAATAGTTTCTTAACCTATTTTCTTATTTTATTTTATTTCTTTTATTTTTATTCATTTAAATTTTATATTCAACCTATTAAACTCATCTAATAGATTTTTCGTTTCCAAATTAAAACTCTCGAAAAACTTTGCTCGACTAATTCGAATATTCTACCCTCGTAAATTTAATCCACTTATATTGTGCGAAAAATTTATTCAGAAATTTTTATTCACTAAAATTTGACGGATTTCACAAGTGGTCTCTCCGCCGGCCTCTGTTGGGTGCTTTCTTTTGAACCTTAACACGGATCTCCACCCCACACAGTTCATTAAGTTTGCAACTTCATTCTGAAATCTTTACAGGTTCAAAACTATAAATTTTTATGCAATTCGTTTGGATATCTATTTTTTTTCTCTTGGGTATGTTTTTAATCATTTGTACACTATTTTTTTCAATTTTTTTAATAGATGCCTTCTTCTCTGAGCAAGAACACAATTCACCGTTCTTCTCCATTGATGAGCTTAGAAGCAAGGTATCGTCACTATCTTAAGGTTTGATCAAGTGTATTCCTTGCGGGCGAACTCTATCGGCTGACATGTCGTCCAAGAACTGGTTGGCTCAGCATGTTCTCTCTCCGGCCATGAAGAAGATCGCCTCCTCTGAAGAATTCTCCGTCCCCATCCCAGATTCATCCTCTTTGTTCGGAAGGTAAGGAGATTCGGATTGGCGATCTATTCGAGATGAGAATCTGAGGACTGAGACTGAGAGACAGCCATTACCAATCGATATTCGGAGCTCTGGAACTACATACTGAAAGTCTCGGATTGGAGACCCACTCTAATGGGTTCTCATGAATGGGGAGAATGGGGAAAAGTCAATGGAGATGGAAGTTGATAACAATTTAAGTGTAGGGTTAAAATTGATAACAATTTAAGTATAAAATTGAAATGGATGAAAGTACAAATAATGATTGCAGCAACTCAAAATACAATACTTGGAATTGTTTTCTGATCCCACAACTAGCGTTGAGTTCGAATCTTCAAAAATTTTCACGCACGTAAATCTTTGATTTTTCGGGATGTAAAAAGCTATCAAAACATTTAGAAATGATTCTTTTAAAATTAGTCGAGACGAAGTCGATATGCTAGATGGTGACAATTATGTGATAGAACAAAGTATGATGATATCAAGTCGCCTTTATAGCTCCATTAATCATGCCCAACTCCCTTTTGGGTAATGCTATAAACACAGGTGGAGACTGTTTTATACACCTTCAACCTTGACCTTGATAGCGATGGGAAAGTGAAATATACTCTACCAATTTTTCTACACGTAATGAGAAATTAAATAAAATATGTAACAATTTAATGCAGAAAAGTCTTTGATGTGAAAAGAAAATATTCAAATGTCATTCAATCAAAACAGTTGAACTTTGTCATCAATTAGGCAGAACGATCTACTGTTAAAAAGAGAGATGAAAATTTGTTCATCAAGCTTTATCATATGGAAGATACTAACATAGCGTTAGAATATCCACACGTTGTCTCGTTAGTGAATTCCTTAAACTCATATTCTTACGATGATTTTATCAGACATCTTACGACTTACGATTGAAATTTCTCTTTTTTTCTGACACAGTTTCTCCTCCACCACAATCTCCATCTCGATTAAAAAATGATACTCTTTTTAGTTATTACTACAACCAAGTTATCTTTGTTTCTTTTTGGAAGATCTAAACAATCAATCTATGATATCTACAATTAGAATATCTCTTATTTTTGGCTCCGCTCTTCCACCACCACAAACCCCATCTAGATTCAATCATATTACACCTCGTAATGTTCCTTTCTTTTGGATCAAATAATGAAACAATCAAACTATTACTATTAGCATGTTTCTTGATGACACGTCTGAAATCTTTTTGGGGATGCAGAATGTCTCCAACAAACAACTACCACCACCATTTCAATCAAATCAAAGACAAGAAAACAAGATGAAAGATCTCCACTACCAACATCATTACCACTATCATTTCATCATAGTTAACCTAACTGGACTGTGAGGATGGTATACGGAATTCAAGCTTTCCATATTTGCTAAGAAGAGTCACCATTTCCGTACGTTCTAATCATTTCTTCTTCCCCAAATTAGGTTTATTTGAACAGAAAAAGTTGAATCTACACAGAAAACAAAACGCCGAGAGATCCTACGGCTATACCATAGATTAGATGGACCTCAGGAGATAAGGTTTACGATAGATGACATTGTTCCTACAGCAAACAGAATCAATAGGCAAGCGAAAAGGAAGAAGACGAAGAAGAAGACTGTTCAATCAATAGTCGAATTGAAAATAATCATCAACCTCAGACATTACGTCTTCTTGGAAGGATTGCAGAGTTGACGACAGCACGGCTGGGAAATGTCCGGATGAATCCAAACCCCCGAGATCCGGCGATACTAGATAATCTGACGATGAGGAATAAACGCGGGCCTCATCGCTCACTGCTTCCATCATTTCCTGCTTCACTGAAGAGGAGGAAGAGAAAAAAGGAAATCGGCCATCGTTGCAGACCGGACCGTCGAAGCTGAGGAGAATGGAGGAATCAGAGGGATTTGAATCCAGAATTATTTCTGGAGATTTGAACGAGCCGCTGCAGGTATGGTGGCCGTAGTAAGTAGTCCGATATTTGGGAGGATCATATTGGATTCTCTGAACTTGTTTGCTCGCCTGGCAACCTTGATCCATTTTATGGGTACATCGGTAGTAGTTTCTGGGTTATTTTACAAAAACAAAAACCGATCAATTACGGCCACCCACAAAGTAAGAAACTTCCGATCAGGATCAGGTTTATCTGTACTTTCTAGTCTAACCAAATAACCTACCTAGGAAAATGAGCGTTGAGGATCGCTTTTTGTCCGTACTTTCTCCAAGCATGGCCATCGTCGACGAGGGTTGAGTCTTCTGTTGCCCTCGTGTCCGAAGTCTTTCTGCAAAATCATGGAAAAATGTCAGTTCCGTACTCCCTTCCCCCTGACCAAGATCACATAGAATTCGAAGAGAATAAGGTTTTACCTTCTCTTGTAGCAACCTCTCCGATCCTTAACAGCCGAGCTCCTACAACTTTCGCCGGAATCCTCAGACTTTAACGGAGAATTTAGGCAGCTACTGACAGGAATCTGAGAACCCTCATCGGAGTCGTTGCAGCTCAGCATGGCAATGGTATTCGTAAAAGAATTCAAGATCTCGAGGGCCAGATCTTGAGTGGCGGGTGAAATCTCACCTCCGATTGAGTTTTGAAGAAGGGTTTGTAGCTGCTTGGTGAGTCCTCGGCCACGAATCAGTTCATTCGTAGCTTTCCGCCGGTTAGCAGATAAACTCTCAGGCAAACATTTCTCCATTTCTCTAGTGAGGCTTAGTACTTCCAGTGAAGACCTGCTCAAGATTCGAGGAGGAGAAGAGGGAAAGAGCAAACCTAAACTCAGACAGGCTCGGATAAATACAAGGAAAATTTAAGGTCGAAGGACGCTTTCCATACCCTTATAAACTATCCCCCATGCGCATCTTATAGCATGTAATGACACGCGCTGTGTGAGAGGTTATTTAGATTGTTGACGTAAAGAGCTGATTGGAGGAAGGGGTAAGGGGGACCAATAGCACGTGAAGGAAAAGAGGGTATGCAGCTTACGATTTAGTCTGAGGTCATTGTTGTGAGCTCACAGCGAGATCACTTATTAAATATCTATTATTATTATTAGGATAAAATCCAATTTAACGCTCAAACTATTATTATTTTATTTTAAATTCTTAAAATATTAACCTTAATAAATAAAAACTCAAACTATATAAAATCTAACAATTAAACTTCTGGCGGTCGATCGATAATCTATTATTCTGTATTTTACACATAGAACAAAGAACCGTTCTAAAAATGCATTACCCCGTTCTGTCGGGGATATTATTCCACGTCCCTCGCACGTGCACAACGGGGGACTGATCTAAAAAGAACAGCCCCCGTTCTATTCAGGGGTCAACGTGGAGTATAGAACCCCCGTGCACGTGTGTTGCACGTAAAAAAAAAGACACGGAGGCCGTTCATTTTAGCTTGGTCCCTTATTTTACAGAGCAATTTTAAAACGGGGGGCCACACCTCAAGACATTGGCCCCCGTGTGTTGAACACGATGAGCCTTATTCAAGACATGGCTCCCCGTGTTCAGGCCTAAGGCTGAGAACGGTAGGGGTGTGCAAAACCGGTTTCGGTTCGGTTTTGAGAGGAACCGAAACCGAACCGATCGATTTCGGTTTCGGACTTACCGAACCTAAACCGAACCTAAAATTTCGGTTCGGTTTCGGTTCGGTTTCGGTTTTACAACATATTTTTCAAAAAATAAAAAAAAATACTTTTCCATATAAAATTATAAACTGTCAAATATCATGTGTTACTTTTCCATATATTCCTAATTTATATGGAAAAGTATTCTATAACGTAAATGTCAAATAAAGTAATAATAGTTCAACTTCTATTTCAAACATGATTAATTGGCTTGAAATCAACCAAGTCTCTTAGAAATAGACTGCAAGTCCGTAAAAATAAACAAAAAATGACCTCATCTACACATCCGAGTGTAATGATTCCATGCGATTATCCAATGAGGTCGAGATTTTCTAGAATAAAAAACTCAAGAAGAATATAATTTAGCAAGGTCTTCCGAGAAAGCCTTTCGAATGACATCTCTTTTGAGCTTGAGAGCTGCTGTAACTAGACCAGATTCAGGAGTCCATGGCTTATGGAGGAGTTTTATCTTTGCAGGGATCTCAAACTTCTCCAGACGTGCCTTTTTTGCTTCCTGCCGATTGATTTCAAAACATGTAAGCACAATTATATGTCTCAAGCAAATACCACGATCTCAAATCAGTATGCGATAAATTCTTCAAGAATAAAAACAAAAGATCAGAATATTACAAAACAGTAATATTACAAAAAATCAGAATATTACCGAACCGAAACCGGTTTTGGAGCTTCATCGTCTTCTAAACTGAACAAAAACTAATGAAAGGTAAACAGTAAGCACTAGTGATATTACAAAACAGAGACATATGGCGTCAATACCACAATCTCAAACATGACATTATGTCGTGTGTTCACAAACACGACAGAGAGCAAAAATTGTTCTCTGTGAACACACGACAGAGAGCAAACAAAAAATCAAAAAAACGAATGAAACTATGAAAGAATAGAACATACCCGAATCGCCGGTGCTGCTGTGAGCTGTCGTCGGTGCTGCTGTGAGCTGTCGTCGCCTCGCCGTCGCCGAATCGCCTTCGTCTCTGGAGGAGAGCTTCGGAGATGAAGATTGAAGAATGAAGACAAGACACCAGAAGCCCCGACGATTTACAGATTTAGGGCTTCTGGTTTTTTTTTTTAATTTTTTTTTGTTTTTTAGTTAAGGTTTGGTTCGGTTCGGTTTTGACCGGTTTTGACCTATCAAAACCGAAAACCGAACCTAAAGCACCGGTTTTTATGAAATGCAACCGAACCGAACCGAACCTATGCTCAAAACCGATCAAAACCGAACCTAAATCACCGGTTCCGGTTCGGTTTCACGGTTCCGGTTCGGTTTGCACACCCCTAGAGAACGGGGGGAGTTCATCTTCAAACGGGGGGCCGATCCCCCGTTAGTATATATAATATTGGTCGCCTATGCACTCTCGATCATCTGAAACCGAGAGAAATATCGTTGAATGCGTGATTTTTGTCGCAGAAAATTCTCAAATCTCAGCCCTCATCGTTGAAAATCCCAAAATTCGAAGCCTCATCATCGAGAACCCAAACACGAGCCCTCCAATGTCAAAAATCCAAAACCAGAGCCTCCCAATAGATAAAAATCCAAAACCAGAGCCTCCCAATAGATAAAAATCAAAAACCCGAGCCTCCTAATCGCCGAAAATCTCAAACCCGAGCCTCCTCATCGCAAAAAATCCTCTAATCTGAGGCCATTTTGTTGAAAATCACCAAACCCGATCCCATTTTGCTAAAAATTGCCAAAAATTGGAGCCCTAATCTTTGAAATGGCCCCCAAATGTTTTTGTAAACGAACCCCCCCCCCCCCCCCCCCCCCCCGACACTAGCTGGCCCATCAAAACGGACACCTTCGTCACAAGGTACTCTGGATCAAGTGTCGCGATCGCTGCCTGATTATTTGTCGATGGAATTTCGAAATTAGGGGTGTCTACAGCAGTTCGAGCGAGATATGTCAATGCGCTCGATTATTTATGGGAAAACTGCCAACTTTAGTGGTTGAGAGTGTTTAGAAATCAAGGAGATATTTGACTGCATCTCCTTGCACGGGGTGTACAACATGCGGGGAGACAGCTACGACAAAATTATTCGCTTATTTTACGTGAACTTGGCTGTTATCGGGAGGCATAGGTGCTTGAAGACGTACATATTCGGTACAAATATTGTTGTAACTACAGATGATGTCAACGAATTACTTGGATTTGCCACAGAAGACGTAGTCAGATACTATCATGCTTCCCGAGAGTGTGATATTGCCAGATCGGCAAATAGACTGCAGTTCCTTAGGAAAATCCACTGCAATTCGGACATTGCAGCATTCGTAAAACCGAAATCGAAGGACTTTAACGTTAAAGCTTGGGTTATTCACAACTTGGTCAGTCACACCCTACTGCCGAGGGAAGATCTCGTGAGAGATCTTAATATCTATCGCAGCCCCGTGTCGAAGATTCCTGCACATAATGAAAAATATATTAAAAAAATGATAGTGTGTTTATGAGCGAAATATCTTGAAATGTATCTGCGTTTCATCAAATGTATTGAAACTCATAAACGTATCTTGCGAAGCAACACCTGAAGTGGATGCCCAGCGAGGGCAAGTGCGACTATTATGCCCCTGTTGCTGACATAAACCACACGACATCTTTGAGTTCTTCTTACTAACTGTCGAACTTGATGGCTCATCCACATCTCGCACTCTTGTCTTCTTCAGTTTACCAAGTTGGCGTTTTCTTCTGGGCGGGAGGAGTTCCTTTCTATTTGGCCTTAGCGGCCACATTTGTTGGCCACTAAGGGGTTGAATAAAGTGAGTACATTTGCAGATAAGTCTCGTGGTGATAGTGTTGGTGCACGTAATTTTCCGGTGCTACTCTATGAAACGCATGCATGGAATGGAATGAACACACGGGATTCCAGTAAGCTCCCACCTATTACAGTTGCACACACTGGCATTCATGTCGACAACGTATTGTTTATTTTCGTTGCTGACCTCAAATCGTGTAGCTCCTGCAAACACAACACTCCAATTTCGAGCTGCACTTTCTAGCTTCACAAGTTTTTTCCTTATCTGGGGACACAGGCGGTCTGTTCATTGGATGAACTTCTAAAAATTTTTCACAATGCGAATCATCAAACACTTTCGGATCATCTCGAACATGATGAGGATCAGTTTGTCCTTGACAGACAATAGAACTGCATTGAATGACTCGCACAAATTATTTAAACTCATTTCACACTTGGAAATGAAAGAGAAGACATGACTAGCTCAATATCTAGGCTCTTCTTCTAGAAGATATGCGTGGGCATCCGGGCTAATCTGATGTAATTTCTTTATTTAAATGGAAACTTGTGGTTGCCCTGCCCGCATTCCACATCGCATCTCTATAGACCTTGTTCCAAAATTAGTTTTTGAAACTTGCATACAAATGCCGGAGGCAGTAGCAGTGTTCGGCGTGTTCTAATTGTTCATGCACAGCAGTTGATAGTCTCTGATATTTGAAAGAAAAATAACGTCAACATAAAACAATATAACTACCACAACGCCTCAATAGTTGAAATAATTATTGGAAATGCATTATACATTTTGTCGATCCGAAACAATTGTCCATTCGTATTCCGATCCCATGTTTAGGTCTCGCTTCAAGTATGTCAAAAACCACTTCCATGAGTCCGTACACTCGGATTCAACATTGGCAACAACAACGCGATATATTCTATCGTTGCCGTCAATACTGACGGCCATGAATAGTTGGCCAGGACATAAAGTCATTCAGATGACAACCATCCAAATAGATAACAGGTCTACTGAACTGCAACAAACTTACCTTGTACGCAGCTATGCACATATATATTTTTTGAAATACTAATAAATTAGAGCCCATGTCGTAACCATGTATTTTTAATGCATTACCCGGATTTAATCTATATATTTCAACTGCGTACTGGGTGTAATGTTGACAGTCAAATCCTTCCTCATTGTTTCGATAATGTATAAGATTTTCCATGAATGTTGACTTTTAAACCTATCCAGATAATGATTCGCCACCCATTTTGTTGTAGGGTGTCGATTCTCAATTTTCCATGAACAACTGTGAAAATCGGTCAAACTTTTTATTTGAAACGTAAACTCGTTTTGCATCTTAGAAACATGCAGTCGCCACTCACATCCGTCTTCACACTCAGTCTTCAATCGCCGCTTGTCACTTTTGGTGAATTTAATCCCATAATCGTTTGCCAAAGAATATTCGACTATTTCAGCTTTAATTTCCTTTAAATAACTATACTTTTTCCAAAAAAAAAAATCTCATTGATAGTTCTTCTCTTATCGGTATATTGTCAACCTCATCATGCTCCAAACCGACCGGTGTTCAAAGCTCATCGTCTAGAGTTCTGTAGGTCGAATGCACCTCTATTTCTTCATTTCCATATAAGTGATCGAATGTTCAAAGATCACCATATGCAGGTGTGACGTACAAATACCAATCTATATCGACATCACAAGTTGTTGTCTCGTATAAATCAACCGATTTACTTGAATCAGAATCTATCGTCATCTTTAATACAAAGAAAATTCTACAAGGCAAAATAATAATGAAGAGATTTTAGAGTTTTCGCGAAGTGGGTGGTGAGAATGGAGGGCGATGACTGGTTTCTTAAATAGGGTGAGATAACGGGGGACTGTTATGGGAGAGCAGTCCCCCGTTCTCCCGCCGTGATAGCCAATATTTGGTCACGGGCTGCGGGAGACCGTTATGTGAGTACGACCCCCCATTCTCCTGCAGCCTGTGATCAGCCAATAATTTGATCATGGGTTGCGGGAGAACTGGGGGCCGAGCTAAAATGAACGGCCCCCCGTGTATTTTCCACGTGCAACGCACTTGCAAGATAGATTTTACACCCCCCGCATCGATCCTAGGATAGAACGGGGGGCCGTTCTTTTTAGATCGGTCCCCCGTTGTGCACGTGCGGGGGACGTGAAATTAGATCCTCAACAGAACGGGGGCTGTGACAGCCCGAGACCGGACCCGATCGGGATCCGAGATCGGAGCCGTCACTCCGGGACATTTACAGAAAACGGGGACAACTATTTTTTTTTTCGACTTTTTAAAACTCACGGACATTTAAAAAGGATGACATAAAATAAAATAAAAGTAAAATAAATAAACATAAACTGGAAATCATACAGTGGAAGACTTACAGTAGATGACAAGGGGGGATGACTGGGGCGGATGACTGGGGCGGATGACTAAATTGACTTTGACTGGGCGGATGACAAAATTGACTTTGACTGGGGCGGATGACAAAATTGACTTTGACTGGGGCGGATGACAAAATTGACTTTGACTGGGGCGGATGACAAAATTGACTTTGACTGGGGCGGATGACAAAATTGACTTTGACTGGGGCGGATGACAAAATTGACTTTGACTGGGGCGGATGACAAAATTGACTTTGACTGGGGCGGATGACAAAATTGACTTTGACTGGGGCGGATGACAAAATTGACTTTGACTGGGGCGGATGACAAAATTGACTTTGACTGGGGCGGATGACAAAATTGACTTTGACTGGGGCGGATGACAAAATTGACTTTGACTGGGGCGGATGACTGGGGCGGATGACTGGGGCGGATGACTGGGGCGGATGACTGGGGCGGATGACTGGGGCGGATGACTGGGGCGGATGACTGGGGCGGATGACTGGGGCGGATGACTGGGGCGGATGACTGGGGCGGATGACTGGGGCGGATGACTGGGGCGGATGACTGGGGCGGATGACTGGGGCGGATGACTGGGGCGGATGACTGGGGCGGATGACTGGGGCGGATGACTGGGGCGGATGACTGGGGCGGATGACTGGGGCGGATGACTGGGGCGGATGACTGGGGCGGATGACTGGGGCGGATGACTGGGGCGGATGACTGGGGCGGATGACTGGGGCGGATGACTGGGGCGGATGACTGGGGCGGATGACTAAATTGACTTTGACTGGGGCGGATGACAAAATTGACTTTGACTGGGGCGGATGACAAAATTGACTTTGACTGGGGCGGATGACAAAATTGACTTTGACTGGGGCGGATGACAAAATTGACTTTGACTGGGGCGGATGACAAAATTGACTTTGACTGGGGCGGATGACAAAATTGACTTTGACTGGGGCGGATGACAAAATTGACTTTGACTGGGGCGGATGACTGAGGCGGATGACTGGGGCGGATGACTGGGGCGATTGACGGTCGGATGACTGGGGTGGATGACTGAATTTTCAAGGCAGAATTTGACAACTCTTTAACAGAAAGACATACCAACAGAGAGCAGAAAGACAGAAAACATAAAATCTCAGATTCTCAAACCGATTCAAAACATGGTTCTCGAACACGACAGAAGGCATAACAGGGACTTAAAAAAAGATCGCACTACATGGATAGCTCTAAAACCATAAACTATCCATGCACAGACTAACAGAAAATATTCCAAACAAATTTCAGAATACTTCGAAACATAATTCAACTGTCAAATACAGAGGTTTAAAACATCAATACCGGTTCCATATATCGTTTTTGAAGATCCCAAAAGTTTTACAGAACTTGACATACACTTCAAACGTTTTAAAACCCCAAAACAACTTGTACAAAACTTGACATAACTTTACATAAAACACATTCTCACAGGAATGACATTTGTCTGACTGCAGCAACCATCCCGTGAGCTCCTCCCGCCAACTACATCAACTCATCAGTTTGAGGCTCAAGCTCCTCATCTGGAGGATCCGTACCTACAACAGGAAGTTCATCTATGAGCCTAGAGCTCAGTAAGAACATACAATGCAGAGTGATGAACGTGCTATGCATGAATCTTTTTCAAATACATGAACATTACATTACATTTCACTGGACAGGAAGGTATAAGTGGGAAGAGGAGCTGGCGCAACAGGAGTACATGCCACAACAGGACATAACAGGAGTACATGACAGGATGCCAGTCCTCGTCCACACTTAACCATACATTACATTACAGGTTTTATCTTACTTAACTTCAAACCGTGTGCAGAAAACCTTTTCATGACTTTCAGAGAAAAACGTGTATGCATGAACATTCATAGACAGGCAACAAAATAATAAGCAGAATATAAAACAGAACACACTTAACCTAAAACATAACCTATGGTTTAACTACCCAACAGAAATCCCGACAACATAAAACCTAGTACCTCCGTATTGTAGGGCCTTAAGGGCCAAACCTATACGTATGAACTTACCTGTGGTCCGAAATGCAGCAAACTTGAACGCACGAGCACTGTGGTTCACGAATCTATAGCATGCATAAACGGACATTAACCCTAAACATCACGAAACTAGCAAATAAATAAACTAAAAATCGTTTTCTATCTAAGATGATTACCTTAGACCGAAAAGCAGGAGGAAAATCAGAGAAGGAAGAAACCCTTGCGTTGGTTTTCTTCAACCGAAAGAGAGAAGCAGAGAGGAAAATGTCTCACGTAGGAGGAAGAGAAGGAAATGGAATACATGGCTTGTCTTCTTCCACAAGTTTGCCAAGTGTCAATCATCCATTTGATTTCTCCCACCAACCTTAATTTCTTCCTAATTTGCCCTTTCATTGATTTTTTTAACTAAATCATTATTTAGTTTAATCAATTCGGTCTCACGAATCACCCTCGTTCGATTAAACACATCGACAATCTTATTAAAAACAATCATTGCATTAATATCGGAGAAATTCCGTTTACATATTCGGGGAATAATTTGATAGGCAAAAATGCCGGGTGTTACAGGGGCCACGCTTTTAGAACGCTCCCCCGTTCTGTGTGTAAAATGCAGAACGAGAGGTTATCGATCGACCGCCAGGGATTGAATTGTTAGGTTTTAGATAATTTAAGCTTTGAAAAAAAAAAACAATAGTTTGTGGGTGAAATTGAATTTTACCCTTATTATTATTAATTAATTGATAATAACATATTGATCTTCTATTATTATTTTTCGACGTAGTGTTTATGTGTCACTTATTAATTTTTACGTGTATCATGTTATTTTAATTTTAGATAATCTATGACAATTTTTTTGTTTATGAATAAATAACATATATTTTAGTGCAAAATTTCAACACACACTTGCAATGAATTAGTTAATTTAATACTAAGTGTAGACTCTAGTTATAAACTTTGGTCTTACACTATGTCATGTGATATATTGATGGCTAGAGTAATTGTGATAAATTATAAATTTTAATAATAATATATCACTTGCTCTAATCCATGAATAATCGATAAATTTTAAACTACCGTGCAAATTAGACCTTCTGATAATTTATAGTGGAGATGGTGGAATTTTCTTTTGGAACAAAATAAACTTTAACTTTTTAGTTATTAGCAATGTATTCTTATTGTTATTAATTTCTTAAATTTATCAAATGAAATACACATGAAATTTTCTTTCTAATTTTAACTTATTTCTAAACTCGATAGAAAATCATGTGTTCCGTTTTTTAGTTGAATTTAGAAGAATTTTAGCAAATATGCGAAAGTGACGATTGAGAAATCTATGGAATCCTCAATGCTCCTAGTACAATATTGGCTGTTTTAAAATGGGGCTTGTACGAATTTATTATTGGGGTTAACCCATGAAAAATTACGATTAGTTCTGCGGTGTCACACAGGGTGTTACAGGATGTTGCGTGTAACACCGATGATAAATGCAATGATGGACAGTATAAAAACGCGGAAATAAATGACACAAGAGGTTGGTAACGCAGTTCGGCAACCAGCCTACGTCTGCGGGGCCACGCCCAGATATAAAAACTTTTCCTTGAGTTCACAAAGTTACAAGACACTCGGACTTATACAAATAAAGACTCCCTCTTATCTTTGTCGCCGCCTCTAGCTAACTTCCCCAACGAAACAGTTTTTGTGAGATCCCCTCGACTTTAGAACGACCTCTCCCGAGATCTAGATAACAACAAGATCCCCTCGTTGTTGGTTCCTCCCGAAACCCGTGTTATGGCAAGATCCCCTCGCCCACGATCAAGAACGACAAGCTCCCCTTGTCTAAGAAACAGAACTCCTCCAGAGTTCGGATGCTGACTCCTCCCGAGACAGAGCTTCAATGAAGAACAAAGAATATTGCCTCCTGTGACACCTCCTGGAACACCAGATCGAAGTCTTCGGATGCAACACACAGCACACTCAATAAAACAATGAAATCCACAGATTAGGTCGAGTGTGCAAAACAATCACAAACCCATACGCAGAAACGTAGGGCGTGAAAGAAAACCGACGGCTTGGAAAAAGGAAGAAAACCTCCTCACGCGTAAAACAAAACTTCGTCGTCAATTAGCTCTCTCAGAACCGAGAGCCTTAAATAACATTGGTAACTTCCATAATATCGAATCAGATCAGTTACCAAATCAAAATTCAAATCGCATAGAATAAGGAAACCGAATCTGTTGTGCGACACCACATGCGACACTTAAGGAAAGTTTCTATATCTTCCAAAATACAGATCCGAAAATTCAGGAAAGCACTCCATTAATCATGGGAACTTAGAGCTCAGCAAATCGTGCTAAATCTACAGCAAATCGGCTTTCCAAATAAAACTTTTCCAAAAAACAAGTGCATATTCCTTTTTCAATATCTTTCCAAATAATGTTGTTTCCTTATTTTTCTCTTCCATAGAATCATCATTATTACTTCTATAATATTTTCACATAATCGGATTGGGCTGTTCCTTGATTGCCAAGTCATAAATCACCACTTGAACATTTGTGAATAAAATATTATTTTTATAATAAATTACTAAAAAATCAAATGCCAACACTTATGCAAATTGTTGCATTTACAATCTCCCCTTTTGGCATTTTTTGGCAAAATCAATATAATCGATAATATTTTGAACTCCCCCTGAAAGTTGTAACTCCTCCTGAATTGAGACTTCAATCATAAAGAAATATAACTCAGCATCATATCATCAGATATTATCAGAGCATATCACCATAAATCCAATCCAAAATACTCCCCCTTTTTGCCATAAAAAGACAAACATATATATCAAAGAATATCAACCTCTATAAAAGCATCATAAGCACCCAATAATCACCATAGGGAGATAGCCAAAATCAAGAATATATAATATCAAGATAAGCACCAGAACCGCCATATATAAGAGAGGGAAATTGGAGAGCTAACCGCGTATTCGTGCCGTCTTCATGTTTCATAATTTGGTCAAATAAAATCAAAAGATATTGAATTTCCAACTTTGAACAGCAAAGCCGCTATTATCCTGTTAACACCATGTAACACCCGGTTTATTAGAATTAAAATAACCTATTAATCTTCTAAGCGTGAATTTTATAGAATGAAATTAGGGGTAAAATCAATTAGGTTAATGAGTAACTAAGTAAGGGCATAAGGGTAATTGTCAATTTATGTTATGGATAACGTATTTAAGGAAAGATTGAATGAGGTATAGCCGTCATACTCATTTCACTCTCGGTTTTCAGCTCAACCCAGCAGAGCTCTCTAGGCGATTTCCTCACAGATTCCTCCAACCAAGGTGAACAAACCCCCGAAGTAGCTCTTAACCGAGCATTTGCTAGGAATCCAGGTAAGTGAAGTTTGCTTGTGCCTTCGGGCCTACATCACAGAACATTAGGATTTTTGTGTGTTTGAATGTTTTCCTGTTTCATGCATCATATATTTGAAAGTATACGAAAATGAGTTTACATGTTTTGATATAGTGAGGAAGTGAACATTCTGAAGTGATTTATGTGAAACATTTTCTGTTAAGGGAACTAATCCAACCCTTAATGAGCCAGGGATCATACTTTGGGAAAACTGATCCAACTCCCAATTTCGAAGTGGATCTGAACATTGAGCAGTATATGTATATTCACTGTTAGGAGAATTAATCCAACTCCTAATGAGACAGGGATGTTCATACTTTGGGAGAGGTGATTCAACTCCCAATTTAGAGAGGAATCCGATTATAACGATGAATATGTAACAGAGATAAGAAAAGTAGAAACTGCATATTAGGATATTGTGTTTTTAGCTTTTCATACATTTTTGCTTTACTTGCTTAGCCTTAGGCTAATAGATGAGTTTTGTGATGTAGGTGTCGTGAATTCATCAGGTGAATTTCTTGAGTTTGCGGATGAATAGATGAGGTTGGAGGAGCACCTTCATGCTACTGATTTAGTGTCTGGTGAGGCGGTTTAACTGGTGTCTGTTGAAGGGAAGGTTTAATGAATTAAGTCTCAGTTGGGTGGTTGTTGAGTCTCTTTTCCTAATGACAGAAGTAGTTCTGATGTTTAATGTTTTTGAATATATTTTGAAGTTTCCGATAATTACATTCTATTGGTTTTAACATTTGTTTTTACTGAATTTCGAGAAATGTAGGGATTTGAATGGTTTAAAGTGTTTTCAGTACCATGTGTAAGTTTTCTCTGACAGACAAAGTTGTTTTTGACTTAGTTTTGTTCTCTATCGGTAGATGATGTCTATCGGTAGAGGTTGAGTTATAGTTTTGTTCTCTATCGGTAGAGGACATCTACCGGTAGATGTTGAGTTGTTGTTAAGTCATTTATCGGAAAAGTCTTTAGTGTGCCATCGGAAGGTGTAGGATTGTGGTACCGGTAGAAAAGGGTGTTACGTTTTGTCGTTAGTAATCGGTATATGAAGCTCATCCTGTCGGAAGAAGTATTGTGAAATTTTGTTGTTTTGTCATCGGCAGAAGTAGTCTGCTGACGTCATCGGTAGGTGAAGCTGTGTGTGCAGTCGTGCTGACTTCATCGGCAGATGGAGTTGTGTTGACTTCATCGGCAGATGTGGAGTATAGTTATGTTGACTGTCGGAAGATGTCTTTGTTTTATTTATCTTCTGTTGTACACGTCATCGGTAGATGCAGTCTACCGAGTGATATCCTTGTTGTACACGTCATCGGCAGAAGCCTTCTGTTTTCTGTTCTGCTCTTTCCGTTGACTAGTCGTCGGTAGATGTGTTTGTCTGTTGAGATTTTCCCGAGTATTCTATATTTAAATCTTTTATTTTCCTTGGCCGATTACTTCTTAACAATTTCAACGATCATTTCAATAATATCTTTCACAGTATTGCTTAGCTTATTTGTTTAAAGGATTTCCGCTGCAAGTTTTCCGCTGCAAGTTTTAAAGTTTATTATTCAAAATTTTTAGCCACGTTCGAGTATTTGAGTAACAAACCGGGTTCAGAAAACCCGGGGCGTTACACACCAGTTCCATGAGAAGTCGGCATCAAGAATTTCATACTAATCTGTAAGTTGTGAAGCTGAAAAATCTTTTCCATGGGACAAGATGCGACTGACACCCCCAGTGACATCGATGAAAACTCCTGACTTTTCAACAATTCTGGTCTCCATAACCAGTTCCTTCACATTAGCAACTTTCTTCTTCTCAAAAATATCAGCAGCTTCTTTAGCAGACATTTTTCTGACAAGGTCATCAAGTATCTAATAACAACTATCTTTGCATTTTCTATCTTCGATTACCATTTGCCGATTAGTCAAAAATTCCATCTCACCTTCAAGAAACTTGATACAACAAGATAACAATGCAGAATCAGAAGTATTTTCAGAATTAGAAATATTGTCAAAAGCTGGAACACCCTTAGGAACACCTTCCAGAACATTAACCTGATCACTTGCCAAAAGCTTGTAGCTATTCCTGATCTCCTCCATAAACAGTATAATGAAACTTTGAAGAATAATTCAGATCTTTGCAAATTGGGAAATAAACCCAATATAATAACGATGCTCCAAACTTCATTAAAAATAGACTTCCAATATTTCATGAGAATAGTCAGAATTTTGTATGTCGCATACGGTGTTGCTCCACAGAATAATATCCAGAATGATCAAGTTCAGCAGAGGATGAGCAATACACAATAGATTGCTAAAAAAAATAAAACCAAACGCCTAACACAAGTGGCGATTTTTTTTTTTTAAAAATAAATAAAAGCAATAACCAGCTTACATAACATAGAGGCCTAGGGCAGACCTCAGCTCTTCAAACCTTACACCATCCAACGCCTTGGTAAAAATATCGGCAATTTGCTTTTCGGTCACCATAAGCTCCAAATTAATAATTTTGTCCTCCACAAGAGATCGAATAAAATGGTGTCGTATATCAATATGTTTTGTCCGTGAATGCTGAACAGGATTTTTCGAAATATTGATAGCGCTCAAATTATCACAATAGAGGGTAATGACACCCTGTGTGACACCATAGTCGTTCATCATTTGTTTCATCCAAAGAAACTGTGTACAGCTACTACCTGCTGCTATATACTCTCCTCGGCTATAGATAGAGAAATAGAATTCTGTTTCTTGCTAAACCATGACACTAAGTTGTGTCTAACATAAAAACATCCACCCGAAGTGCTTTTTCGGTCATCGGAACTTCCTGCCCAGTCAGCATCACAATAACCCACCAGATTAGCATTAGAATCGAAAGAATACCAGATGCCATAATCAGTTGTGCCACTGACATATTTCAGAATTCGTTTAACCGACACTAGGTGCGACTCCTTCAGATTGGCTTGAAATCGAGCGCATAAACCCACGCTATAGCAAATATCTGGTCGGCTGGCAGTAAGATATAATAGGCTTCCAATCATGCTTCTATATAAACGTGGATCAACAGCAATACCCTTCTTATCTTTAGAAATTTTCTCATGTGTCCCAAGGGGTGTTCTACGCGAGCGTGCATTCTCAAGTTTAAACTTCTTCAATAAATTCTTGGCATATCTGGCTTGAGAGATAAAAATACCATTCTTTTCTTGCTGAATTTGAAGCCCAAGAAAATAAATGAGTTCTCCAACCATACTCATCTCGAATTCACCGGTCATTTGAGCAACAAACTCATCCACCATCGCCTGTGACACCGAGCCAAACACTATGTCGTCAACATATATTTGAGCAAGTAAAAACTGACTTTTGGCACACCGGACAAAAAGGGTTTTATCTACTCCCCCTCGCTCATATCCCTTGGTTAATAAATATTGAGTGAGTCGTTCATACCATGCACGAGGGGCTTGTTTGAGCCCATATAACGCCTTCTTCAACTTATAAACATACTCGGGATGATGAGGGTCTTCAAAACCCTTTGGTTGAGTAACATAAACCTCTTCATTAAGAAACCCATTGAGAAACGCGCTCTTCACATCCATTTGATATAACTTAAACCGCATAACACAAGCGATAGCCAACAAAAGCTGAATAGATTCAAGCCGAGCAACCGGAGCAAATGTTTCATCAAAGTCAATCCCTTCAATCTGAGAATACCCTTGAGCCACTAGCCGAGCTTTGTTGCGAGTAATATTCCCATGCTCATCGGTCTTGTTCTTGTAGATCCACTTAGTACCAATAACGTTCACATCGGGAGAACACGGTACTAAATCCCAAACTTGATTTCGGGAGAATTGGCTGAGTTCTTCTTGCATAGCTCCTATCCAGTACTCATCTAGCAATGCTTCTTTCACATTCTTTGGCTCGATCATTGATGTAAAGCATGCCATTTGGATCATGTCTCGCTAATTCACCCTCGGCTTATCTCTGGTTCGTACACCATCATTCAGACCACCAATAATCTCATCTGTAGGATGATTCTTTTGAACACGTGTAGATGGTTGTTTGGGGCGTGTGATATCAGCTTCTACTTCATCAACAGTCTCTGTTTGATCTGGGACACCGCCGGAGACACCCTCTGTGACACCGGGTGAAACACTAGCGCCTTCATTACTTAAAATGTGGTCTGCATCATCTCTTGGATTATTAGTTGTGTCCAAAGAGTCGTCCACTTGAACATTTGCAGATTCGATGACAGTTCGAGTTCTTTTGTTGTAAACCCGATAGGCACGACTATTTGTAGCATAACCGAGAAAGATTGCCTCATCACTCTTAGGATCAAGTTTCCCCTTGTGTTCCCTGTCATTCAACACAAAACAGAGGCTGCCAAACGGATGAAAATAATAAAGATTTGGAGTTTTACCTTTTCATATCTCATAGGGTGTCATAGAAGTTTTGCCGTGGAGATACACCCGATTAATGGTATAACAAGCAGTATTCATAGCTTCAGCCCAGAATTTTTGAGGAACATCTCTTTCATGTAGCATTACTCGAGTCATCTCTGCCAATGTACGATTCTTCCTTTCAACGACTCCGTTTTGTTGAGGAGTTTTTGGTGCCGAGAATTCATGAGCAATTCCAAAATGCTTACAGAAATCCGAGAACTCAGAGTTTTCAAACTCTCTTCCATGGTCACTGCGGATACGAATAATTTTCAAAATAACAGAGTCTTTCTCGCGTTGAAGTCGAGTACACATTGACTTGAAAACTTTGAACGTGTCAGACTTTTCTCTTAGAAACTCCACCCATGTATAGCGTGAAAAATCATCAACAGTAACGAATACGTAACGTTTTCCTCCAATACTTTCAACAGGCATTGGCCCCATTAGATCCATGTGAAGTAATTCAAGAACCCAGGTAGTTGTGGAACCCTGTGACACCGGGTGAGACACATTCGTTTGCTTTTCGATTTGACATGGTCCGCATAATTTGTCTTCATCAAATTTTAATTCAAGAATTCCTCGAACAGCACCTTTCAAAATAAGCTTCTCCAGCATTCTGAAATTAACATGTCCCAACTTTCTATGCCATAAAATAGTGTCTTCCATACTCGATCGAAGGCAGGTAGACGAGGAATAAATAAGATAACAATTGTCCGATGATCTAACTCCTTCAATAAAACAATTGTTGCTTTGATCGGACACAACACATCTTTCTCTCGTAAATTTCACATTCAGATCTTGATCACAAAGCTGGCTAATACTGATTAGGTTGGACTTCAGACCATTTACCAATAAAACATTACTCAACTTTGGTAAACCAGGAACATTCAATGTTCCCCTGCCAATGACATCCGATGTGACACCGTTGCCGAATGTTACTTTTCCCACGGATTCAGGTATAATGTCCTTCAAATATTTCTCTTCACCTGTCATATGTCTAGAACATCCACTATCAAAATACCATGCATTGCTTCCGATCTCCTTTAGTGAAAGATGTGTAACATTATACTTCAAATTTGATTTCTTCACCCATTTCTGATAAGGGAATCTGTAGGAGGACGCATTTCTTTTCTTCACCCATTTCTGATAAGGGAATCTGTAGGAAGAAGTATTTCTAACAGTACCAAGTCTTAGATCCGCAAGATAGTTGAAGCATGTAGAACGAATATGACCACGGCGTTGGCAATAATGACATACATAAACATACTTGTTACCTTTACTGCTTGAGGCATGATAGAAACTATAGGAATTTGATTTTCTGTCAGTTCTTGGCATTCTGTTTGCAACTTGCTTTCCTTTGTAATCAAAGCCCTTGTCTGACACCTGCTGTGACACTGGTTGTGACAATGAGCTTCCCTTTACGAACTTCATTACAAAGCGATTTTCCTTTACTGCAACAGTCTTTGAACCTGAACTTTCACCTTTGAATCCCAGTCCAAACCGATTTACGCTTGATTTGCTGACATTTAAAATATCATCGAGATTAGAAGAACCCGAATTCAACATTTTGACATTCTTCTTCATGAGGCTTATCTCATTGGTTAGATCATTAGATTCATCCTGACTTGCTTTCAGCTTTGTCTCCAAATCATCAATAACATTTTGAAGATTGTTCTTCTCATCCTTCAAATTTCTAATCTGTGCGTGCAGAAGCTGATTTACTTGAACAAGCTCGGTTCATTTCTCATGCAGAAACTTATATTCTCCAATAAGATCTTCTTCTGTGACTGGTTCTTCGTCTTCATCACTATTACTAGAAAATCCGTCAGTGACACCCTATATAACACTGTCGTTTTCTTCATGTTCTATCTTTCCAGCAAGCGCCATATGATTGCTCTGAAATTCATCTTCGTTTTCTGACTCATCCTCACTCCAGGTTGTATTTAGAGAATTTTTATTTTTCTTCAAGGTGTTAGCACATTCTGCGTGTATATGCCCAAATCCTTCACATTCTCTGCACTGAATACCTTTATTCTTGAATGGTTGATCAGACACATAATTTTCTTCTCTGTGCTTCTTGTTGCTTGAAGAACCATTTTTGAAGTGTGTGACACCCTGCTTGACACCGCGAGTATTCCTTCCAAATCTCTTCATAACTCTGCTGAAATTCTTCGAAAGCAGGGCTAATGATTCCTCCAAGTCCTCTTCGTCATGCTCGTTGTAATTCTGTACGTCAGTTTTTAACGCAACTCCCTTTGCCTTTTTTATTTCGGTGTCTCCTCCAATATTCATTTCGAAAGTTCTGAGAGATCCCATTAACTCCTTTAGCTTCATTTTTGACACATCTTTGGCTTCTTCTATGGCAGTGACTTTATAGGCAAATCTTTGTGGTAAAGATCGTAGTGTTTTTCGTACAAGCTTTTCTTCGGAAATCATCTCACCGAGAGCAAAAGCCTCATTAGCTATGTCACATAATTTTGCATTGAACTCCCCAATGGTCTCATCTTCCTGCATTTTCAGATTCTCAAAACGAGTGGTAAGCATTTGCATTTTAGACAACTTTACCGTAGACATCCCTTCATAGGTAGTTTGAAGAATTTCCCATGCTCTCTTTGCGGATTCACATGTTGAGATAAGTCTGAACTGTACGGGATCAACGCCATTAAAAATAGCATTAAGAGCTTTTGAATTATTATTTCCCAAGGCATCCTCATTTATCGTCTAATCTACTTCCGGCTTAGGAGAAATAATACCATCTTTATCAGTAAGTGTAGGCGGATTCCAACCTGTAAGAATAGATCTCCAAGTCTTCTCGTCAATGGCTTTGATGAATGCCCTCATCCTTGCCTTCCAATACGCATAATTACTTCCATCCAATAATGGCGGACGCATTGTAGAACCTCCTTCTTTCATAGAATCCATCGCACACGAACTAGAGTCTTGTCCCGCTGATCTCGCTTAAGAAACAGAAGCGACCCGCTCTGATACCAATTGAAAAATTACGATTAGTTCTGTGGTGTCACACAGGGTGTTACAGGATGTTGCGTGTGACACCGATGATAAATGCAATGATGGACAGTATAAAAACGCGGAAATAAATGACACAAGAGGTTGGTAACGCAGTTCGGCAACCAGCCTACGTCTGCGGGGCCACGCCCAGATATAAAAACTTTTCCTTGAGTTCACAAAGTTACAAGACACTCGGACTTATACAAATAAAGACTCCCTCTTATCTTTGTCGCCGCCTCTAGCTAACTTCCCCAACGAAACAGTTTTTGCGAGATCCCCTCGACTTTAGAACGACCTCTCCCGAGATCTAGATAACAACAAGATCCCCTCGTTATTGGTTCCTCCCGAAACCCATGTTATAGCAAGATCCCCTCGCCCACGATCAAGAATGACAAGCTCTCCTTGTCTAAGAAACAAAACTCCTCCAGAGTTCGGATGCTGACTCCTCCCGAGACAGAGCTTCAATGAAGAACAAAGAATATTGCCTCCTGTGACACCTCCTGGAACACCAAATCGAAGTCTTCGGATGCAACACACAGCACACTCAATAAAACAATGAAATCCATAGATTAGGTCGAGTGTGCAAAACAATCACAAACCCATACGCAGAAACGTAGGGCGTGAAAGAAAACCGACGGCTCGGAAAAAGGAAGAAAACCTCCTCACGCGTAAAACAAAACTCCGTCGTCAATCAGCTCTCTCAGAACCGAGAGCCTTAAATAACATTGGTAACTTCCATAATATCGAATCAGATCAGTTACCAAATCAAAATTCAAATCGCATAGAATAAGGAAACCGAATCTGTTGTGCGACACCACATGCGACACTTAAGGAAAGTTTCTATATCTTCCAAAATACAGATCCAAAAATTCAGGAAAGCACTCCATTAATCATGGGAACTTAGAGCTCAGCAAATCGTACTAAATCTACAGCAAATCGGCTTTATAAATAAAATTTTTCCAAAAAACAAGTGCATATTCCTTTTTCAATATCTTTCCAAATAATGTTGTTTCCTTATTTTTCTCTTCCATAGAATCATCATTATTACTTCTATAATATCTTCACATAATCGGATTGGGCTGTTCCTTGATTGCCAAGTCATATATCACCACTTGAACAATTGTGAATAAAATATTATTTTTATAATAAATTGCCAAAAAATCAAATGCCAACACTTATGCAAATTGTTGCATTTACAACCCAAAATATATTGTAATAAACATAGAGAAAAACTCTATTTATAAACTATTCACTTTTACTTTCCCCAAATGATACGTTATTGTGTACCCTCACTGATATGGGCTGGACCTTCACAATCAATAGAATTTGGGTCGTCTTTATTTTCACATGTTGGGCTGTCACAAAATCATCGGCACGAATTAGAAATGAAGTCATTCATGTGCATCCCTCGTGATGAATTTAACATATTATTAATAATAAAAGTATTTTTAGGGAAACCTAAAAGTTTGAAGTCAATTTTGTTTGAAACAAAAGTTCAAAGTTCTGGTATAGATTACAACTAAAGTTGCAGTTTTAATTGCACTTTCTTATAATGTAATATTAGAATATAAAATTAAAATATAAATTTAGAATTTTCTATAATTTACTTGTAAGTTTTAATTGAAATTTAATAATCACAAGTAGCAAAGACTTTTAACTTCTACTAAGCACAAACAAGTAGATTGTCAATGATCCAAATAACCTTTGATAGCATGGGAGAATAACATTACACAAAGGGGCACTTTTTGTTTCCTAAAATGATTTTTGATATCTATGTGATGTGATCCAAGGTGCCAAAAAGCTCAAGTCCAAGGACCTTAACCCATTATAAAACATAGGAGGTCCAATGACAGCCAAAGAAACAATGAAATTCACATTAAGCCTAAAAAACATCAAAAGGCTGCAAGAGACCATGCAGTGTGCGCGCCTAGACAAGCTGCGCCCTCCCTGATCCAACAACGTGCCCAGACCCAGCAGCCTGCTTCCGTCTGCCTGTGCGCAAGCCCATCGCCCATCCCAGCCTCGCGCGCCTAACCACCAACCCAACCTTTAGTTTTTAGGGATTCTTTATTTTATTATATTGTCGTATTTGACTTATTTTGTCTATTTAAACATATGAGTTGGACTTTATTTTGAGAGTTTTGTTGATTAATGAAAATTAGCTTTTTGCTTGTATAGAGAGTCTTCTCTTTAGTTCTTTACAAAGAAAACGATCTTCTTCAAGTATTGACTTGAAAGATCAAGTTTGATAGCTTTGATTCAACCAACAAGTTTGGTTCGGGTCAAACTCCTCTTATTTAATAGTTTCGGTTCAACCAATAGGTTTGGTTTGGGTCAAACTCCGTTATTTGATAACTTCGATTGGAGTCAAGTTCCTTGTTTTTCTTGAATCCAAGGCGTTTCTATAAATTATTTCGCGTTGTTGTCTGATCCTGCGTCCTTTCGATCAGAGGTTCGCATCATTTAGTATCAGAGCTTTGGCTCCGCCAATTTAAGGTGTTATCGTTAAATTTTATTGTCGATCTCTTCTTCATCTTAGCCTTTTCGTCATACTAGTAAAAAAAAGTTGATACCTTTCAAGCTAAGTTTCAATTTTTATTAAAAATAAGAAAGAAAGAATTTGTATCTTTCTTGCAAAAGGCAAAATAGTATTAAAAAAAAAAACATAAACTTTATTATTATTTTTTTTTCTTACTCCATGAACTGTGGAAGGAGAATCTCTCGAAAGCAATATATATGTCGAGAACAGGTTGATGAAGAATACTGCCGACGAAAGCAAAATCGAGAGACGAAAACTTTGTGGAGGGAGCTCAAACAACTCAATGACAAAGCTATAGAGGGATACTACAAAGAGTTGGTGGAACAAAAGGTAAAGAAACAAAAGTTGAAAGAACAAGAGGTGAAACAAGAGGCTGAAAAAGAAAGATACTATCGACAAAAAGAAATTCAGGAGTGTAATGCTTCGTTGAGAAAGATCGAATAACTTTTTAGCATGGTGATTGAGAAATACGAGAGGGCACAAGAGGCAAAGAAACAAAAGTTGAAGGAATAAGAGGTTAAACAAAAGGCCGAAGAGCACAAGATATAAGATGTTATTTTTCCTCTAAAAATCAAACATTTGGAGGAAGATGCAATTTTTAAAAAGTGCGAAGAACTTTAAGAAGAAGAATCACCAACCGAAGAGCATAAAAAAAAAGCAGGTTAGTTTTCTTCAAAAGATCCTATTTTTATGGAATTTCAACAAAAGGAAGATGATTTTCCAATGGAGAAAATTTCCCAAGAAATACACGAGGATCACGAAGAAAAAGTGATGTTCAACCATGAGCCAAGAGAGTACGAAGTTGAGGTACAAAAGGTGAAAGAAATTGATGAAGAAAGTGAGAAAAATAGTTACCAAGGGAGCAAACACTTGTTACTTGTTCTTAATATTTGTTTTTTTCTAACAATCTTAATCTCTTTTCTAGTATGAATTTTTTTGTGTATAACTAGGAGATTCGAGGATGAATCTCTTCGAAGGAAAAATGAATGATATGAGCCAAGGAAGGCCAAAATTCAATCAAAGATTTTTCAAACATAAGTAAAGATTCATTGAAGGAAGATGATGCATTTGAAAGAGTACAAAAGAAGTTTTTGATTAAAGCTATCAAGTGAGATTCTTCAAGAAAAATAAAGAACTTGACCCTAATCAAAGAATTTGATGAAACTGAAGTTAACAAATAATGGAGTTTAACCCAAACCAAACCTATTGGTTGAACTGAAACTATCAAATAAGAAGAGTTTGACTCGAACCAAACTTATTGGTTGAACCACAGCTTAATCTTGATCTTTCAAGTCAATACTTGAAGAAGATAGTGTTCTTCATAAAGAACTAAAGAGAAGACTCTCTCAATAAACAAACAGCTAATTTTCATTAATCAACAAGACTCCCAAAACAAAGTTCAGCTCATATGTTTAAATAGACAAAATAAGTCAAATACGACAATAAAATAAAATAAAGAATCCCTAAAAACTATAGGTTGGGCTGGCGGTCAGGGGCGCGAGGCTGGGCTGCGCGATAGCACCTTGAATCATAGGAGTCTTTGCTCTGATACCAAATGATGCAAACCTCCGATCGAAAGGACTTGGGACCAGACAACAACTGTGAATAATTCACGAAAACGCCACGGATTTAAGAAAAATGGGGAACTTGACCCTAATCGAAGAATTCGATGGAATCATAGTTATCAAAATAGGAGTTTGACCCAGACCAATCTCGTTGGTAAGAACCAAAGCTATCAAGTGAGATTCTTCAAGCGTGACTTGAAGAAGATCGATGTTCTTCGCAAATAACTAAAGAGAAATCATCTCTAAAAAACTCAATTTTTAATTCAAATTTGTTCTAGTAAATGGAAAGTGTTTTGTCATTAAATATGCTACACGTTAAAATTAAAGTAAATGCTAAAATAAAAGAAATAAAACAATAAAATAACTAAGAAATTTCGTGGGATAATGATCATTTGCATGATCAGATGTTATCTCATATTTAAACTTCATTTGAAGATGATTTGAATTGATTTGAGTAGATTCGGCTAAATAAGATATTTTCTACAATATTTGCATGTATTTGCATGTGCTTGTACACGTGACTTTTAATCCTCGTGTGAGCATGTGCATGTGCATGACACATGTTTTTTAATTCTTACATGCGTATGTGCGTCGCATTCTCCTTTTTTAGTTATTTCATGAGCATGTGTATCACACCCTCTCCAACTCTTCACATAAATCTTTATCTCTCTCTAATCCGCGTGAATCTTTATCTCTTTCAAACTCGAGTGAATCTTTACGCCTCTCTCTTCAATCTTTGTGAATTTTCATGCATCTCTCTCCAAATATCTTTTTGGATTCTACTTGTAGTTTTTTAATCAAAAATTCATTTTGCATCTTTTCAAATACATCATCTTACTTCAATGAATATTTACCTATGTTTGAAAAATCTTTGACTGAAGCTTTGATTTTTGACTTTCCTTGGTTCAAATCACTATGTCTAAACAAACAAGAAATAAATAATTAGAATGTGAATAGTAATTGGATAAGTGTTCCTCTAATAAACACTATAACGTGCTTGACAAGTTCTAATTTCTACTTTTATTCAATCCTTTTCAACTAAAAAATATAATAAATTTTCATATATTAAGACATAAAATAAAATAACAAATGGTTATTTTTTAAAAATTGGTCAAATAATTTAACGAGTAATACTACGTTTACTCTCTTATGAAATTCGTTGACCTGTCAAGGAATGATTGGTGCAATTAATATAATAAAGTAATTTATTACCTTAATTGTACATTAATTACGTCAATAATTATTTGACACGTCAATAATTTTTTTAAGAGAGTCCAATAAAATAATAAACGTAATATTATTTCAAATTAAGTAATTATGTGTGAATGGTGATTATAAGTTTGTTTTGTTTGGAATGCAGATGAAATGTTAATTTAGACGATTGGGTCCACACGCTTGCATAGGAAATTCTTAGTAGTTTTAAAATATTAAAAGAGCATTTAGGAACTGTATGGTCTTGTCTTGTCTTATTTGTGTTCGTATTGTACTAGGTTTTAGGTATAGGACTTCTCAAGATACGGTTGTTCTACTTCTATTTCTTCAGCAAAATTGCATTTTATATTTCTTTTATTATTTGAACACTTCAAGCATATAAAAAATTGATTTTTCTAGAAATATTTTAAGTTAAAATGCAGAGGAAAGTTAAAATAGAGAGGATATAATCTGGATAGGAGAGGTGCAAAGAAATTTGTTCTTGCCAATAAGATATTGTTTGATTTAGGTCGAATTTTGAATAGTTTTACTTTTGAGTTTTACCCAAAAGTGTATTTTTTTTGTGCAATCATATCAATATTATTTAGGCTTTCGATCACTTTCTCTCTCACATAACGGATTGTCAAAATATATTTAGAGAGAAGAACACATTAATTTTATGCTAATGTCTTTTATAAAATGTTTTCTTTTAATTGTTCTAAAGAGAATTTATTTATTTATTTTTTTTTATTTATTTTTTTTGTTTTTTTTTTTTTTTTTGTTTTTTGACGAAGATGGTTTTCAAAACAGTTTACCCAAAACTTACAACTATTTTGCTTAGTCCAGAAAAGAGGAAATCTTTTTAGAACTTAGATTCCCATTAAACCTCATGAAATTTAAAGCTCATCCCTATGCTTAGAAATGAGAAATTTCTATCATACTTAAAAAAATTAGACTAATTTGTAATTATTTCCCACTAAACAATGATTACATTTGTTGTTTCTGTTCTCTTAAAAAAAAAAAAAAAATGTTCGGGCGGTTGCACTTCCGAGGGTAACACCGACATTCGGCCAGGTGATTTCTGACAAGTTCATTGTCACCCTCTTATTTTAACCGTTATGATTTAAATTTAATGGTTAAGGATCAAATTTATTACAAGTTGGTTAAACAGGTGTGGGTGGCCCGTTTAGAATTAGGAATTTGATGGTTTGGTATTAAATAGGAAATGGAAACCTTTAATCTCATTTTTTACCAATGTAGCCGACATTCCCTGCTCGGCGATTTTCTTCTCTCCCAAGTTCTTGTATCGGTTACCAGAACTTCCCTTTACCGACGGCTGCGTGCGAAGCTTGTCGTTCTCTGCAAATCCCAACGAGGTATGA
>CM039505.1:47301761-47469571 GCA_022432975.1 Begonia masoniana
GAAGATGTAGAGTGTTTAAGCCATCGGATGATGAAAGTGCTATTTTGTCGTCTAGCGATCGGCAGATGTAGAGTGTTTAAGCCATCGGATGATGAAAGTGCTATTTTGTCGTCTAGCGATCGGCAGATGTAGAGTGTTTAAGCCATCGGATGATGAAAGTGCTATTTTGTCGTCTAGCGATCGGCAGATGTAGAGTGTTTAAGCCATCGGATGATGAAAGTGCTATTTTGTCGTCTAGCGATCGGCAGATGTAGAGTGTTTAAGCCATCGGATGATGAAAGTGCTATTTTGTCGTCTAGCGATCGGCAGATGTAGAGTGTTTAAGCCATCGGATGATGAAAGTGCTATTTTGTCGTCTAGCGATCGGCAGATGTAGAGTGTTTAAGCCATCGGATGATGAAAGTGCTATTTTGTCGTCTAGCGATCGGCAGATGTAGAGTGTTTAAGCCATCGGATGATGAAAGTGCTATTTTGTCGTCTAGCGATCGGCAGATGTAGAGTGTTTAAGCCATCGGATGATGAAAGTGCTATTTTGTCGTCTAGCGATCGGCAGATGTAGAGTGTTTAAGCCATCGGATGATGAAAGTGCTATTTTGTCGTCTAGCGATCGGCAGATGTAGAGTGTTTAAGCCATCGGATGATGAAAGTGCTATTTTGTCGTCTAGCGATCGGCAGATGTAGAGTGTTTAAGCCATCGGATGATGAAAGTGCTATTTTGTCGTCTAGCGATCGGCAGATGTAGAGTGTTTAAGCCATCGGATGATGAAAGTGCTATTTTGTCGTCTAGCGATCGGCAGATGTAGAGTGTTTAAGCCATCGGATGATGAAAGTGCTATTTTGTCGTCTAGCGATCGGCAGATGTAGAGTGTTTAAGCCATCGGATGATGAAAGTGCTATTTTGTCGTCTAGCGATCGGCAGATGTAGAGTGTTTAAGCCATCGGATGATGAAAGTGCTATTTTGTCGTCTAGCGATCGGCAGATGTAGAGTGTTTAAGCCATCGGATGATGAAAGTGCTATTTTGTCGTCTAGCGATCGGCAGATGTAGAGTGTTTAAGCCATCGGATGATGAAAGTGCTATTTTGTCGTCTAGCGATCGGCAGATGTAGAGTGTTTAAGCCATCGGATGATGAAAGTGCTATTTTGTCGTCTAGCGATCGGCAGATGTAGAGTGTTTAAGCCATCGGATGATGAAAGTGCTATTTTGTCGTCTAGCGATCGGCAGATGTAGAGTGTTTAAGCCATCGGATGATGAAAGTGCTATTTTGTCGTCTAGCGATCGGCAGATGTAGAGTGTTTAAGCCATCGGATGATGAAAGTGCTATTTTGTCGTCTAGCGATCGGCAGATGTAGAGTGTTTAAGCCATCGGATGATGAAAGTGCTATTTTGTCGTCTAGCGATCGGCAGATGTAGAGTGTTTAAGCCATCGGATGATGAAAGTGCTATTTTGTCGTCTAGCGATCGGCAGATGTAGAGTGTTTAAGCCATCGGATGATGAAAGTGCTATTTTGTCGTCTAGCGATCGGCAGATGTAGAGTGTTTAAGCCATCGGATGATGAAAGTGCTATTTTATCGTCTAGCGATCGGCAGATGTAGAGTGTTTAAGCCATCGGATGATGAAAGTGCTATTTTGTCATCTAGCGATCGGCAGATGTAGAGTGTTTAAGCCATCGGATGATGAAAGTGCTATTTTGTCGTCTAGCGATCGGCAGATGTAGAGTGTTTAAGCCATCGGATGATGAAAGTGCTATTTTGTCGTCTAGCGATCGGCAGATGTAGAGTGTTTAAGCTATCAGAAGATGTAAGTATAGTTTGTCGTCTAGTTACTGGATGATGTGAGGGTTATCTTGTCGTTTAGTGACCGGGTCATGATTTAATTATTCACGTGAGGAGCACATGTTCACCGGATGATGTCCCCCTTATTTCATCGGATGATGTAGAGGGTTTTCTTCATCGGATGGTGTAAACATGGTTTGTTCCTCTATCGGTAGATGCAGTCTAAAGGTTTAAGTTTCCTTCACCAGCCGATACACATTGCACTGCCCGCCGGCAGATGTGTAATGTTTTCTTTTACCGAATGAGGCCTAGTGAATCGTGTATGACATCTTGAGTTAAATTATGTTTCAAAAATAAAATAAAATACATTATTAATAATGAATAATGTGTGGGTAATAAGAATTAAATGATTAGGAAAAATATGGATTATGTGACGATCTCTCTGGGGTCGTTACATGTTACTGCTGTCTGATAACGGCAATCTTCTCTGCAGTTTGCTGTAGAATCTCAGGACCAACAATACTGGCTTCTCCAACCTCGTCCCAATATAATAGAGATCTCCAATATAAAGGAGATCTACACTTTCGACTATACAAAGCTTCATACGGAGCCATACCGATGGTAGCGTGGAAGCTGTTGTTGTAAGAGAACTCGATCAGTGGCAAATACCTGCTCCACGATCCCTGAAATTCCAACACACAAGCTTTGAGCATATCCTCCAGAATCTGATTTGTCCTCTCTGTCTGACCATCAGTTGAGGATGAAATGCCGTGCTGAAATTTAGCTGAGTTCCCATAGATTTGTGCAGACTCTTCCAGAACTTCTATGTAAACCTCGGATCTCGATCTGAGACAATCGAAACCGGTACACCGTGCAATCTAACAACCTCCTGCACATAAAGCTCGGCGAGCTGGTCCATAGAAGATGTCATCTTTACAGATAAGAAGTGAGCCGACTTTGTCAATCGGTCCACAATCACCCAGATGCCGTCATGCCCTTTCGTCTTCCTCGGAAGCCCCACAATAAAATCCATGGAGATCTGCTCCCATTTCCACTCTGGAATCGGCAGTGGTTGTAATATTTCGGCCGGCTTCTGGTGTTCTGCTTTTACCTGTTGACAAACTAAACAGGTTTCAGCGTACTTGGCGACCCCTCTTTTCATGTTCGGCCACCAGAAGTGTTGCTTTAAGTCTCTGTACATTTTAGTGCTTCCGGGATACATAGAATAAGCTGAAGAATGTGCCTCGGCCAATATCTCCTTCTTTAGCTCCTCATCGTTAGGCACGTACCACCTATGCTTGAACTTCAGAATACCGTCATCTGACAAATTAAAATCAGACAAGTCTCCATACGTTATGCTCAATCGAAGCTCCTCACACTCCATATCTTTCTGTTGAGCTTCACGTATCTTGTCCAGAATAGTCGGCCTGAGAGAAATGTTGGTGAGCATACTGGACAACTCTGCCACAATCTCCACATCAAACTTCTCAATCTCAGACCGCAACGTAACCGACATCGCTGCAAGTGAAGGCTGACTCGCAGCAGTTATTCGGCTCAAAGTATCAGCGACCTTATTCGCCTTTCCCGGGTGGTACTTAATCCCAAACTCATAGTCTTTGACGAACTCTAGCCACCTTCTCTGTCGCATATTCAGCTCCTTCTGCGTAAACAAATACTTCAAGCTCTTGTGGTCTGAAAATATCTCGCACTGCTGCCCATATAAATAATGTCTCCAAATCTTCAGTGCGAAAACCACGGGTGCTAACTCCAGGGCGTGCGTAGGATAATTCTGCTCATACGGCTTCAATTGCCGAGAAACATAAGCAATAACATTTCCTTCCTGCATCAATACTCAACCAAGTCCAATTCCAGACGCATCACAGTAAATACTGAATTAATTACCTTCAACAGGCAGCGTTAGAACTGGAGCTGTGGTCAGTTTCTGTTTCAACTCCATAAAACTCCCATCACAAGCAGCCGACCATATAAACTTCTCATTCTTCCGAGTTAAGCGTGAGAGAGGAACTGCAATCTTCGAAAACCCCTCTATGAATTTCCGATAATAGCCAGCCAACCTGAGAAATCCCGGTACCTCTCGCACGTTCTTAGGCTGTGGCCAATCTCTGACCACCTGAATTTTGCTCGGATCCACAGAAACCCTTTCCTGTGATATAATATAGCCAAGAAAACTGACCTTATCCAGCCAAAACTCACATTTAGAGAACTTTGGATATAGCTGGTGCCGTTGCAAAATTCCTAGAACAATCCGCAATTGCTCTTCATGCTCCTCCTTCATCTTACAGTAAATCAAAATGTCGTCGATGAAAACAACAACGAACTCGTCCAAATACTCCTTGAAAACTCGGTTCATCAAGTCCATAAACGCTGCAGGGGCATTAGTAAGTCCAAAAGACATGACAAGGAACTCATAATGCTCATACCTCGTTCGGAATGCTGTTTTCTGAATATCTTCTCTCCGGACCTTCAACTGGTAATAACCTGAGCGTAGGTCAATCCTGGAAAACACTCGGGCACCCTGCAGTTGGTCAAATAAATCATCTATCTGGGGCAGTGGGTACTTATTCTTCATTGTAAGCTTATTTAGCTCTCTGTAATCCACGCACATCCTGAGAATCCCCTCCTTCTTCTTAACGAATAGAGCGGGCGCACCCTAGGGTGAAAAACTGGGTCGAATGAAACCCTTATCCAGCAACTCTTCAAGCTGAGTTTTCAACTCTCTCAATTCAGCAGGCGCCAATCTGTATGGATTCTTAGACACTGGCGCGGAGCTCGGATATACATCAATGGTAAATTCAATCTCCCTGTCTAGCGGTAATCGGGAAGATCATCAAGGAATATCTCAGAAAATTCTCTGACTATAGAAATGTCACTCGGCTTTACTCCGCTGAGCAACTGAGTATCAACTACTGTGGCCAAATAAATAGAGCATTCACCTTTAAACTGCTCGTTGACGTTCATGAAATAGGAAATAGGCGATCCACTCAATCTGTTCATCACCTGATAAGAAAACTCGGCTTGACCCGGGGGTCGAAATGTCACGATTCCATATCGACAATCGATGGTGGCAAAGTGTCGTGAAAGCCAATCCATCCCTAAAATAAGATCGTAGATCTCTATGCCCATAACAATCAGGCGAGCATAGAGGGTACTGTTCCTAACCGAGACAATATTGCCCTAGACAACATGAACGACTGCAGACGCTCTCCTAAAGGTAGCATCACACTATATTGACATTCTGCTAACTCAGGCACAAGCTTCAGTCTAGACCCACAAGCAGTGGAAACAAAAGAGTGCGTAGCCCCCGTGTCTATCAAAGAAAATACAGCTACGCCCGTAATCAAAATAGTACCTGCTATCACGGAAGGCTGAGCCTCGTCGTCAATATCACCAGGCTCGATAAAAGGCAAAGATCTTGGGTACGACTCTCCTCTGATCTCCGCCCAACTGATCTCGGCCCGGCTTTGGGCAATCTCTGACAAAATGGCTAACTTCACCACATCTATAACATTTGTTAGTGCCCACCCGACACTCTCCACTGTGTTCCCTCTGACATTTAGGGCACCATGGTATCTGAGAAGCCCCATGTACTTGCTTGCCTGTCCCTTGATCATTGCCTCCCTCTAAAGGCCTCTTAATGCATCTCTGTTGCGGCTGGGGTTGTTGTACTTTTGGTTGCCAACCTCGGTTCTGTGTCTGAGGACGGATCTCACGGAAGAAGCCCCTAGCTGGCTCCCTCGGCTTAACACAAGTTGCCCTGGCAGCCTCGAAGTCCAGAGCTCTAGCTGCGATGTCTGAATAGCGCACATCTATGATTCCCAATACAACAATGTTCATCCGGATCTCCAGGTTCAGCCCCTCCATAAACTGGTGCACTTGTCTTCGTTATCACTTACTAAGCGCGGTGCAAATCTCGATAGGGCTTCAAACTTCCTTATATAATTCGCAACTGAACCTGTCTACTGCAGCTGCGTAAACTCATTCCTCTTCGCCACTTTCACAGTGCGACTGAAATACTTGTCGAAAAATACGGTCTTGAACCGCTCCCAAGTCATAATTGATACATCTGTTGTTGATTTGATCGAATCCCACCAAAAACGGCGTCCAATGCCAAATGGAAGGCGACATAGGCCACCTTATTCCCGTTCTCTACCTCCGCATACCCAAGCATGTCCTCCATCGTTCGGAGTCACTCCTTGGCTAAAGCAGGGTCCGATGTTTGTCCGTTGAATACAAGGAGTTGCAATTTCTGAAATCTTTCCATGCCCCGATGGTTTGGAATGACTACCTCTCAGGCTTGACGATCCTCTCGATTTACTAAACGCTCGATTTGTTGTGCTTGCCTGTCCATATGCTGGGCCTGACGGTCCAGCAAGTCCGTAAGTCGGTCGAGAGCCTCGTCTCTAGGATCTTTTCCTCGAACCATCTTATATATATCCTATAAAAGTTAAAACAAATAATCCTTAGAAATCAAAATCAAATAAAGCTCTTAAACATACTTACAGTTGATGAAGGATGTCCGCATAGTGGCTGTCTAGTCGAGCAGTCTACAGAACCGATTTTAAAACCCGGGGGTCTGATACCATAACTGTAACGACCCTAACACTGTACCCTTATTTTTCCATATTATTTTTTTTTATCCTTAGGTAAACTTTAAAATGTTTAAGCGGAATTTAAATCGTTAAAATCGTTCGGAGAATCGAAAAATCATTTGAAAGTCATTAAGCAAACACTAAAGAAAACATTTAATTAAACAATTAAAATAATTTATAAAACCATTAAAACCAACAAAAGCATCGGCCACAAATCGAGGGGCAAAATGGACATCTGTCACATAAAAGGCAGGGGCGATCAATCTCCCCTATGCCAGGCGATCGATCGCCCAATACAAAAACTGAGGGGCGATTGATCACCCCACATATGGGCGATCGATCGCCCCACTCTCTGAAAAATCCAGAGAGTGGCGATCGCCTGCCGATCGATGGCGATCGATCAGCAGGTTCTCTGGAATTTCCATTCCAGAGAGCCACCCTTTTCCTGCTTTCTTCCTCCCCTGCACACAACTTCATAATTCATCACTTCTTCCTTCTTCCTTGCCATATTCCTTATCACATATACACACTAAACATTACAACATAAAACCATACTAAAAACCTTTCGTAATCATCCACTCGTAAACTACCGACCATCCACTCGATCCACAATCAAAACATAATAAAATCTCGTGAAAACGAACTGCGTGGAACAGTTTAAAAACCAAACACAATCCCTAAGAAATTCAGAAATCCAGCAGTTCATTAAACGACAGGTTTAACAAAATGTTTTATAAAACATCAATCCATTATCCAGATCCAAACAACCTAAAATGTATCTAACTATACAATTAACCTATCTAATCCACCGTTAGCCCAAAGTAACCCAAACACCCTCAAAACTCTTACTGACTTCCCAACAAGTCAAAATGCGCACTGACTGCTCAACACACATCCACGGGCTATCTTTCTTCAACTGCTCATTCTTCGGGTGGAGGAATCTCGTCCTCACCTGTCTCGAAATCACCTACACCATACAGACAACTATGAGCTAAAGGCTCAGCAAGTTTCGTAAATGCAATGCATGCTGTGCGTATGAGTTTTGTAAACCATGCAACATTTTCTTATCATTACGTCGCAGACAGAATATCACCGAGGTCTCAGCCTATTAGATGGAGAGGACACGTCCCGCGATTGGACAACCCTCTCCACCTAACCAGGGGGGTACACGCTTACATCCGTATACAGCCGTGCCTGAGCCACACCTCGCGTGACCAGATAACAGATTACGTAGGTTCATTTCGTTATAGGCGATGTGGTATTGTGACAGGCCCCTTTTTGGCCTACACAATAGATCAATAGCCTTCTTTCAGGCCACATCTCTTTTCATGAAAAAATAGTGCAAAAATTCATTTTCTATGCATAAACGAAAACCATGATGCATGAACAATTAAGTGCTTAAAGTAAACATACATCGTACGTACCATCGAGACAATAAAAACAAATAAAAGCATATCCTATAAAAGAACTAATCCTAACTACCCAACCAAAACATTTAAACAACCAAGACTCCAATGATCCTCGACGCGACTTCGACGTACGGTGTAGGCCAATCGGCCAGAGTAAGTCACGAGAACTTACCTTGTGTCCGTTGAAATCCAAGCTCCGTCCACGAGCTTTGTTCACCTAAGAAAATTTCACAACATTGTCGTTAAAACGAGTCTAAACCAATAAACGTCTAAACTTACGAAACTCTTAACTAAAGAAATTTCCTAAAACTCTAATTTAACTCATTGAGGCATTTTCATCGAGCGATTCACGCTCGACACCTCAAAACCTCCATTAACGGAGTTTTCCAAACCTCGAAAATTCAACACACCTTAATATTCCATAATGAATAGACCAACCTTCGTCCAATACGCCCAATATGTCCATTATATTCATAAATACACTAACCGTATAAATTTTCAACTCTAAATCACATTTTTAACAAAACCCTAAACGAAACCCTAACCGTTAAATGACTCGAAAACTACGAATAAACTTTCCAAAAGCATAGAACCTTACTTAGAGTGTCGTTTGAGGAAGAAATAGTGAAGAAAATCGAGTCAACGGAGGAGGAACCGTCGTCAGAATGGGAGTCGCCGTGAGAGGAGGCGATGAAAAGTCGCCAGGAGGAAAACACAGAGGAAGTTTCGCGTGGAGTGCTGGAGAAGAAGAAGGATTTATGATTTTATTAATTTTGGCTTGGCAAATTACCATTTTGCCCTTATTTTGATTTCTATTTGTTTCGTCATTCGTTTCGTTAATTAGCTAACGATTTGGTTTCTCCAAATTTCTTTATTTCACCATTAACTCCAACTTATTACTAGGGTTCTATTAAAACTGTCCGTTTGAAAAACGGACCGCGTTTACTGTTTTTACCCCAACGTCCTTTAAATTACGAGAAACGTAATTCTCGTAAAATTAGTGTTACGACTACTAAAATTCTTGAAATTTTCTCAAAATCCATATTAATTATTAGGATCGTAATAACGCTTTCTTTTTATGAAACCGACTTAATTTGACATAATTATAAAAATATCACTATATATATAATTACAAAATCCTGTAAAGAATCGGGTGTTACACTGAGTATTAAGTTCATAGATGAATTTCATGATGTAGGTAAATTTCATGATGAGAATATTCCTAAAATTTAAACTAGTTGAAGTAGAGGTTGAGAAGGTGATTTAGTGGATTCATGTTTATATTGTTACGACTATCACGACCAGTGGGTGAGGTTCACGAAAAGATGCTAGATTGATGGGAGTTATGTGGAAGTATAAATATTTATCTAATGTTTTATGTAATATGTAAGAAGGGACTTTTGTAAACTGATGTAAAGACATCAGATATTCGGTAAGTAAAACTTTGATATTAAAAACGGATAGAAATATTAGTTATATTAATGAACGTTTTTATATATGTTTGAGCTTTTGTATAGAAAGTTAAAAACCGTTTCAAATAACATTAACATTCAGATTTATTCAAGTAATGGAAAAGACTTCTATTATGATAACGACTTATGTTAACCAATGTAATGCAAAGAAAAAAAAAAAAACAAGGTGCTACAGTGTTAGTGTGCTTTTAGTGTTAGTGCCACAATGAGTTAGGGTGCTCCCTCAAATGTAATGGCTAAGAAGATTGTATATTTTACACAAAAAATCATGCATCATCATATTGCTTAAATAGATGTATATGAATAACATTACATGCATTGACATATAAAATCATTGCTGGTTTGTGTGCGTAAATCATGCACTTTGTGCGAAAAGAATAGCAAAAAAATGTTACAAGTTGGGTAATGATTATGAATTTTTCTTGCTGTATGGGGAAGGTACATCTTTGTGATTAGGCGAGCCCAATGTGTGGATAACCTAAGTAATAGGGAAGGTGTATCAATTGGCTTTGTTAATCAATGTGTAGATATATTTTAACTAAGGAAGGGTCCAAGCGTAATATAGCCCTCTAAAGTTAGGTATCAAGGACAATTGATGAAATTTTTTTGAAGCATTTGGTTCATGTACTTTGGGTCTATAGAGCAACAATACCTATTGGCACAAAAATCATTGAATTTGTCACATGCATTGCACATGAAATATTATTATTTTTTATGGTAAATGGTAATATAACTCTTGAATTTAATGGTCATATATAATTAATGGCGTAATTGTTTTTTATGTATTCTGATAACTCTTGAAAAAGCGTTATTATATGGTATAATTTATGCACTCGCCTAATCACAAATATGAGGTAACAGTAAATAGAAATCAAGATTGATATTGGATTGTGTGAGATATTAACTCATATATGTTATGTTGTTAATTCAAACAATTTAAACATCGTTTTTTATTCACATGACTATTGAGAATTGTGCTTAATTAACCTATGTACGATATTTAACTTTCATAAGTTTGAAGAATATTACATGAATTAATCAAGTAACTTTAGCAAAACTTGATAAGAATACAAATTATTAGTCGTCAACTTATTTGCTGCAACATCTTCTACAACATGTGTAATAAAAGTCACATAAATAGGAAAATAGACTCTAAGCATTATATTTATAATTGAATCTTTCTTCTCATTATTTGATTAATTATCACTCAATCACATTTTTCAAATTCATTTTTTTAATCCACTTATTTCTCATTCGTTACAAATTTGATAATTTTATCTCCATAAGATTCGATACTTACTTATCACTATTACTTGTTTTCGATACGTGCACTTCATGGTGTTACTTTTGCACAACAAGTTTTTTGCGTCGTTGTTGAGGATAATTTTATCAATTTTTTTATCTTTTTGAAACCGTAAGAACAAATATTTGATACTTTTTGTTATTTCTTTTGCATGTGCTTGTTATTTGAGGCAGAACAAAGACGATCAAAACCTACCTCCCTACAATTCAGAAATCGAAAGAATTTTTCACGAGAAAATGGCATACAACAATTATCAGTGGTCAATTGAGATGGCAACTTTAACTCAAAAAATAAAGAGTTCATGAGTTAGATGCGATGACTTCTTTAACCGTTCAAGTTCCATCACTTACTATTACAATCAAGTCAATGAGCATGACATAGATGGAAACCAAAAACTCTTTAACCTCACTTCAAAATTTTAGAGCAATAAATGAATTTCTTTCATATCCACTTATCATTTCTCCAAATCCATCAAATAGTGGTTGCCTTCAGGAGAGCCAAAAGAAGATGATGAGGATGAAGTGGAAACAACATTTTTTTAGGGAAGTCATATTCCCTCATTTTATTTTGTGATTCTCTATTGAAATTTTGTGTGACAGTGAAGACACTGCCAGATTTAAGTAGTGAGAAGGTTAGTTTATAAGTTGTGTCTCAATTCTCACTGTTGGAAAAATGAAATATTTTTTCTTGAAAATTGTAAAATTTGTGGCAAAATGAAAAAAAGAAATCCTTTAATCAGGTTACAACATTAATATGCCTTAATGAAATTCTATTATGATCTTTAATTTACCTGAAATTTTCAAATCTTTCGAGATATGTTAACATTGATTGAAAATTTGATAGATATGATATAGGAGTATTCTTATTGTAACAATGTCATTCTACACATTTTTGTTAGATATTAAAATTTTCCCAAAAAATCTAAGTATTATTAAATTAGTGTTAAAATTTAAAATTTTATGTTCCGATTTATGAACTCAATATGTAAAACAAATGAAAGTTAGACATAAAGAATTCATGAAGATATTATGTGAAAAAGATAAGTTTGGTGCAATTAAAAATAAATCCCAAACTATAGGATTTTTTAAAAATAAACCCTAAACTATAAACTCTAACAACTGTGAAAATCTAACAAAACAAACTTTGTCGGGTGGCCGATCACCCATCGATCACTGTTTATTACTAGAACAAGGGGGCCGATCTTAAAAGAATGTGGGGTCATTCTGTCCAGTACTGACATGACATTGGACCACGTGGAACGGGGGTCGAGGTGGGGAATGGAGACCCCCCGTTCCACATGCATGCACGTGGACTGAGAATAGGGGGTTCCCGCCCACAGAACGACCACCCGTTCTCAAGTTCTATGTCGAGAACAAGAGGTTGAGGTGCGGAGACCCCCCCGTTCCAAGTGCGTTGCACGTGTATTGAGAACAGGGGGTCTCTACCACCAGAAAGCCTCCCGTTCTTAGGAGACCATTTTTGCGATTTCTCAGCCCACCACTGGATGAAACGTCAAAACGATTATCGATACGGAGTCCAGAGAGTGAAGAAATCTAGCATATTAGAGGATTTCTGGATGACAAGCACGTGCGATATGGACAACAATGCTGCTCAGTCGCAAGCGAGCATGTCTTCGATCAACTCAGTTTCGGGATAATGGTCTGGTTTTGGGATTTTGGTATCCGAACCCTGGACTAGACCGGAACCGGTGAGATTTTTAGTGGGAGGACCGATCTTGGACCGAAAACCTTGGAGGATCGACCGAAACCTTCGGTCCGGTCCGATCTGGTTCTCGATTTCTAGTCCAATCTTGCTCACCCCTAAAAATTGCAGATATAAATCAATTAAAACAAATTCTGTGTAAATCATCATGACCGGTTGTCCTCCAAGAGCAGATGGAGGTCATAATAGAGTAATGTTGCATTGTTTGGGTTATGGAAACAGATCCAATATTGTTTAAGGACGCCAATTGACACTATGAGTGTAATTGGTTGTAGTCCACATGCATCGAAAGAGTGATGCTGTTCTGTTTGTTTGTATAATATTGTTATTGGTGAAGCTTCTAAACATCACAAACTGTGAAATGGTCAGAAGTGTGTAAATCATTATTTTCCCCTTCAATTATAGAGATCATTTGGTCTACGTTGCTTGCTTCTAATACCCGATCAAATGTAATGCTTGTAAAGTGATCGTTTATAATACTTACTTGAAATGTCAATTCTAATATTGATTATTGTAATTAATAACTTATTTTAACTATTTTTAATATATTACAGTAATCAATGTTTGTCACGTCATGAATTAAAAATTAAAGAGTAAAATAAATGTAATTTTTTTATTTTTGTAACGAACCAAAACATTCCTAGGTAATATTTTTACGCACTAGAATATATCCGTAACAACTCCATAAATGTTTTCGTCTATAATTCATAGTTTGATGTTTGTTCCATGAGTATGCATTAAAGTTCACTATATTTGCTAATATCAAAATGATGAACATAAATCATTACAAAAGTGTTTTTTATGCAAATATTTTTCAAAATTAATGTTAATTTTCTCATCCATTTAAATTCCATTCCACCGTCCACAAAAACATTTTCATTTTCTAAATTAATATTTTACAATAAATATAACATTTCTAGTAGAATAAGAGGACAAAGAAATATATAAATAATAAAAGCGGATGCGTGAAAGGCGCTTTTCTTCCACAGAATTCAAATCCGTCACGAAACAAATTCCTTCTACCAATTCAAACGCGCCACGTGCTTGGGTTCCCAGCCCATCCACAAATACGGACTTTACGGAGCCCTACTATCCAGTATAAAAGGGTTGATGTCTTTTCTTAATCCGACTGAAAAAAACGCTACCTAGCTTCTCCGGAACGGCTTTCTCTCTCCGCGTTCTTCCAGGTATCCGTTTTTCATTCTTCGTACGCCGCTTCATCTGCTTATTTTTTTTTGCTTCGAAAACAATGGTAATTGGATTGAATGCTTTTTCATCCCTCAGATTGTGGAACGTTGATTTTGTTCGAACAAAAGTTATAGATCGATGAATTTATATTTTAGTTCGACTCTTTCTTATGGTTTTGGCTTAATTGAGCTTCCGGGTATTTTTTCGAATCTGTTGCTAATGCTAAGAGGAAAAGGAATACCGATTTTGTTAATTGCTTTGCGCTGGGGGCGAATTGATATAGATACTTTTGCCTATTTCAATTCCTTTTGTCTAATCAATTTTCTTTTTTCATGCCATTTGAGTGGCAATACCGGTTGAAAACCAAAATGAAAAAGGGATTTAATCATTTAATAGTGAAGGAACACATTATTAATCACATAAATTTATGATGGAGGTTGAATCGCTCACTTGATTTTCCATTCTCTTTGCCTTGAAGATTCAACAACTTGATCTTCATGAATTCAACAACAACTGGAGCATCCCTCATTTCCTGTATATCGGGAAACAAAAGCAATATCTTCTTGTGGATTTTGTGTTGCTTATTGCCAAAATTTTTGGGAACTCCGTTTGCCTTCGTGAACTTCCTATTAATTACGGCAGTAGATAGAAGTCCCTCTGCAGTTTGTTTACTGGATCTATCCGGGAAGATCAATTTGTTGTAGGGGACTTGTTCATACACACCTTCTGTGCTCCTTTGCCATTGTTTCATTCTCAATAACATGGTTTCCTCTCAATTTTCTGATTTGACGGATTCCTGCAAGCCCAAGCTCATTCAGCATCAGTTTCTTTTTCCTCTCAATTATGTTGATGCTGTGGCTGTTGATCACGTTGAGCTAGATTTCTCTGATGTTTTTGGTCCTGTACCTTGTAATGAAGTTGATTCAGCTAATCTCGGCCTAGAAGGAGAAAGAAAGCTTGTTTTTGATGATCCAGAAGTCATTCGCAATAGGTCACATTCTTTGGTCGGACCCTTCATACGTAAGTCAGTCATTTGGGCTCAGCGAGCTCACTATACATGAGAATGAGGATACAGGGGACCAAATTGAATTTATCAGTGAGGATGCTGTTGGAGAAATTCTGGAACCTTCAAATGATAATCATATACTGGAGGGAGCTATTGAAGGTGTGATTATGAATCCCACAAAGGCACAGGGTGTTGGATTCGACGACTTTGAGATTTTAAAGGTTGTGGGCGCTGGTGCTTTTGCAAAGGTTTATCAGGTAAGGAAAAAGGGTACATCAGAGATCTATGCAATGAAAGTAATGCGGAAAGACAAGATCATGGAGAAAAATCATGCTGAATACATGAAAGCAGAGAGGGATATTTTGACAAAAGTTGAACATCCTTACATTGTCCAGCTTAGATACTCCTTTCAAGTAAATTTCTTTTGGCTATGTAGCGTGAATTTGCATATTTTTTAGTACATTACCCTCTTATATCACCCAGCCAAGAAAAACTCTTGACTCATAGTTTTAACAAAGCTTTTCTCTTTGTGCTAATCATGTATTTACTTATGCAGACTAAATATAGACTATATCTTGTTCTGGATTTCGTAAATGGGGGACACCTTTTCTTTCAGCTTTACCACCAAGGCCTTTTCAGGTTTCTTTTTGTTTACTGTTTGTAGGCCTAACGCCATTTTTATTGTAAGAGAAGCCTGAACTTATGGCCACTGTATATTGTCACAGGGAGGAGCTTGCGCGTGTCTATGCTGCTGAGATTGTTTCTGCTGTTTCTCACCTCCACGACAATGGCATAATGCACAGAGATCTTAAACCTGAAAATATTTTACTAGATATTGATGGCCATGTATTAATTTTCTTATTCCTTTTGATTGTGGCCTAGGCCCATATCTTTTGTTTCAACGTAGGAAAATACAATTGACTGACCTTTGCCCCTTCATGAATCAGGCGATGCTGACTGATTTTGGCCTAGCGAAGCAATTTGACACCAATACAAGAAATAATTCTATGTGTGGAACGGTAGAATATATGTCACCTGAAATAGTTCTTGGAAAGGGCCATGATAAGGCTGCAGATTGGTGGAGCGTGGGAATTCTTCTGTTTGAGATGCTCACTGGGAAGGTCTTTTTCTTTTTACTATTTATTTCTTGTGGTGGAATCATTCTCTGAGCAGGCAAAAAAGTTTTTGTTCAATTGTCTTTGCTATCGTGAGAATAGGGATACTTGGTAATTGTTACGCCTGATGTACGTTTTACGTTTTCTAGGAGAAGAAATAAGAAAGATGTATAAAATAGTCGGTTGTTATTAGTTAGATATAACGGTCTGTAGAAGTTGAAAGAATTTAGTTACAGAACTACAGTTAGAAAAAGAATAAAAAGGAGAGGAAAGGGGGGGAGCGGGTAGTCTTTTGGTAGAAATCTCGGTGGGAGAGGGTGGGTCTCTCAGTCAACCCAGAGTCTGTAACTTCTCTTCATTGTTCTGTGAATAAAAGAGAGAGTTCCTATCAGTAATCCCTACAATATATTAGAATTCTGGATGAATTGTGAAGTGAAAAGATCTGTTGACATTACAATTACAATATTTAGAGCCATAAAAAACTCCATGACTGTTTCTTTTATACTTATGCAGCCTCCATTCACTGGGAATAGAGACAAAGTCCAGCAGAAGATAGTAAAGGATAAGATAAAGCTCCCGTCATTTTTGTCAAGCGAAGCACATTCACTTTTGAAAGGGGTAAATATTCGATCTACATTCACAGTTATATAAATGTAATTTGACCTAGTTGTTCATGTGTTATTCTGATAGGTGACCCTTCGAGTAGGAACAATTCTAGAATGTTATATTTACATTTCTTATTGAGGTCATTGATCTTGAATATCAAGAAATTGAATAACTATAACAAGTGGCTTTATTCAAGAATGGTTTACACCTTTTTGGAGGTTAGGTGTTTATTGGAGTTCTCGAGAGCTCGAATGAGTAGTCATGCTTATCTCAGTTAGAGCATTTATCGAGCTATGGTCGTTTAATGCTCAGTTTCATTCTGTCATGAACTAGTGACTAAAGATAGTTGATACATGAATATTCTAATTCTTCCACAAACATCTATTCATCAATGACTAGGCTTGTAATTTTGGTTTGTACTTCTTCAGCTGCTACAAAAGGATGCAACCAAGCGCCTTGGAAATGGGCTGATGGGTGGCGAAGACATCAAGCGCCATAAATGGTTCAAGCCGATCAATTGGAAGAAATTGGAGTCGAGAGGTATTGAACCAAGTTTTCGGCCTCAAATTGCGGGGAAGCATTGTGTTGCCAACTTTGAGAAGCACTGGACCGACATGCCGATTGCAGATTCTCCAGGTCGGCAGTCCTAAGGAAGGTGGAAATGTCTTCATGGGTTTTAGCTACGTAAGGCCACCAGCTTCATTCCTTAGTAGGTAGAGCTCTATCTGCTAGCTTGTAATCACTTTTGATTCCTCATGCATGGAATCTATATCCTAGCGTATTTTTTTTTTAAACTATGGTTGTTCTATCTCTTAGTGCAAATCCTGGAAACAAGAACTATATTTTTATGAATCTGGTTGTGCACTACTCAACGTGTGGCGTTTTGGATAGGCCCTACACGAGAAAATTTGAAAGTTCATGTGAAGTTACCAGAAGGGTGCATGCTAGTGAGAGAATATGGGTTCCATATTTCGTGGAAAGATAGATCTAAGAAATCATGGGTTAGCCATGGCCGAGAGAGAGAGAGATAACAACTTTCTTATTATTCTCAACAGAAATCTGCCATAACGATGGCAATGGAAGATAGCAGAAAATAGGGTTTTTGCTGTAATTTTTTTATAAACACCGTCACTTGTGTTCTAAATCTTGGCTAAAACACAGCATCAATGATTTGTAGAAGATGATGATCCCGAAAACTTCGAATCGCGCCTGAATCAATGAAGAAGATAAGAAAAGTACTACTAGTGGCACATAAAATTAACTGATTTTTCTTGAAAATTTAAAGGGTTAACAGTTGACGATGCAGGGTTTATATCAATTGTTGTTACTTCCAAAGTGCGTGGTTCATATTACTAATTATCTAAAGATAAATTATAAATATTAATTTTATCAATTAATAAATGATACGTCAAGTCCGGAGCTGAAATTAAAATATCAAAATAAATGATAAATCTATCCTTCGTACTAGCATAAAGATTAGAGCAAAGGATACAAAGAGAGCATCTATTGAAATGTAGAGTTGAGAAGAGGAGAAGCATTCTTTTACCTTAACTATTCTCGGTACAAATACAAGTTATTGAACACATTTCTCTTCCTGCAACCCCAACGGCATTTCCAAGAGCATAAAGAGTTGAAGATGGCAAGCCTAGTGGAGTGAAGAGAGATGATGTTGGCCGTAGATGGAGATTTCGACAAAACCACCGCATAGCCGTCGTCCATGTAGTCGGTTCCTTCGGGAAAAAACTGCCACAGAAGGCTCCCTCCTCCGGCCCCTCCTTTCTTTATCGAGTCTAGAAGTGTTTTATACACCAAACTCACCGATGCATCTCGGAACGATGAGTTATAGCCAGAGTCCTTTGTCGATACACCGAATTCTCCGAACAAAACCGGCATCCCGAGATGTTTTTCTGCGTCCTCTATGTGAGCCTCCATCCATCTTTTAGTAAACTCCAAGTGCTCGTATGAAATCGATTGAGATATCCTTTCCAACAAATTTATCGCGTTGTCAAAACATGTTAGGTCACGGGTTAGTGAACTTATTACTACAAATCCTAGAAACTTATGGTGTTAGGTTTGTGTTTGTTGTATAATTGTGAGACTTCTTAAAGGCATGTTGGTCGAGGAGAATAAACCGCCGGAAAACTCACCAAGAGTCTGCATAAATGTGGACGGAGGCGAAATCAACGGCCGGAACCTGGTGATTCCTGATAAAATCAGTTCCCACTTGTTGAGCATATGTGTTGGGATTGAATTGAACTCTGTTGGGCGTTGATGGACCATAGAACCCCTCCAACCCAATCTCCACCAAGTGCTTTGGATCAATGCCCTTCACGTACACAGCCATTTCTTGTATCCAATCCTGCAACACTTCTATGATTACAATTAGACTTCGGTGACTCAAATTCTATTCGAGCTGACAAAAAACTCGTGATGCAACAAAAATTTCAGAGCACAATCGTGAATTTTTACCCTAGTGGTTATCTACTATGTTTTTTTTAACCTATATTTATCCTGTTAAGTACTTCTTCTCTTTTACTTCTACAATGAAATCTTTAATTCAACTCCTTGTATGTTGGAAGCAAAACAAACCTGCAGTTTATCACCGGACGTATCCGAAGTGCATCGAGGCTCGTTCATGAGTTCCCATGCGAAAATAGTAGCATCATCCTTGTAAGTAATGTTTGTGACTGTGTTAACTCTGTTGAGAACCGTCTATACACAATCAAAATACTAAACAACATTAGCATCATCGGCTTTGAACAAGAACCAAATATATATGTTCCATACGATTATGAAAATCCGGTTGAACCTAAACCAACCTTCACATGAGCCTTGTAGTAGCTCCGAAGAGTTGAATCGGAGAAAAAGTCATCGTCGGATGTCAAATTCAGGCCAACCTCTTTTCCCCATTTGACATATTGTGGCTTGCCACCATAGGCATCCCAGTTATTTGTTAATGATAAGATGAGCCTAATCTTATACTTCTTAGCTTCACTAACCACAAAATCTAAGGCCTGCAGGTTCAAAAGAAAAATAAGCAGGCATTCATGAAACTAAAGATTAATAACTCATAGAATTCGGTGATTCAAATTTTTTTTAATCGATGCTATAAGCCTGCTTTATAGAGTTTCTTTAAACTTTTGTTTTACTTTACAAACACATATCAGCTTGATTAGAAAAACTGACGGTTGTAATACAGTGGATCTTCTTTTCTGCTCGTGATTTTTTTTTAATTAGGGCTTTTCTAGATAAAATCTCGGAGTTCCACATTGTTTTTCTTTTCATTTTCAACGATAAAAATAAAGCTTAAAACATAAGGTAGAGGCAGAAGATACCTACCTTAAACACTTCTTCATCATAGACAGAAGGAGATTTTTGAAGAGCTCGCCACTGGCCATCATTAAATGCCCATGTCCTGCAGACTGTCAAGGCCGACAGAAGAGGCCTGTTTAAACACTTCTGTAACTTTTCCTCTTGTAGATTGATCCGCAGCAAACACCATCAACCAGTATGTGTTGAAACCATTCACATAAAATGGCTGCTCATTCGCCACAAATTGGTTTCCTTTTTTCTGCACCATTTGCCATGTATCTTCTTCCAGTTCGTCGAACCCCGCAAACCTATATTGCCACTCATTTTAAGATTATTTGCTCACAAGCTCATAAGTTTTGAACTGTAGCTTTATTAAGTTCATCATTTTTGCTGGTTAGGCAAGTAATTTATTTTGAAAAGTCGACACAAACAAGTTCAAATAAGGTCTGAGCTCTAATTTTGAATCCGTGGTGTGCTGGTCGACGAACATGAACTTAGAATACAAGTATGATAGTTTAACGATGAGCGCAATGATTGGATGATTTACCAATGATTCGTATCGTAATATGACACATGATGATCAACGTCCTCCACTGGGACTTCTGATTTCCGATCAACTCCGGCATCAGAAGTTGAAGCTGCAATGTAGATTATAAAAAAGGCCATCGTAGAAACAAATCCAAACCACAATTCTCTACCGGATTTTGTCATTGGTACAGGCTAGAAAAGTAGACATTTGGTTTGTTTTGTGGGCGTACTTTTATATGGTTCCTCCATGTTGGTGACGCCATTGTTAGAAGAAAGAAGATTGCTGACGCCGGGATGTGTTTCAACCTTTGAAGCCAAGACAGATGATGTCGACCATTTTCTGTCTGCAATTTCAAGATAATGGAAGTCAAGATCGTAGAAGTAAAGGTGAAGTTGCTCTACACGTTAAGATATGTTCTTTAATTGGTTTCTCAAGATCAGTCAGTAAAAACAAAGTCTAGACGAAACCTGAAAAGAGAATAACTATGGGGGGAGGAAACAGAATATTCCCAGCAGTTCTAGCTGAGATGTCCCAATCAAAAGATGAGAATTTTCTGAGAAAGTGAGAAGTAGCTTGCTCTGGATAGGCCTTCAATGGAGGTGGGTGGTTAGCCAATAGCTATGGGAAAGAAAAGGAAGGAGAAGTGAAGGACGAAATTGCCGCCTTTAGTGGGTTGCTTTTACCATATGCATGCCGTTTTCGCCGTTTTCTTCTGCTGTAATTTGTAAGGACCATGAATGCTTGCCAGTTTTGCTCAACTTCTGTGACTCATGTGAAGGTTAGGAGGACAAGACCATAGGGTTCAGCCATACAAGGGGTGGGCGCTGTCTGGGCGGTCCGGTTCCGCCCCAGAACCCATAATTGGACTGCGCCGTTCGAGTTTTTTTTTTAAATCTCAAAATCGGCCTCAGGAGGAATGGGGACCAGATCGAACTTTCCAGTCCGGTCCTGGTTCCTACCATGTAAAAAAAAATTAATATGTTTAAAAAAATTTATAAATACTCAATCCAACTTTTAAAATTAGTACAATACTTTAAAAGTACAAACCAAATAGTAAATTCAACTATCTAACAATTAACACACAAACTAAATCCAACTATCTAACAATTAACATACAAACGAGATCCGATTATCCAACGTTCATATGAATTGTAAGAAACTAAATCAAACATCCAAAATAAATGTATTACTTTAAAAATACAAACCAAGTAGTGAATCCAACTATCTAACAATTAACATACAAACTTAATCTAACTATCCAACAATTAACATACAAACTAAATCCAATTATCCAACGTGAAAATGAAATTTAAGAAACTAAAACCAACGTAAAAAAATAAATCCAATACGTTAAAACTGCAAACCAAATAATAAATCCAACTATCCAACATAAAAATTAAATATAAGAAACTAAATCTAATATCCAAAATTAATCCACCAGAGATCAACTTTAAATCTAATATCCAAAATTAATCCAATAGATAAAAAAACACATATATTCAGAAACCAGAATAACAACTGATGGACTAACAAATAACTCAACACTAAATAATTATTGGAATCTTTCTACGCAACAATAACAAAAGTTACAAAACTAACCTAAAATAGATAATTTTGATCAACATCAATTTTGATGCAAATTTCTCATGCATAAATAAACTACAACATCAATTCATAAAATTCATCAATTTTGATAATCAAAATAAATTAAATCAGAAAATTAAAACACTCACCTTCAGCAGATTTCCACGGCTGCTTCGCCGTTTGTCAGTTTGGCATTCTGCGAAGTGCGAATCGCAAAGGGCAGCGCGCGGTTGGTTTGGACTTCGGAGAAGAAAAGTGTGATCGTGCGAGCCGCGAGGTTGGTTCGGACTTCGGCGAAGGAACTGGCGTTGGTGACTCAGTCGTAGGAGCGGACTCCGGCCGTCTGGCGTGGCGTGGCTGGCGTCTGGGTGACTAGGTCTCTGGCTCTGTGATTTTGCGAAGGTGAGTGGCACTGGTCTGGCTGGCGTCGCTGGCTGTCTCTGTGATTTTGCGAAGGTGAGTGGCACTGGTCTGGCTGGCGTCGCTGACTCGCTTAGGGATTTCAGGATTTTTGAAGCCAAAAATGAAAAAAAAAAACTGTTAAATTGAAACTGTTATTGGTTTTTGTCTTTTTGAGTTTAGAACGATTCAGTCCTCAATATTTCGGGATTATTGAATCAGAACCGTGAACCGGACAATGTCCCACGGTTTCTTGGTGGGCATAACTGGTTCTGAACTGGGACTGTTTGATTACCGATCGAAACATAACTGAAATTTCAGGCCCGGTCCGATTCTTACGTTCTGGTCCGGTTCTTAAGTTTCGGTCCGGTTCTACTCACTCCCATCGGTAGGTTCATAATTTCATATTATTTGGGAGAATGATAAACAATATTGTACTGAAAGTAGTAAAAGGCGCTACAACTTCAACTTATTTTAGTCACGTTTTTTAAGACAAATAAACAATTGAGGATCTTGGACGAAGCAACATTCTATAGCAGAATATACAACACACCCCCTACTTACTCAATTTTCTCAAAATAACAATCCATAAACTATGCAAAAAGAACACTGAAAGCTAGACTTTCATTAGAGGGTCTTTGTTATTGTCTTGGAGTTTTTTCAACCAAAACCAAAATTAAATAATTAGTAAAATTACGAAGAATAATTTCATGAATAATATTATATTTACTCTCTTCAAATATCGATGACGTGTCAAATAATTATTAGTGAAATTAAGGTATAATTAATGTAGTAAATTATAAATAATTAATTTATTACATTAATTACACTAATCATTATTTGACATATCATCGAGTATTATAAAAGACTAAAATAAAAGAGTAAATATAATTTTATTCTAATTTTATTATCTGAAATAAAGATTGCAATAGGAATACAACTAAAAACTGAAGAAGAGGGGGTTTAAAAAAGGGATGACCAGGGAATAATTTGACATAAGTTAGAACGTGAAATATGCTGAAAGCGCAAAAATTACATCTTGGATATTTGAATACACAAGATCTCACGGGTGGCAACTCGAAGAGAGTTGGCCAACTCCAACTGTGGTCGATGTAGAATCTGTACTAGATGTGTAACCAAGTCCTCCACTAAACTTTTCTATGTTCGTGGTCAAATCTTTTAACTATATAATTTTACGAGTAGGGTTAAAGTTTACCCTATAATTTGTTATTTTAATTTTATTTCATGATTTGATTTTTAAGGTTCGCTTATGAATTTTGGTATATTAATTAGAAAAATTATATACAATTAAAATAGTGACCATTTTAGTCGCAGTGCAGCTCAACTTTAAAATGGGATTTAAGTTGGGTGCCAGTCTGCCCTCTTTTTAGATGGTGGCCCAACTCCTTTGGAACCCGATTTTAGGTTTTATTTTGAAAAAAATTTAATGGTTATTTACCAAGTAAATGTGGACTACTTTTAAAGGGAAATTTTTCGCATTGAAGGTATAATATTTAAACCCAAAATTTTACAACTTCATTTTTACTTGGCTACCAATTTATTAAATTAAATTTTAGATTTTGGGCTCAGAAATTATTGGGCTTTGGTTTAGGCCCATATTTAAGTAGGGATTTATTCATGTTCAGCTTTGCATGTTTTATTTTAATAAATATTCTAAGTCATTCATTTTATTTGAAATTTTCACGCAACTATTTTTTCATGCACATTTTTATATTTCGACGTGAAATTTCTTGTTCTTAAATAGAGTAATAGGACAACTTATTGTGCTTTGTCCTTGGACACAAAATTTTAAACCTGATCAGAGTGTTTTTCATGACTTTTGCAATCGTCGAGTATTGCTGTTATTATTTTATATATCTATGACATGGTGTGCTTATTGTCTGTGAGTGACTCCATTGTTACTGTGATTTTTACAGGATACAGAAATGTTTATTTTAATTACGTACCACATATTAGTGAGTTATTTTTGACGGTGCCTTTTGTATGTTTTTTAAAAATGAAATTATAAAATGTTAATCTTTTATATTAAAAGAGTTGTATATGAAGGAAACTCTTACTAGTAAGTTGAAATTGAAGCAGCGACTTTATTCTATTTAGTTAATGGAAGGTTTTATCGAAGAACATTTGAACGTATACAAATAATTAGTTTTGGATTTGGAGACTATGAGATGCAAATACAATGAGAATGATCTGAGGTTAATTCTAATGTATTCATTGTTTGCTTCGTATATGGTGCTTTGAGAGATTCAATTTTGTACAATAAGGAAAGTAACTCTAGAAATGTTTTATGGCACCTCGTTATCAAAGAAGAAATTGTTGTTGGATTCGAGTCTCGAGGAGAGAAATTTGTCGTTCATGATAGAGTAAGAGAGTCAAATAACAGAGGCAGTGATAATATTCAGGTATGAATGATATATCAAAGTTAAGGAACCTTGATAGAATATGGTACTTTTGTCAAAAAATGGGTCGAGTTAAATCGTGGTGTAGTAAATTGCATAATGAAAATAAGAGAGCATGTAGGAATTTATTTGAAAATAAAGATCGTCATAGTTTATTATTTTAGTAAGTTGCATATTGAAATTAAGTCTACATTTGACTCTCTCGTGTAAAATTCATGTCAAAGTAGATATTGTTTATCTTTATTTTTTCGTGTTTATTTTTTTTCGGATTATTAGCATTCAATTCTCAACCAGTACCCATACTGCTTAGTTTTTTTTTTTATTGATTTCTTACCGATGGTATTATTGTTACAACTAGGCTGGATCTATGAACATACATTAATAATCAGAATGTTTCACACTTGTATTTTAAATCAAGTCCCTGTAAGGTGGATGGGATTACAAATTACTTCCATTATGCCACACCACGCAATCTGAAACCACGGGATTCATCCCTCGGACCTCTCAATTGCCCATCATCTCTGTTCTTTCTCTTGATTTCTAAGCATTTCTATCTCTCAACTCGGTAACAGAGCTCCATTTCTGAAAATGGCAACTGAAAAGATGGTAGACAGACGTGGAATTGGCGGCATCAAGAACACAGAATGGAGACGTTGATCGATCTCCTATCATCAACATCAATGGTTGGCAACACCCAAGGTGTTTCGGACATAGTTTTTCTCCATCAACAACAAAAACAAGAACAAAACCAGAATTGAACCTGCATTTTGAATTCCATTTCGGTTCCTAATACAAAAAAAGAAAAAAATTCTAAAAGCTTATATTTGAATAAATTTAACCAAATAACACTAATTCCAACTAAACAAAGTAGAAAAATCTATGAACTAATTAACAACAAAAACAAACTATTATGAAAGGAAATAAACATCAAATGTCTATTGTCCAAATTGTCGTCTTCTAGCTGACTTAGTTTTTTATTTTTATTTTTTAAAGAAAAAACAAATGAAAATCTCCCAGTTGGCAGTTATCACCCCTAATCCATTTGATATTTGGAATAAACAAAAGAGTCAACTTTGGAATTGCTGCCCTGTTTTCTTGTTAAGTTGGATACGGCAACATTTGCTGTCACGTTGCAGCCCATTATTGTTTACAATATTTTCTTTCAGCTATAACTTTGGATGCACATTTTCTACGTCAGTGCATATAAATTTATTGAAGGTTATTTATCATTATTTGTTTTAGAGTTTAACGCGATTTGAGTTCTATTTGGATCAAGCTGGTAAGAGTGTATTGTAGATCTCATTTCAAGTTGGTATTATGTATTTCATTTAAGATTTTATTTTCTATATAAATTTATGTAATGTAAAGTTGCAAAACTTAATGTTGTATTCAGATCTTCATTTAGTAGATTTATCTTTTGCTCATAGTTTTTTTTAAGAATTTTCTTACGTAAATTTGGTGTCCTACATTAGCATCTTAAAAATGGTACGAAAGCTTTGGTTTCTAGAGTTCATGTTTCCAAGTGTATCAAAATAGATTCTCTATGGTCATTTCATATCAAACAAAGTTTTTGTAATTGTTTTAGAAAATTTGGAAAAAAAAAGGAGAGAATTTTTTTTTCTTTGTCATTCATCGTTTCATGAAGACTTGTACTTCTCTGTCATCCAACCACCATCAGTCTTTATTGTACTGTCAGTCGTGAAAGCTCTGATTTTCTAATATTTTGAACTTGTCTGTAATGCCCCGGATTCCCTCGACCCGGTTCGCCACTTTACTGCGTACTTGTTAAAATTTGGTATGACCCGAATTCTAATTGGGCCAAATCAGGCCCGTATATCAATATTAGGGTTTTACGTTTTCTCTATATACTGATACTTGAGTCACAAAATTCATTGTACCAAATTTGATATTAGTGATTCTCTCATCTACCCGTGATTTTTTCTCTTTCTAGGGTTTCCACGTAAAATTTGGTGTCCATTATTTTCTCGTTTTCTTTTTCGGTTTTTCGATCGTTCGTTACAGGTGGATTAGGACATCTAATCCTAACAACTGGTATCAGAGTTTCAGATTGAAGCGATTTTCGAAAATCAAGGTTTGATTTTTCGAAGGTATTGAACGATTTTAGGTTTGTAATTTCAGTAAATTGCAACTTGGAAAGAAAAAGGAAAAATTTTTGTTTTATTTTCTGGTGTTTGGTGTTCAGACGTGAAGAATCAAAACAAAGGAAAAATATAAAAGAATTGTTTTTCTGATTTCCACGGCAGAAAGGTGGAAATTGAAAAAAAAAAGTGGTGGAAAACAAAAGGGGTCTCGCTGTTCATCTTCTTCTCCAGAAGCAACCCGCCTAAATCCCGAGCCGTGAAAAACAGAGAAGAAGCCTCTATTGTCGCCGTCCACCGTTTGACAAAACAGAGGCGTGCCCTAGCGCAGTAGCCAACCGCGAAGAACCGACCGCCGTCCGCCGCCGAGGAAGGAGAACATGAGCAAAATCGCCGCGAACGTTGTTGTTCGCGCATACCAGAACTGCGCACTCCGCTCTTTGATTTGAAGCTGAGACTCCGACCATGGGTTGAAGCTGCCTTGTCTGATCCAACCAAAAACATATTGAAGATTGGATTGAAAATTTGAAAGTTTCTAGATTCGTGTTATATTTGAACAGTTTTTTCAATTTTGATAGGGAAGTATTGCTGCGAAGAGGAAAAACTGCCGCTGTGAGGGATTTCAATTTTGGAAATTAAAGTTGCAATTTTTGGGAGAAGGAAAATAAATTGTTCTCTGTTTTTGGGTTTATTCCTCAGCTTGATCTGAAGCAGAATTTTCTGAACCGCATTGAGCAGTCTCTGACCAGCCATTCAGTAGCCTATTTGCCGAAGTTTTGATCTGCTGCGGAACTGTTTTTGGACCAACAGTTAACAAATTCAAGTTCGGAATTTTGTTCTGGTTTGTGGGGCAAATTTGTGTTTTGGCTTATTCAAAATATTGTTGAATGATTTGGGAGATCGACTAGCAAGTTATTATCGATTTGTTGGGCATTTTTTAGTTTGGAATATTTTGGAGGATTTATTCTGAATATTTGAGATTGATTATTGGGGTGGAATAATTGATCTGGAAATATCTGTTTTTGGGAGATTGATTATAAATAACGATGACAGGCGATGATAGCACAGGACACATTATTGAAAAAATCGATGGGACAGATTTTGCGTTCTGGAGAATGCAAATCGAGAATTACTTGTACGAGAAAAAGTTTCATCTTCCTTTGAGTGCAAAACCAGAGAAGATGGAAGACGGTGAATGGAATCTCTTTGATAGACAGGTTTTGGGAGTCGTCCGATTGACGCTAGCCAAAAGCGTTGCTCGCAACGTGGCGAAGAAGAAGACCACCGTAAGTTTGATGAAGGCACTATCTGATATGTACGAGAAACCATCTGCAAATAATAAGGTGTTTCTTATGAAAAAGTTTTTTAATTTGAAGATGATTAATGATACTTCTATTGCAGCGCATCTAAATGAATTCAATACGATTGTGAATCAATTGCTATAAATGGAAATTGATTTTGAGGATGAGGTTTGTGCCCTAATTTTGTTGGCGTCTCTACCGAATAGTTGGGAGCCTATAAGGGCAGCAATTAGTAACTCAGTTGGAAGTGCTAAACTGGTATTCAACGATGTGAGGGATCGTATTCTTGCTGAGGAGGTTCGTAAGATCGATTCTGGTGAAACATAGACAGGCTCAACTTTGAATGTTGAAAATAGGGGCAAGAGTCAAAGTAAAGGTCCGGATAATAGAAATCGAAGTCAGTTCAAGCCCCGACGAACATTTGAGTGCTGGAATTGTGGCAAGCAGGGTCACATGAAAAAGGATTGCATAGCTCCAAAGAAGAACGGTAATGACACAGGCAAGGAGGCAGCCACAGCCACCAAGGAGTTCTTTAGTGTGTACGACGAGGATGTCGTAAATTTCGCTTACCAAGATACGAGTTGGGTAATCGATAGTGGCGCTTCAATACATGCCACTTTGCGGAGAGATTTCTTTACGTCTTATACTTCGGGTGACTTTGGAAGTATGAGGATGAGAAATGGTGGCGTTGCAAAAGCCATTGGTATGGGAGATGTGCGTTTGGAGACCAACATCGGCAAGACCTTGGTTTTGAGAGGTGTGAAGCACATTCCTGACATCTGCAAGAATTTGGTCTCGACTAGCAAGCTCGACGACGAAGGATTTGGCAACACCTTTCGTGATGGAAAATGAAAGCTTACCAGATGTTCATTGATCGTGGCAAGAGGAGAAAAATGTTCCTCATTATATATGATGCACGCGAAGATCGTGGATTCCACAGTTAATATGGTGGGTAATAAGGCTGCAAAGTTTATGAATTCACTTTCTAAGAGAAAGGTTGAAAAGACTCGGAATAAGTCAGGTTCTCAGGTGAAGTTCAAGTTAGAATCTGAGGATACATCAGAGTCGGTGAGTCAGCCTATTACAGATGTTCAGTCATCAGTTTTAGTTTCACGTCAGAATGGTATCGTCAAAGGCAAAACTATGTGGAAGGTTAAAACTCCGAGACGATATGATGAAACTGTGGATTATGCATTGAATGTGTTCGAGGGTATCGATTTCTGTGTGGAGTCTTCAACATGTTCAGATGTAGTTCGTTGCGACAACCTTGCTAGTTCAATGATACCATGGAGGAGGAGATACGATTTCTTCTCAAGTAAGTCTCTCAAGTTTAAGCGGGGCTTAAACTTGAACGGTATCAGATGTTGTGTTGGCCCATCTGGGGCCTTTATGGTAGAGGAGCTTTTTTTTAATGGAATTTTGCAGATTTGTTTCATTGCACCGGAATTTCCTTGAATATGGAGATTGTCAGAGTTCAGTGTTCTAGATTAGCTTTGGGTTGGGCCGAGTAGCCCGTTTGATCTCTCATATGGAATTCGTGTTAAGGTGGAGATTGTTAGAATTTGGTGTGACCCAAATTCTATTTGGGCCGGATCGGGCCCGTATATCAATATTAGGGTTTTATATTTTATTTATATATTGATGCTTTAGTCGCAAAACTTATTGTACTGAATTTGATATTAGTGATTATCTCCTCTGCCCGTGGTTTTTTCCCTTTCTAGGGTTTCCACGTAAAATTTGGTGTCCATTATTTTCTCGTTTTTCTTTTTCGGTTTCTTGATTGTTCGTTACAAGTGGATTAGGGCGTCTAATCCTAACAGTACTCGTACCATTAAACCGTACTCGAAAATTCATGAAAATTTGAAACTTTACCATTTTGACAAAAAACGGACAGCATATCCTTTAGAATCATAAGACCGAATCCTCCTGTCAAAACCAAAACTTCTTGCATTCTAAGCACCTACCAAAAGACTACACCCAAAACAATTCTCCATTCAATCCAAAACAAGTTCATACATCAAAACCTCAAAGAACTACTAGAGTTTAAAAATCTGACTATACATCAAAATGGTTTAAGAAAATCTAACTATACACGACCGACTCAAAAGACTACATACATCCAATGGTCAAATCGCCCCAACAGATAGCCAGGCCGTCGCACGAGTGCACTTCTCCAACTGCCACCTAGCCCTAGGCATGCTCTGAGTACTCACCAAGAATCACCTCATCACCTACATCACAGAACTCATCTATTAGCGTAATGCTAAATAAGAAGTGCATAATAAAACGTAAATGCTGAAAACAATACTATCCTAACATATGCAGTTTCTACTGTTTCGTTTCTACTTTCGTTTCCGTCTCATTCTTACACATTCTTTATCTTACTGCTGGGTGCTTCTTTACGTGCTAGATCAAGGTAGCACACCTCACGGTCCACCTCACGGGACGACCAACCTCGACCTAGAAAAGTGACACACCTCGCGGTCCACCTCATGGGACAGCCACTCATGTAAAGCGGGGGAAAAGGAGGCACACTTCGTGGTCCACCTCTCTGGACGGCCAACCTCAACCCTACCTTTCATTATCTTTCTTACGTACTTTATCGTTTTGTTCTCAACATCTCACATCCTACTGTATCATTTTGTAAAAACATGGAAATTCATTTTCGTTTTGTTCTCGTACTTTAAAACCATGATGCATGATCTACTAAAAGCATAAAATAAACATGCATACAAACCTAACGAACTGTGATGTAGGTCCAAAGGCAATGCACCTACGTACACTACTTACTTTGAGTCCTTAACAACTCGTTCGTAGATCGCTCGCTAAACTAGGGAATTGGAGAACCTAGAAAATAACACATTTATCAACTCTATTTTCCTTCCAATTCTTAAATTTCTAAAGAGAACTGACAATTTAAAACCTAATCTAACTAAACCCGATATCCTACTCAATTTCTGACCAATCTTCAAAAATTCATAATTATCTCAATACTTACCCATTTTCGACAATTCGAAGTGCTACAAACTCTTATCTATTCATCGATAAGTTCTATCTAGGTTTCTAAGGTCAATCCCTACAAAATCGGATATAACCTCCCCGAATTATGCGTTTTTCTCAAATTTTTAAACACCAAAAACCTCATTTTCAACTAATCGTCAAAAGTCTATCAAAATCTGATATTTATCCAATTTTAATGATTTGAAATTCTATAGCATCCCCAAAGCATCTAGTTTCTAATGGTATAAACCATTTATCAACTCAATTACCACAACATAGCTGGAGATGTACTCACACTTCATTCGTCTCATTTATGGCTAACCAATGTGGCCGGAACTAGAGAATCGGACCCCAATTGTTCCACCCGAGAGAAGGCCTCAACCTGATAGGCCGAAAAAGAAAAGAGTGTGCGATGTCGATGAGCCTTCTACGTCGATAATTTCTAAGAAGAAGTCTACGATGCCGTGTAGTAAATATCGGCGTCAGGGGCATAACAGTTGCACATGTTCTGATAGGGGATCCAGTTCAGGTACTACTGCTTCGCGTGACCCATTTATGAGTTTCCAAACATTTAACGGGACGCAGGTACATTTTTTCCCATTATTCTCTAAACAAACTTTCATTATTATGTTCTAATATAACTGTCATTACGTGTAGGAATCTACTACACGCGGCCATGGAATAAGATGATGGATATCAAGCGATGACGAGGACATTCTGAAGCAGCTTTATTTTATGCATTTTGTCTGTTGTAATTTAATTTGATGTACAATTCATTTCAACTTCAAGTTATTTTGTAATGAGAGCTAACAATTAGTATGTAAGTTCTATATGTTATCTCTGTTCGAGCTATGGAGCGCAGTGTGTGTACGCTTCAGCTTAATTTGTTAATTTGATGTTTAATACTGGACCTGTTTGAGTATTCGAATATACAGGATGATACTAACTATGGGGGAGTAAAAAAATAAATAATACGCTGTCCAATTTTAAAAATTTTTTTTTTCAAATGAGAAAAAATTAGAAATTTGGGCAGAGTTTTCTTTGTTTTTTTTACTCCCCCATAGCTAGTATCATCCTACATATTCGACTACCCAAATAGGTCCAGTATTTTGTATCAAACATCAAGTGCATCCAACAAAAATACATCCAACTAAAATAAAGCTAACTAATGTAAAGTAAGTAAGTAAATCAAACTGAAGTACGTTAGTTTTAGAAGTTTACATCATCCAATTAAGTGCATAAAACTAAATTAAAATACATCAAACTACAGTGCATTCAACTATTGTTCATCAAACTAATATACATCAAAATATACGACGGTGGGAGTCGTCCTCATCGCCCTCAATTGCTTGGCCGTCGTCATCGCCCCATCATCTTGGTAGTCCATGATCCCCTATCTGCACGTAATGAAAGTTATATTAGAAAATAATAATTACAATGAAAATAATAATGAGAAAAATGGGTTGGAATGTACCTACGATTGGGCATCGTCGTTATCGTTATCTCCCACCATCGATTGGACTTCCTCATCATCACCCACCATCGATTCGGCATCGTCGTCATCACCCAACATCGAACGGGCATCGTCGTCATTGGCCTCCACCAGGTCCTAGATGATCTGCCTCGTACCTCTGTTGTACTCCATCATCCCTCTGAGGTATTCCATCACCTCTCTTTGAGACTCTGTCAGAGTCACTTCGATCTGATAGACTCTATTTGAGAGAGACTCTATCTCCGCCCTAACAGACTCCATATCTGCCCTAACAGACTCCGTGGGTTGCCCTACATGAACATCATCCCCCTCATCTCCCCTCAACGTCTACATCTCATTTGTTTCAACGATGTCCATCTGAACCAAATGAAGCTTGTCAAATGCCTCTCCGACCCGTTGTGATCTGAGCTGCTCTCTAGGCGGTAACTAAATCTCAAAATACTCGATAATTTCCCGAATCAAGACACTGTAGGAGAGGTTATTGTTCTGTGTACGCCCGATCTCACACATGTGACTTAAAATCACAAAGCCGGGGCCAAACATTTTATCGTTGTACAGTTTCTCCATGATATAGAGACTCATGTAGCTAACGTGATCTCTATGTCCAACACGTGGTAGAATGGTGCATGACAATAGGTTGTGGACCTATTAACTGAAGCATTTTTCAGTCGCAAATCTGCAAAAATTTTGCAAGAGGGTTGAGAGAAAATCATTTTTTGGCATGGTGAAATGTCAGATTTCAGCCTTTGGTTCGATATAAATCACGAGAACAGACGAACGCTGTATTTAAGCGTCCGTCCATTTTTGCCCTAATTTAGAACGTTTGTCCGTTTATAAAACGCCTTAAAAATAACGGAAGAACATACAGAATAACGGACGAACGCTTAAATATAGAGTCCGTCCGATCTGAGTGTTGACTGTCACGGCAAAACTTACGTACGGACGGACAAACTTTTATGTGTCCATCCGTAATATGTACCGAACAGTCTCTATTTTGAAACGTCCGTCCGATATATGGTAAAATATTTAAAACATACGGACGCTATTGTTTTCCGTCCGTCCAATATACGGACAAAATGAATACCGGACGCAGATCGAACGGACGGTACGGTTTGTTTTGTTATGTTTTTTGATAGTTTAAGGTTTGGATTGTTAAATTTGATACTTTAAGGTTTCACATAAAAAAAACGTATACTTTACGGTCATAATCAGTAATTTTTCTTATTATTATATATTGTTGTGTCACCCAAAAGAGAACTTCAATATATACTTATGATTGTTTGATTTCATTATTACTCAAAACATTAATGAGTGGGCATATTTTATATTTTACAGTGTCTGTTACAAAGTGTTCTGGTCTCAATTTCTCTGAATGGTGCGAACAGGTTTAAATACACCTTGGTGTTCTAGATCTTGATTTGACACTTTTAATTGAGAAACCAGCTGCTCTTACTGCAACTAGCAACACTGATCAGAGATCTTACTATAATGCTTGGGAAAGATCAAATAGACTGAGCTTAACATTTATGCAAATGACTGTAGCAAACAACATCAAGACCATATTTCCTAACTAACTAAAAGTGTTAAGAAATTTATGAAGTTTGTGGAAGAATGCTCCCAGTCTGAGTCTGCTGATAAGTCACTTGTTGGGACTATTAATGGGTACCTTGACCACCGTTAAATTTGATGGTTCTCGTACCATACATGAGCATGTCATCGAAATGACAAAAATGGCAGCAAGATTGAAATCTATGGGAATGGAAGTGAATGAGAACTTCGTTGTGACGTTTATCCTAAACTCCTTGCCTCCTCAATATGGTTCATTTCATATGAGCTATAATACTATGAGGGATAAGTGGAATGTGCATGAACTGTAAAGTATGTTCATTCAGGAAGAAGCAAGGCTTAAGAAACCAGGAAATCAATCTGTCAATCTCATAAATCATAATGGAGCTAGAAAGAAACCAAGAAAGAAGAATGGAAAAGGCAAGAAATGACTATCATCGACAAATCAATTTTCTGCCCAAATCAACAAGAAGGAACAACAGAAGGATAAGTGTCATTTCTGTAGAAAGCAAGGACACTATCAGAAAGATTGCCTGAAACGTAAGGCATAGTTGGAAAAGAAAGATAAGCCTAGTGCTTTAGTATGTTTCGAATCAAACTTAGCTGAAGTTCCTTATAATACTTGGTGGATTGATTCTGGTTGTACCACTCATGTTTCTAATATGATGCAGGGATTACTTACGACCCAAACCATAAGTCCAAAGGAAAAGTATATCTTTATAAGGAATCGAGTCAAAGCTCCAGTTGAGGCCATTGGAACCTATTGTTTTATTTTAGACAATGGACATTATTTAGACCTTTTTCTGACATTTTATGTTCCACCTGTTTCTCGCAATTTGATTTCCTTGTCCAAACTTGATACAACTGTGTATTCTTTTATTTTTTGGAATAAATGTTTCAGTTTGTTTAAAAATAACCTTTTCATTGGTTCGGTATTCTTTGTGATGGTTTGTACAAATTAAAGCTTGATAACCTTTTTGCTGAGACTCTTTTAACCGTGCATCATAATGTTGGAACTAAACGTGGTTTAGTGAATGAATGTTCTGCTGACTTGTGGCATAAATGTTTGAGTCATATATCCAAAGAAAGAATTGAAAGATTAGTAAAGAATGTAATCCTTCCACATTTGAATATTACTGATCTTGACATTTGTGTTGATTGTATTAAAGAAAACACAATTAAGAAAGCAGCCACAAGAAGCACATAGCTCCTTGAAATTATACACATTGATATATGTGGTCCTTTTGATGTTTCATTTTTTAGTGGAGAAAGATATTTTATCATCTTTATTGATGATTTTTCACATTATGGATATATTTATTTATTGCATGAAAAATCTCAATTAATAAATACTCTTGAAGCGTTTATCAATGAGGTTAAAAGACAATTAGATAGAAATGTGAAAATTGTCAGATCTGAAAAGGTGGTGAATATTATGAACATTATGATAAAGCTGGACAACATCCAGGTCCATTTGCTAAGTTCCATGAAAGTCTTGGTATATGTGCTCAATACACAATGTCAGGAGCACCAGAACAGAATGGTATTGTAGAAAAACACAATTGTACTTTAATGGATATATGTCAAGTAATTCATCTTTACTCCTATCATTGTGGATGCATGCTTTAAAGACTGTTGTGTACTTATTAAACATGGTTTCTAGTAAGGCAATCTCAAATACTCCATTTGAACTGTGGACAGGAAGGAAACATAGTTTAAGGCACCTTTGTGTTTGGGGTTGTCCAACAGAAGTAAGAATTTATAATCCACATGAAAAGAAACTAGATTCAAGAACAAGTGGTTTCTTTATTGGTTATCCAGAACAATCTAAAGGGTATAGATTTTACTGTTCTAGTCATAGTACGAGAATTGTTGAAACTGGAAATGCTAGGTTTATTGAAAATGGTGAAATCAATAGAAGTTTGGAACCACGTAAAGTGGAAATTCAAGAAGTTACGGTGAAAGTTCTGATACCTATAACTTATTCTCAAGTTGTTGTTCTAACAGTTGTTGATCATATCAATGACTTATAAGAACAACAAATTAATGATCAAACACCACATGATGAAATTGTCACAAATGAACCTACAATAGATTAACCACAAGAAATACCATTAAGAATATCTGTAAGGGAAAAGAGATATGCTATTTCAAATGATTATGTGGTTTATCTTCAAGAGTCTGAATTTGACTTAGGAATTGATGATGATCCAGTTTCATTTTCACAAACCATGAAAAGTGAGAATTCTGATAAATAATTAGATGCCATGAAAGATGAGTTAAAATTGATGGAACAAAAAGAAGTTTGGGAACTCGTCGAATTGTCTGAAGGTTATAAATGAGTTGAGTGTAAATAGGTCTTTAAGATTAAATGCGACTCAAATAGCAATATCGAACGTAATAAAACCAGACTCGTTGCCAAATGTTATACTCAGAAAGACGGCATTGATTATAAAGTTACATTTTCTCCTGTCTCAATAAAGAATTCTCTCAGAATTATTCTGGCAATGGTAGCTCATCATGATTTAAAGCTCCATCAAATGGATGTGAAAACTGTTTTTTTGAATGAGAGTTTAGATGAAGTTTATATAGACCAACATGAAGATTTTACAGTTGAAGGAAAGGAACACATGGTGTGTAAACTTAAGAAGTCAATATATGGACTTAAACAAGCTTCCCGACAATGGTATTTTAATTTCAATGATACCATCACTTCCTTTGGATTTAAGAAAAATATTGTTGATCGGTGTATATATCTGAAGGTCAGTGGGAGTAAGTTTATATTTATGGTTTTGTATGTTGATGATATATTGTTTGCCACTAACGATCTTGGCTTATTGTATGAAACCAAGAAATATCTCGATGTGAACTTTGAAATAAAAGATATAGGAGAGGCATCTTATGTGATTGAAATTGAAAAATTCAGGATAGATCACAGGACTATTGAGATTGTCTCATAAAGCATATATTAGTAAGGTTCTAGAGAAATTCATGATGGAAAAGTGCTCTGCAAGTGTTGTTCTAATTCAGAAAAAAGAGAAGTTCAATTTCATTCAATGTCCAAATAATGAACTGGAACTCAAACAAATGAAAGATATTTCTTGTGCATCTATTGTTGGAAGCTTGATGTATGCACAGACTTGTATCAGGCCAGACATCAGTTTTGTTGTCGGAATGTTAGGCAGGTATCAAAGTAACCCAGACATATATTATTGGAAAGCTGCAAAGAAAGTACTCAGGCACTTGCAAGGAATGAAGGATCGCATGCTCACATATAAGCGATCTAATCATCTTGAAGTGATTGAATATTCAGATTTTGATTTTGTCAGATGTGTGGATAACAGAAAATCCCATTTTGGCTATTTGTTCCTTATAGCCGGAGGAGCAATCTCATGGAAGAGTGTGAAGCAGTCAGTCACTGCTGCATCCACTATGGAGGCTGAATTTGTGCCGTGCTTTGAGGCTACAATTCATGGTTTATGGCTGCAGAACTTTATTTCAGGACTTGGAATTGTTGACAGTATCGTCAAGCAGCTGAAAATTTTTTGTGACAACTCCGCAACAATCTTCTTTTCTAAAAATGACAAGTATTCTAAATGTGCTAAACACATGGAGTTAAAATGCTTGGCTGTTAAAGAAGAAGTTTAGAAACAAAGAGTGTTAATCAAGCATATTAGCACCAAATTTATGGTTGTGGATCCATTGACAAAAGGATTGCCACCAAAGATATTTACGGAACATGTCGAACGAATGGACATTACCGAGTATTGACTTTATGTTTATGTTTGTGTTCTTTATGTATTTGACATTCTTGATATTGTTTTTTTGTTGTTTCTGATATACATTTAAGAATTCCGTTAATTTTTTTTAATTAAGAATGCATTTGCATTCAATTATGAAATTATAATATTAACAGGATTTGTCTTTAATAAAGACATTAATGTGAACCATTAAGAATACCTTCTTATAGCTCATATTGAGTATAAAATTAATATTGTGATACATAGAAGAGACTTTGTCGCTCCAATAGCATACGACCATTATGATCCATATTGGTTGTATACTTGATAGTGATATTATGTTTGATCGATATAATAAAAGATTTGATCTATATTATGCGCATCATGATTACTAATTATTAAATCATATTCAAGATAATGTCACATGGGTCAAGTGGAAGAATGTTAGATATTTTATTTGTAACCTATTAACTTGGGTTACATAAATGCGGCCCATGTGTACAAATTAAATGATGCTTTAATAATATTAAATGTATAAATCTTATTGGTCAATTAATTAAGGTATATATTTATTTAATTAACTAATTTTGATGGAAGTTAGTCTTTTAAAGTATTAAAAAGGAATTGGTCCTCTCTTGACCAAAACGACAGAAGACGATCGTTTCTTCTCCATCAAGACTATCAGAAAAGCCTAAGGAGAAACTAATTTCTTGACGACTGGATTGATCTTCAAAACCTAATCATAAATCAAGGTACGCTCTCTCTGTTGATTATATTTGTGAAAATCAATTTGTTCGACAATTAGGATTTTTGTATATATGAGATTTCAAAACAAAGAAAAGAACTTACAATAATATATCTCAATATTCATTTTACGACATCCTAATAACTCTCGCATGGGTTTGCCATACATCCACTCACTATCCTTATCGAGTAAGCCAAGTCAAACTTTATATAGGCTGCATAGTACATCAAAGTTCCTGTAGTGTTTGAATGAGGTATATGTTTTTTAATTAATTTGAAGTTGTTCATTGAGTAATAATGTGAATAAAAAGTTTGAATATTAATCTTATTTTGAAATAGTCTTTAAGATGAGTATTTGGTTATGCTAATGTGTGTATTTAAGTCATTTCAGTTATCGTTAAAGTTATAGAGCTTCTACGATCAAAATAAAGAGAGATATGGATGTCAATTTGTGAACCAACTGTTCAAAAACCTGACAGCCCAAAGTGTCAAGCGATCGAACAAAGTGTTGACTAGTTTAGTATTGAAAAGAATTCTAGAGAACTCAAAGTGTCGACCCATCTGGAAAGGGTCGATCGGTTTAATGTTGAGAAGAATTCCAAAGAGCTCGAAGTGCAACCTATCCGAAAAGTGTCAATTGCCATGGTCTACCAAACAATGAAGAGTCAACACATACCGCTTTCAAAGCAAACTAAAGAACTGTTTCAAAAATACCTAAGAGCTAAAAGTGTCGACCAATGTCTCAAAGTGTCGGCCGATGCGTTCTACCAAGCGATCTACCAAGTTGTTCAGAATGTTCAAAAAATCACACAACGGTCATGAAAGTGTTGACCGAAACTGTCAAGTGGTCGACTGGTACCCTATTTTTTTAAGGAATCTATAAATAGAGGCAAACTTCATAATGCAAACTTTCGAACCTAATCTTCATAATGAAGTGTTGTCAATTTCACTTGAAATTGTAAGTTTTTAGCTTGTATCACCCTCCTCATACTTCAACTTGAAATTTTGATCATTGAGATTGAGATTTTGTATGATATTGTTCAAACCTTTTATTTGTAAAATCGTAAACTAGTAAAAGGTAACGCCTGTGAAAAGTCATTTTAAAGGTATAGCTTTGAGGTTGACTATAAATGTTAGGGAGTTTTTTATAGGTGTCTCGGCTGTAAAACGCTATAATTTTACAATTTTTGGCGCGTAGTTGGTGTTATTTATTTAATAATAGAGCGAAATCTAAAAAATGGATCCAACTATCGATTAGGTTCAAAAAATAGATCAAACTAATTTTTCGTCCAAAAAATGGCTCAAAGTATAGAAAATGGATAAAAAATGGCTTTGGGCAAACCGTTATACCCCCGCGGAGAGTTTTCTGAAGGAGAACAGTTTGCCGCGTGCGGAGAACGACCTCACATGCGCGGGGGATCTTCACCATCAGAAATGCCCCCCCGTGAGAACGGTTTGTCGTTCTCTGACGCGGCATACCGTTCTCCTTTAGACAACTCCCTGAGGGGATTTTCACCCTCAGCAATAATTGATCATGGGTCTGACAAAGAACGGTTTGCCTTTCTACTCATACGGAAAACCGTTCTTTATCAGACCAGTGATCAATTATTGGCTGATCACGGGCTGAACTGTAGGAGAACGGCAAACCGTTCTCTTAGAACGGTTTGCCGTTCTCCAGACCTATTTAAAGAACCACTTCCTTCCATTCTCACACCACCTCTAACTCCACTATTCTTTATCTCCCTAAAGCTTCTCAACTATTATCTTGCTTTAGAGATTTTTCAGGTATTGGAAACGACGATGGATGATATTTCAATTAGACCGAGTGATTTAGACGAGCCAACAAGCTTTGATGTCGATATCAATTGGTATGCGCACGCCACTCCTGCATATGGTAACCTTAAAGCATTCGATCACGTAGGTAGGGAGGAAAAAATAGAGGTGCATTTGACCTCCAGAACTCTAGACGAAGAGTTTCGAACACCGGTCGAGTCGAACGTTGATGAGGTGAAAAACATACCGATATGTGAAGAAATCTCAATGAGTTTTTTTTGGGGAAACAATATAGTTATTATATAAAGGAAATTAAAGAGGAAATACTTGAATATTTTGTGCAAAATGGTTATGGCATCAAATTCCCCAATGTGACAAGCGGCGACTGTAACGCCCCGTGTTTTCTGAACCCGGTTCGCTACGCAAAATGCTGAACCGAACTATGACATTTTGAGAAAATTTTAAAATTTCATTCAACGATCAAAATTTGACTCTTTAAACGTTAAAACTTGCAGCGGAAAACCATTTGTATAAAACAACATTTATTAAATGATTAAAATATTAGAGACAGTTGGTTGAAAGAAGACAATGAGAAAACAGAACACATCTACCGCTGAATAGTTCCAGCAGTAGAAATAGAGACAGAATAGTCTCGGCGGTAGAAACGAAAAATAGAAGACATCCACCGCTAAACAGTGTCAGCGGTAGAAGCAGAAACAAAAGGCATCTTCTGTTACCAACATCCACCGCTCACGTCAGCCGAACGACACGTCGACTTCTCACATCTACCGCTCACATCCACCGGTCACAAAACGACAAAATCTACTACTCACATCTACCGCTCACATCCACCGGTCACAAAATGACAAAATCTACTACTCACATCTACCGCTCACAGTAACACTCGACTCTATCACCCAACATCTACCGCTCACAGTAACACTCGACTCTATCACCCAACATCTACCGGTGAACAGTACACTCAACATCCACCGATAGACAACATCCACCGGTAGACAAAAACATTCAACATCCACCGATAGACAACATCTACCGATAGACAAAAACATTCAACATCTACCGATAGACAACATCTATCGATAGACAAAAACACTCTAAACAAAGAACAACTCCGACTGCTAGAAGAACTTGTAATTTACTGAAATCATTCAAAACAACCTGACCTTATGAAACTTTTGAAATCCAGTAAGAATCACAATTAAAACCAACGACGTATCATTGTCCGAGAAATCTCAAAATTGTATCAGAAATACTAAAAACTATCACAATCATTAAAATTCACAGCTTAGTTAAACTGAACGATTATTCACTAAATTTTCTAAGAAAATCCAAAATAGCAAACTATACTAAACCAAATCATGTTTCATAATCAGGAAAAACCTCAAAACATTATAAACCTTAAACTACTGCTGTCATCAAAATCCTCAGCACACTTCAACAAATCACTTGACCATTAAGACTCCACATACTGACAATAGTTAAACCGCCTCATTAGAGCACCAAACCGTGGCATAGAAGTGCTCCATCAACTTCACATATTCTTCAATACACTCAGAGAATTCACCTATTGTAACCTCAGCACCTATATCACAAAACTCATCTATTAGCCTAATGCTAAGCAAGTAGAGCAAAATGACATGCAATACTGAATTAAAGTCCTATTCATGCGATTTCTACTTTCTCATCTCAGTTGTATTCGTATTCATTATCTGTTGATCCCTCGTCCGATGGGAAGTGGATCAATTTTCCCAAAGTAAAAATATCCTCTAATAAATTAAGGGGCGGATTAGTTCCCTTAACAACATGATCTGATCCCTCGTCCGATGGGAAGTAGATCAATTTTCCCAAAGTATAAATCATCTACTAGATTAAGGGGTGGATTAGTTCCTTTAATAGTTGATCTAATACAATCTGTCCATGTCTCATCATGCCTTTACATGTAAATTTATTTTCGTTCTCAATCAATAAAACATGATGCATGACATACTGAAAAACATTCATAAACACACATAAACCCTCCTTTTTTGTGATGTAGGCCTGAAGGCACACACAAACTCTACTTACCTGGCTTCTTGGAAATGCTTGGTTGTAAGCTACTTCGGGAGTTTGCTCACCTAAAATCATAAACACAACATTAACTTAACTTCTACTAAGCTTCATTCATCAAATATGCGAAAGGAAACTACTGGTTCATTCCAAACTGACTAAACTCGGGATTAACTAGTTTTTGTCTAACTTCCACATTGCATAACTAGTTCTATGCTTGATCGTTTCAGACGATACAAGCAGCTTTGGACTACTTGGAATGTCTACTAACTGAAGGTCAGGACTGTATAACCATATAATGTAGTTGGCTCGGTCGTGGCTCACCAAAACTCAAAACTGCCTCGAAAACAGCACATTCAAGATTCTCTATTTTATTCCACCATAAACAGTTCATTAATTAAATCTTCACTAAACTCTATTCTAAACCATCCAGAAATCTAAGGAATCTAGTTGGGAACTCTGTTCTTCGTGCATTACCCGATTCACCACAAAACCCGAATCAAACTCTTACTCACAGCACTCTCAACATTTTCTATTTTATTCTACCGTAAACCATTCATCAAATGTATATTCTATATTCATCCTAAATCATCCAACAAGAATAATTAAGGAAGAACTCACCTGGATTTGAATGAATCAGGCAGGGGAATCGTCGAGAGAACCTGCCGAGCTGAACATCGAAAAGAAAAGTGAAAAGTGTGGCGGCTAAACCCTTAGCTAAACCCTCATTTATATACCCTATACTTCACAAATTACGTTTATGCCCTTAGTTAACCAAACCTTAACATAATCAAGCAACTAGTCATATTCATTTAATCCCTTAGGATGTAATTCATGAAATGTTGTTATAATTAGGGCCAATAATTACCGGTTGCTACGGCGACTGACGGCTATCCGTAGAGGGATATGCATGGCAACTCATGTGTCGAAGATGGAAGACGAGGAAACCTTTCAAATAAAGAAATTTATCGATTCTCACAGTTGTGCGAGGGTAGTTGAGAATCCAAACACTCGAGTAAAATATTTGCAAAACATTATCTAGACAGGTTTAAAAGTCAACCTATGTGGGAATCTCTTCCATCATCAAGACAGTCAAGAAGGATTTTGCTGTCACCATTACGCCCAGTATTGCCAAAAGAGTGAGAAGCATAGCTCGAACACGTAACGAAGGCAACCGCGATGAACAGTACAAGCAAGTCTAGTCGTACGCAGCTGAAATATATAGATCAAATCCGGGTAGCTCATTATACATACATGCTTATGAGGTGGACTCTGATTCGTGGACATATCAAAGAATTTATATGTGCATGGTTGCGTGCAAGGCAGGTTTGCTGCAGCACGGTCGCCCTATTATCTATTTGGACGGTTGTCATCTGAAAGGCTCATGTCTCGGACAATTACTCACAGCCATTAGTATTAATGGCAACGATGGAATATATCCTGTTGCGGTTGCCAATGTCGAAAGAGAGTCCGAGGACACATGGACGTGGTTTTTGCAACACTTGAAGCGAGACCTGAATCTTGGTGAGGGAGGCGGATGGACATTTATTTCGGATCGACAAAAGGTATAATACATTTGTAATTGTTATTCTTACATTTCTATATATTTATGTTTTTCTTTCAAATTTTAGGGGTTGTTGAATGCTGTGGAAAAGGAATTTAAAGATTCCGAACAGAGCTTCTGCTTCTGGCATATGTACTCAAACTTCAAAGCCCTATTTTAGGGCAGAGCGTACAGAGATGAGATGTGGTGTGCGGCCAAGGCACCGACTGGAGTATCATTTCAACTACAAAATGAGCAAATTATTTTAGCTTAGGCCGAATGCCCAGGCATGGCTTCAAGCAAAAGAGTCTAAATATTGGACTACTCATGCCTTCTCTTCGGTCCCCAAGTGCAAAGTGGGCCTGAATAATTTGATCGAGTCATTCAATGCACTTCTACTGTCTGCGAGGGACAAGCTGATCTTAACTATGTTCGAGCTGATCTGAAAGTGCATGATGACTCGCATTGTGAAGAAATTTGAAAAGCTATCCCAAGCAACAGGCCTCCTGTGTCCCAAGATAAAAAATAAGCTTGATAATCTAGACATTGCAGCTTGGAATTGGAGTGCTGTGCGTGGGGGAGGTGAACAATTTAAAGTCAGCAACGGCTATGAACAATACGTGGTCGACATGAGTACAAATGTGTACAACTGCACCAGGTGGGAGCGTACTAGAATCTCGTGTCCATGTCATTCCATGCATCTGTTTCATGAGAGTGGCATCGGAATTACGTGCATCCATGCTATTATTGGATGACTTACCTGCAGATGTACTCTGTAACACCCCGAGTCTTTCAGACCCGGTTTAACTACCCAAAACATTGAACTGAACTAAGAGAAATTACAGAAAATTTCAAATTTTCTCTCAGTGACGATAAATCCATCTTTAACCCTCGACTTTACAGCGGAAAACTCAATAAGTAGACAACACTTATAAATAGACAAAACGTTAAGACTTTTGACTGAGGGAATTAAAAATCAAAGGACATCTACCGATCGCAAAACGACAAGACCTTCTTTTCGCATCTGCCGTGTAGCACCCGACTTTATTTAAATCAAATGACTGATCAATCAATTAAGTGCATTTCGTGGTTGAGTTTGAGTGAAAGATTATTAGGTTAATGAGTGAGTAAGTAAGGGTAATATGGTAATTAGAATTTATTAGTGGATAACCTATTTAATGAAGAATTTATGGAAGTAGCCGCCACTATTCACTCTCACTCTCACTCTCGGATTTTAGCTCAAGTCACCAGAGCTCTCCCAGCGATTTCTCTCCGATCCCATTCGCGGATCTAGGTGAATTTCTACCTCGATTTCTACTGATTTAGTATCTGAAGACAATAGCGTGGAGGATTGTAGTTATGTATTTCGTATTTTATTCTGAATGTGAGTGGTTTCGAGTTTAGCATAGAACCATGAATGCCGAGCGATTAGAACTCCCAACTATCCCTTAGGTTTCTTTGAATGCTGTAGAATGAGGTGTAGAAAGGACTGGCTTAATGTTCTGTTTATGTTCTAGGTGAGAAAGGTCCTGAAGAAGCTCCTAGCCGAGCACCCGCCAAGAATCCAGGTAAGTAAAGTTTGTTTGTGCCTTCGGGCCTACATCACAAAACAATAGGTGTTATGCATGTTTGTATGCTTATTTTCAGTTGTCATGCATCATGTTTTTGAAAGACTACGAAAATGTATTTTCATGAAACGGTATGGCATGTGTGAGCAGGATGAACAGAACAACTGTTAAGGGGGATTAATCCGCCCCTTAACTGAGAACAGAGGATTGAGGTTTTGGGAAAAATGATCCACTTCCCAATCCTACAGGGGGATCAGATCAGTTAACTGTTAAGGGAATTAATCCGCCCCTTAATTGAGATCAGAGGATGTATGCTTTGGGGGATGACCGATCCACTTTCCCATCGTACAGAGGGATCAACAGAGAACAAATTTGAATGCAACTGAGATGAGAAAGTAGAAATTGCATGTTTAGGGAAAATTATTGTGTCACGATTTATTTCATCATTGCTTTACTTGCTTAGCATTAGGCTAATAGATGAGTTTTGTGATGTAGGTGAAGAAGTTACCGAAGGTGTGTTTACAGAACAGTTTGAAGACTAGGCTGGTTGGGGGAGCACGTCCATGCATTGGTTGGGCAATCTGTTGAGGCGGTTTAATCAATGGTTGTATGTGTTAGGTTGAGAATACTTGTTTCAGATTAGCAATTTCTGAGTATTTTAGTGACTATGGTTTGAGTTTGGTTAAAAATGATTTCTTAAGATTTACTGGAAATGACGAATTGATGGTTTAACTGTGTTTTGCTGATTTGATTAGTGTTTTCATGAAAAGTTGGTTTCTGAAGATGCAGTCGACTTCATCGGCAGATTGAGTCGTGTCGACGTCATCGGTAGATGCAGTCGACTTCATCGGCAGATTGAGTCGTGTCGACGTCATCGGTAGATGCAGTCGACTTCATCGGCAGATTGAGTCGTGTCGACGTCATCGGTAGATGCAGTCGACTTCATCGGCAGATTGAGTCGTGTCGACGTCATCGGTAGATGCAGTCGACTTCATCGGCAGATTGAGTCGTGTCGACGTCATCGGTAGATGCAGTCGACTTCATCGGCAGATTGAGTCGTGTCGACGTCATCGGTAGATGCAGTCGACTTCATCGGCAGATTGAGTCGTGTCGACGTCATCGGTAGATGCAGTCGACTTCATCGGCAGATTGAGTCGTGTCGACGTCATCGGTAGATGCAGTCGACTTCATCGGCAGATTGAGTCGTGTCGACGTCATCGGTAGATGCAGTCGACTTCATCGGCAGATTGAGTCGTGTCGACGTCATCGGTAGATGCAGTCGACTTCATCGGCAGATTGAGTCGTGTCGACGTCATCGGTAGATGCAGTCGACTTCATCGGCAGATTGAGTCGTGTCGACGTCATCGGTAGATGCAGTCGACTTCATCGGCAGATTGAGTCGTGTCGACGTCATCGGTAGATGCAGTCGACTTCATCGGCAGATTGAGTCGTGTCGACGTCATCGGTAGATGCAGTCGACTTCATCGGCAGATTGAGTCGTGTCGACGTCATCGGTAGATGCAGTCGACTTCATCGGCAGATTGAGTCGTGTCGACGTCATCGGTAGATGCAGTCGACTTCATCGGCAGATTGAGTCGTGTCGACGTCATCGGTAGATGCAGTCGACTTCATCGGCAGATTGAGTCGTGTCGACGTCATCGGTAGATGCAGTCGACTTCATCGGCAGATTGAGTCGTGTCGACGTCATCGGTAGATGCAGTCGACTTCATCGGCAGATTGAGTCGTGTCGACGTCATCGGTAGATGCAGTCGACTTCATCGGCAGATTGAGTCGTGTCGACGTCATCGGTAGATGCAGTCGACTTCATCGGCAGATTGAGTCGTGTCGACGTCATCGGTAGATGCAGTCGACTTCATCGGCAGATTGAGTCGTGTCGACGTCATCGGTAGATGCAGTCGACTTCATCGGCAGATTGAGTCGTGTCGACGTCATCGGTAGATGCAGTCGACTTCATCGGCAGATTGAGTCGTGTCGACGTCATCGGTAGATGCAGTCGACTTCATCGGCAGATTGAGTCGTGTCGACGTCATCGGTAGATGCAGTCGACTTCATCGGCAGATTGAGTCGTGTCGACGTCATCGGTAGATGCAGTCGACTTCATCGGCAGATTGAGTCGTGTCGACGTCATCGGTAGATGCAGTCGACTTCATCGGCAGATTGAGTCGTGTCGACGTCATCGGTAGATGCAGTCGACTTCATCGGCAGATTGAGTCGTGTCGACGTCATCGGTAGATGCAGTCGACTTCATCGGCAGATTGAGTCATCGGCAGATTGAGTCGTGTCGACGTCATCGGTAGATGCAGTCGACTTCAATCGGCAGATTGAGTCGTGTCGACGTCATCGGTAGATGCAGTCTACCGAGTGGAGTCCTTGTTTGCACACGTCATCGGTAGAAGCATGTTACTGCTCCTTCTGTTGACTTTATCCATCGGCAGAAGCGTTTGACTTCGGCGACTTCTCCAGTATCCCATAGTTTGAAACTTTATTCCCTATTTGTCGATTGCCTTTTTACCCTCCAAACGATGATTTATAGTTTTGTTTTAACTCCATTGCTAATAAAATGATTTCCGCTGTAAGATTTAATTATTTTGAGATTTTAGTTTATGTCAAAAGTGAAGTTTTAAAATATACGAATGAGACTTTTTTAGTCTTGAGTAACGGACCGGGTTCAGATAACCTGGGGCGTTACATGCCGATCGCAAAACGACAAAACATATATCGACTTCTACCGATTGACACATGCACAGCACGTGACTCATTGAACTTCATCCGATCACAAAACGACAAGACTTATATCGACTTCTACCGATTGACACATGCACAACACGTGACTCATTAAACTTCATCCGATAGAAATACACAACTTCTACCAATTGACACATGCATCCCACGTGATTCATTAAACCTCATCCGATCACAAAACGACAAGACTTATATCGACTTCTACCGATTGACACATGCACAACACGTGATTCATTAAACTTCATCCGATAGAAATACACAACTTCTACCAATTGACACATGCATCCCACGTGATTCATTAAACCTCATCCGATCACAAAACGACAAGACTTATATCGACTTCTACCGATTGACACATGCACAACACGTAACTCATTAAACTTCATCCGATAGAAATAAACAACTTGTACCGATTGACACATGCATCCCACGTGATTCATTAAACCTCATCCGATCACAAAATGACAAGACTTATATTGACTTCTACTGATTGACACATGCACAGCACGTGACTCATTAAACTTCATTCCGTTAGAAGGCATCATCCGATGGAAGACTTCATCCGATGGAGACTTCATCAGATAGAAGACTTCATCCAATGGAAGACATCATCCGATAGACAAGAAACTTTCAGACTTTCACAACTTCAATATGACTGAATAAACTAACATACAATTGGGACCATAGTCCCATCTAGAATACGTGTAGCAAGAGACTCTAAGAAAACAAGTCATTTTATCATTTCACGTTCGTTAGTCAATCAGGTTTCCAGTATTCATTGTTTTCATAGACCTCGGTATTCATAACCTTACTAATGTGATAAAAGTAATAACCAGGAGTTGAAATCGCCTTTCTAGCCTCTCACTGACAACCTGGACACCTTCCAACAACCAGCTTTAAACATCCTCATTAGACTTGAAATCCTCACCTGGTAATTCTTCACCTACATCATAAGATTTAAACTATAAGCCTAATGCTTAGTAAGGAGTGCAATGCTAACATGTATATATGAATGCACAAATCAAAGAAACATATGTTCATGATCTTTTCGTGTTCTTGTTCTTGTACATGTTCATCGTTTTCATCATATGGATTAAGGGAGGATTTATGCCGAAAAGGGGGTTGACAGTGAGAGTGTACATAGTCCCTTGGGGGTCGTATTCATGGTCCTTCTTTTGGACAGTGACATACGCCAAACTGCCCCCAACCCTCTCTTAATCCTTATTGCATGGTTTCATATTCATATCTTGTTCGTAGAAGAAATAATGTACTTAAAATATTTTCATATGCTTGAGAAATATTCATAATGCATGAGCATGAGTAATCTTAAATTCATCAGCCTACTGAACTAGCCATTCATTCATCAAGGATTCGTAACATCAACTCAAGTATCATAACTAGACAGACAATAGCACATAAAATCTTTAAACTCATAGACAACTTCTATCTAGTACCCTTGTGATGTAGGGTCTTAATGGCCGAGAACCTTACTCACTCACTTACCTGGTTTCCTTAGCAACTTGAGCACTTCTCTTCAAACTTCTTCACCTAGAAACATTTCACATTACAGTGTTAAATCAAAATCCTAACTAAAAGTCATCCTAGTATCTAATATAAATCTTTCTAGTCGAGCGCCTAGTGTGTACAGATTAAAACTTCCAGAACCTAAATAACCAGATTAAATCTAACAACTAAACATAGTCTGTTATCTTAATGTCCAGAATCGAATCGGAAATGCCATTACTAAACACGGATCAAGATTGTCACTACCATTACCCTGTTAGTGAAGAATCTGAAACCTCAAGTTCTAGCTGAAGACAAAGTTCTAAGTAACTATCCAGTAACTACATTGTCTAAGTCTTACCTAGAGCGTAGATTGTCGAAGTGGAAGCTGAAAAACTGGTCGCCGGAGAAGGAATAGCTGACAGAGAGGGAGCTCTAGAATGAAGGGAATCGCCGAGAGAGGAAATGTCGGCTACAGTGAGGTTTTAATGAGGTTTAAGAATTCCCATAACCTATTTATACCAATAAAATCCACCTTAATTACAAACTTGCCACCCAACTTAGTTTCACTCAACTTGTAATAAATAAGTCTTGGCATTAAATTTAAAATCATAAAGGTCAATAAAAAAAGTGACAATTAAAATGGTTAAGAAAATCACCTGGCCGAAATTGTCGGGTGTTACATACTCATAGTTTATTCGACCCGCGAGCAGCAACCAAATGTGGCCGGTAGTGGTAGATGTGAAGGAACTCATCCCGCCAAGAAGATATCGCCAACTTGGTACGCCGAAGAAGACAAGAGTGCGAGATGTCGACGAGCCGTCAAGTTCGACAATAAGTAGGCAGAACTCAAAGATGACGTGCAATATATGTGAGTAGAAGGGGCACAATAGTCGCTCTTGTCCTCACCGGGGATCCACTTCAGGTGCTGCTTCTCAAGACATGTTTATGAGTTTCAACACATTTGACAGGACGCAGGTACAGTTCAACACATTTCCCTTGTTAATACAGTCATTTTTTTTAATATAGTTTCCATTTTGTGTAGGAATGGAGGACACGCGTCCGAGATAACAATTATTGACTGTGGTAATTTCAGTCCTAGGTCCATTATTTCAATTTTATTAGACTAACCTAAAATAATTTTTTTTATTTATTAAAAAAAATTACAATTTGAAATATCTTCAGGATGTAATTTGTTATATCGACTTCATTGGCCCAGAAGGACATTGCAAAGCTTAATGCGTACAAGACAGATTTGAGTGCTCAAGATATTTCAAATTGTAATTTTTTTTTTCGGGATGTAATTTGTTATATCGGCTTCATCGGATCAGAAGGACATCACAAAGCTTAATACTTGCAATGAGGGTTTAAGTACAGTTCAACTCAAACCTGTCTTGCAAGCATTAAGCTTTGCGATGTCCTTCTGGTTCGATGAAGCCGATATAAAAATTACATCTCGAAAAAATAATAATTACAATTTGAAACATCTTGAGCACTCAAACCTGCATTGCACGCATTAAGCTTTGCGATGTCCTTCTGGACCAATGAAGCTGATATAACAAATTACATCCCGAAGATATTTCAAATTGTAATTTTTTTTGTTTAGGTTAAGAATACTTATCTATTAAATGTTATTCAAATTAGAATTATTTATTTTTTTCAGTTTTTTAAACAAAAAAAATTAAAAAAATAGACAGAGTTTCATTTGTTTTATGACTCCTCCATAGGTATCTTCAAAAAATTCCTGCAAATTCAAATCACAAATATAGAACGAACAACCAGATTTCAGTACGTATAATAAACATCAAGACATATAATGAAAAGTAAATTACATCTAAATATAAAAATACGTTAATTACTTTAATTCAATTTAATGTACAAGGTAAAGAGTACAATAAAATAAATATACAACATAAACTAAACTACGGTAAGGGTGGGACATCGTCGCCTTCGCCGCCGCCGCCGCCACCTGCACGCCAACACGCGAATGAGTCTTCGAGCCGTATTTAGGACAATCTCATCAATTTTTGTCTTTATTGGATGATGTCCCACCTCTGATCTCACCTGTCTAGCATCATGTCCAACCTCTGCCTCATCTTGACAAGATAGTTACCTATAATGTCAAACCTCTGCTCCCGCATGCTAGCCTTGTAGGGATACAATGGCGGCGCAGTGGCGTCCTCGGTGTAGAGGGCTTCCTCGATGGCAGGGGCGGGAGCGGGGGCGTCCTTCATCGGAACATCCCGAGATATGGAGGCTCCAGGAATGTCTCTTGGTCATCCAAGACCCGTCGACTTCGACTATGCTCATCTGAATCAAATGAGTTCTGTAAAATACATTGACAGATCTGTGCGCTCGCATCTGCTCTCCGACAGGAGGCTGAATCTGAGCTCGCTCAAGGATCTTCCAAATTAAGGTCCAGTACGGCAAATTCTTGTTTTTGGTTCGTCCGATCTCTTCCATGTGACCTATGATCATATATCTCATGTCGAACATCTGGCCAGTGTAAAACTTCTCTATCACATAAAAATCCATCAAGCTGACGAGATCTCTATGTCCATCCCTCGTAAGGATGGGGTGGCTGATTAGGTTGTGAAGACCCCGAGGTTTGACATTTAAATCCTTCGATCTCGGCTTCACGAACCCGGTAATCTCTGAATTGCAGTGGATTTGCCGAATGAACCACTGTCCCCCTTCTGTTCTGGCAATCTCACACTGTTTGGAAACGTGATAATATTGTTCGGCATCGTCTACGTCAAATCCGAGCAGTTCACTAACAACAACTGCATATACGACGTGTCTGTACCGAAAATGCACTTCTTCAAGTGACCCATCACCTCGGTACTACGCATGTTCACATAAAACAGGCGAACAACTTTGTCGCAGCTCTCGACCCGCATATTGTACATCCTTTGCAAAGAGATGTTGTTAAATATCTTTTGGATCCCCAAACACTTCCAATCGCTAAAGTTGGCAGTCTTCTCGTAAAAGATTGAGCGGATTCCCGTATCTTGCTCGTACTTCTCCTTAGCCGCCCAGAATCGAAACTCCATCGAAAAATAACCGGGAGGCGGTTGCGGCTCTTTATTATGGCGCCCGGTTTGATGGGCCACCTTGTAAATTCTACCGATGAACTTTTCGACCTGTAAACGTTCTAGAGGGCATTTTTGAGATTTTGGATGTTTTTGGATTTTTGAATTTTCAGGTTTTTTTTTTTAATTTTTGGCGAAATCACAACACATATTTGAGAATTTTCAGCACAAAAAAACCCAAATATGGCAAAATCTGGTATTTTTTCGGATTTGGCTCGATTTTGAGATTTTCTCAATGAAAACAATAGGTTTTGGAAGATTTCGGCAAATGAGGGTCGGATCTGGTGATTTCGGCGGCACAACGGTGAGATCTAGGGATTTGGCCGAGAGAAAAGTCAGATTTCGGATGAAAAATCGTCAAAATGAGGGTCGGTCGACGTCATACAAACGCATAATGGTTTGCCGTGTGAGGGTGAACATCCCCCGCTTGCGTGAGAACAGTTTGCCGTTCTCCATATGCGGCAAACCGTGTTAACAACATTAATAGAACGGTTTGCCTTGTGAGGAACACGGCAAACCGTTCTCATCAAGGAGGCATTTCTTAAGGTGAAGATCCCCGGTGCACGTGCACGCGCACGCGGGAGATTTTCACCCTCAGAAATACCCCTTCGTGAGAACGGTTTGTCGTTCTCCGCACGCGACAAACTGTTTTCTTTTAAAAAACTCCTTGCAAAACCATTTTTTGTCCATTTTCAATACTTTTAACCATTTTTTAGACGAAAAATTAGTTTGATCCATTTTTTAACATAATCAATTGTTTGATCTATTTTTTGGATTTTGCCCCTAATAATATAGGTAATTTATTATTTATATTTGATTATAAATACTATTACATTATCAATATATATATATATATAAAAATTATAGTGCTAGTGAGAGGTCTTTCCCCACGTAAAAGAGGAGTTGGGCTTTTGTAATCACACTGGATTCCAACCCCCATACAACTCAGCATAGCCATCCAAAGTCAGATCTTCCAAAACGCGTCTTTCTCTCTCCTGTCTCTACCATCTCACCTAGGACCAAGTTCCAAACCACCGAGCTTCAGCTGGTAAAAATGGCTGAAGCTAGCAGTAACTAGTAGAGCTGTGAGGTTGACTATAAAGACGTGCTGATGGTCTTCTTTTCCTTTTCTGCTCATAATTAATTCCCCAACCCTTTTCAACTACTCTCCCGTTCTGCCCATTTCTCCATTCTCTCAGGTCCTTCTCTCTCCGGTTCGAGCTCGCCCAATCTCTCTGCAACTCCTTCCTTCCGTCCTCCCCCAGGTAAACTTAGTTTTTCCCTCTGTGCCTTTATCTTTCTTTGAGTTCTTACCGGTGCTCTGAAAATGGCGTGAAAATGGCTTTGCTCTCTTCTTCACTCCTCTGTTGATGTGTCTAACATTTTTCTCCGATCTTCTTCTCCCATTCTACCTCCCAATTTTGGCTACCGTGGGTGATTCTTCTTCCCGGATCTGAAACTTTTTCTTTCGATCTTACTTTTTTATTGGGTTCCTGTTTTCGTTTTTTGCTGTATTCCGTTACTTTTTTTTTTTTTTCTGTGTTTCGTTGTTGGTTTATCTTAAGGGCTTCAACCACATAGATCTCGACCTACAATTGTTCTTGAGTTCATTAGAGGCCAGATATCTGTTCTTAATTCTTCTCTCTGTGTTTCTGGTTCGATTTCCGGTGAGGTAATTTTCACATCTTGACACTTTACATTTGAAAATTCAAAACCGCCCTCTCCACTCCACGTAATCGTCGTGGTGGAGAAACTAAGAAAAGAAAACTACGATTCTGAGTCCATGGAGATCCCTTTTAAGTTTCATCCCGTGTCAGTTCCGATTTTCCTTTACTTCCTCTGCACCATTCATGCGATTTTGGCTGCTGATTATGTGCCTTCTGATAAGATCTTGATAAACTGTGGGGGGCCTCCCCAGGCTAACGATCCTTACGGCCGGGCATGGGTCACCGATATTGGGTCGGAATTTGCCTCGCCGGTCGGAAACTCCGTAGCATCTAAAGCTACCATCCAAGACCCTTCAGTTTCCGAAGTTCCATTCATGACTGCTCGTGTTTTCCGCTCTAACTTTACCTATAGTTTTCCCGTCGGAGTCGGTCGGCTGTTTGTCCGCCTCTACTTTTACCCTACTTCTTACGAAGGGCTCAACGCATCTGACGCTCTTTTCACCGTCACGGCCAACTCCTATACTCTTCTCAAGAATTTCAGTGCTCTTCAGACGGCACGGGCGTTGAATTTTGCATATATTATGAAAGAATACTCCATTAATGTTCAAGATAAGACTTTGAACATTACCTTCACTCCATCTTCCACTGGTTCCAATGTGTATGCTTTCATTAACGGGATTGAGATCGTGTCTATGCCGGATATTTACAGTGCTACAGATGGAACAACCATGATTGTGGGTCAAAATTCTCCATTTGATATTGATAACACAACAGCCCTGGAGAATGTTTATCGGTTGAACGTGGGAGGGAGCAATATCTTGCCTCCAGCAGATACTGGTCTTTTCAGGATTTGGGTTGATGATACAGCTTACATCTTCTCTGCAGCTCTTGGGGTAACCTTGGCAGCTGAATCAAACTTCACCATTAAATACCCATCAAACATGCCTACTTACACAGCACCTCTCGATGTTTATGCCACTGCAAGATCAATGGGTCCGACCACTGCTGTCAACACGAACTTCAATATGACTTGGGTTTTTGCGATTGATTCCGGATTTTCTTATCTTGTTAGGCTTCATTTCTGTGAGATTACAGACATTATAAATAAGATTAATCAAAGAGTGTTTCAGATCTTTCTTAACAATCAGACTGCTACTTCTGAGGCAGATGTAATTGCCTGGGCTGGAGGAAATGGGGTTCCTGTGTATAAGGATTATGTTGTGCTTGTTCCAACTGGGAGTCCAAGGCAGGATCTGTGGCTTGATCTCCATCCAAACACAGGTACTTCCTCCCAATATTACGACACCATCTTGAATGGTGTGGAGATATTCAAAATTAACAATACAAATGGCAATCTAGGAGGTACAAATCCCATACCAGAGGTACAAGACATAATCGAACCGCCAACAGACGTATCATCGTCCAATCACGGGAAATTGGGGAATCGTACGGCTATCATTGCCGGGAGCGTTAGTGGTGGAGTTGTTTTAGCACTTATCGTTGGTTTTTTTGTCGTTAGTGCTTCCCGTCGACGGAAGCTTGCGAAGGAATCAAGTGCAAGTGAAGGGCCATCTGGGTGGCTTCCTCTTTCGCTCTACGGGAATTCACACTCTGCAGGCTCTGCAAAGACAAACACTACCAGAAGTTATGCATCGTCCCTCCCGTCAAACCTTTGTCGGCACTTCTCATTCACCGAAATCAAGGCTGCCACCAAGAACTTCGACGAATCCTTACTTCTCGGAGTGGGAGGATTTGGTAAGGTTTACAAGGGAGAAATCGATGGAGGTACAACTAAAGTTGCCATTAAGCGGGGAAATCCACTCTCCGAGCAAGGTGTTCATGAGTTCCAAACTGAAATCGAAATGCTTTCGAAGCTTCGCCATCGCCACCTTGTTTCGCTGATTGGCTATTGTGAGGAAAACTGTGAGATGATCCTTGTCTATGATTACATGGCCCACGGAACTCTTCGTGAGCATCTGTACAAGACCCAAAAGCCGCCACTGCCGTGGAAGCAGAGGCTTGAGATATGTATTGGAGCTGCTCGAGGTTTGCATTATCTCCACACTGGCGCTAAGCATACGATTATTCATCGAGATGTAAAAACAACCAACATTCTGTTGGACGAGAAGTGGGTGGCCAAGGTTTCAGATTTTGGATTGTCAAAAACGGGTCCCACATTGGACAACACACATGTCAGCACTGTCGTAAAGGGTAGTTTCGGGTACTTGGATCCAGAATACTTCAGGCGACAACAGCTCACGGACAAATCCGATGTTTACTCATTCGGAGTTGTTCTTTTCGAGATTTTGTGTGCTCGTCCGGCACTAAATCCGAGTCTTCCAAAGGAGCAAGTCAGTTTGGCTGAGTGGGCTGCACACTGCCACAACAAAGGTATTCTCGAGCAGATGATTGACCCTCTCCTGAAAGGGAAGATTGCGCAAGAATGTTTCAAGAAAGTCGCAGAGACTGCAATGAAATGCGTGGCTGACCAAGGCATCGACAGGCCGTCGATGGGCGATGTGTTATGGAACCTAGAGTTTGCCTTGCAGTTGCAGGAGAGTGCGGAAGAGAGTGGCAAGGTTCTCAGCGGGGTGGCAGCAGAGGAGGATCAGTCGTTCGACGTAGAAACTAAAGGGAAGAAGGATCCAAATATTTTTCCTGAGTTCGAAGGCAATGTAATGGACTCCAGCAGTGGCATAAGCATGAGCATAGGCGGCCGTAGCCTGGCCAGCGAAGATTCCGACGGGTTGACCCCAAGCGCGGTTTTCTCACAGATAATGAACCCGAAAGGGCGCTGAGGTTGAAGATGGCTTTCTGCAGGTACAAAAACAGCCATGCATTTTACATTCAGTTGTTGCTTTCTTCTTGCGTTTGCCCCATTCGACAACAACACTATGTTCTGTTTTTTTATGATCTTTGGAGATGGATTCATATTACCTTATTTGTGAATCAAATTTGTAAGCTATATATATGTTGTACAACTAAGTACTACTAGGGAGGTGAAGAAATAAATATTGTTTGTTGTTTAATTGGGTTTGGATGAGAATATAACTTGGAATTTTGGACCGCGTAGTTTGACAGCAACCCCCTGCCCACTCGGCCCGACACTGTCTTGAGTCAAGCTCAAGCTCAGGGCATTTGGGCACGCCAACTAGCCGATTTGTAGGCTCAGGCAGTCAGACCCACTCCCAGGGACACCCCCCCAACCAATGACCTATCCACCAGCCCTATCTTCTCTTATTTTGCATTCTATTTTATTGTTCATTATTTACTGCGAGCGGTTTGTCTTGTGAAACATGTGCGTGCATTTTGATCAACAAAACAACATTAAAAGGAACACATTAATTTGTAACGAGTCCCAAAAATCTCGGCTCAAACCCGTCAAATTAGAAGAAAAGAAGTGTGCAGCGAATAGAAATGGAGTAATGTTCACAAATTAGTAAATGAATTAGCCAAGACAATATTTAAGGGAGTTGATTAACAGTATCAATTTGCATTTTGCAAATTATTCAGCTTCAGAAATCATTGGCATTACCACCCCATCTTCAACTGTGTTATGTTATGAAGAGATTTACAAAGGTTATGAAGATCATACATTAATGCATGTAACGTAGAGAAAAGGTACAAGTTTGAAGTTACATTTTATTGTCATTTTAGGAAGATCGTTCATTAATGCATGTAATTCGTGGAGTTTCACTCATAAAATAAAAAGAAAATGAATTTGATATCACGTATGATACAATTGGTGACTTGTGTCATACGTAGAGAAATTTCATTTGTTTAGCGACGAGATTGGTTTCAAAAGCAAATTTAGAGAATAAAATCTCAAGAACTCATAAAATTGTAGTATTCAAATTCATGTCTTCAAAACTCATAACGAGTTTTTGAATAAAGTTTCTGTTAGATTTGTTGTGACTTAAATTTTAATTGGATCAGTCCGGTTCAACTTACGTTAGAAATCTCGTTATGATTATGATTAAAATTATAGTTTAATATATAAATATATGATTGAATCGCAAAACTTATTGTATATTGAATTCTGATTAGTGAATTTATCTCCGTATTTTTTTACCCAAAAGGCTTTTCCAGGTAAATTTTAGTATCCTTATTGTCCGCGCTTTTCTTTTTCCGATTCGTGTTCCATTGTCAACCGTTTCAAACTTTATAATAAGAAAACGATTACTGAAACAATTGATTACTAGAAATAAATCAATCGTTACTTATGTCTTTAATGAGCAACAGGTCATTAATGGCACAAATTCCTCATAATTGTAAAAACAGCTACATAGTTTAAAATTTAGTTTTTGTAGTCTTAATTTTCTGATTAAGATCTTCCAACTTTCAATTTTATTAAAATAATTAACTAAATTGAAAATAACTACATAGATGTCAATCATTTTATTACAATTAATTATTTTAACTCAAATAAATAACATTTTATGTTTTTTTTTTGGGTTAAATTTGATAATGAAAATAAATTAGAGGACTATTTAAAAATAAAAGGAAACACTGAAAACTTTGATGAGAAAAATTATAATGCTTAAATTGAAACGACGTCTAAATTAGAAGGATTGAACTCTTATTTTACTCTTAATACATTTATTAGACTAGACAATCCTATTAAAACTAGGGGTGGAATTCGGTTACGCTGAACCAGAAAATCGAACCGCACAGATTATTTGGTTTGGTTCGGTTTGATTTTGAATGCATTAAACCGAATTTGAAACCGAACCACCTAAACCAAATTTGTTCAGGTTCGGTTCTCAGTTATGTTTATTGAAACCCGAACAAACTGAACCGAACCGAAACTTAACCCCTTGACCCTAGCTTTTATGCGTGATTTTCATTTGCACTTTGCAGAAGCCGGTGAGAGGGAGACCAACGACCAACGCGATCGGCGAGACGCAGAACAGCAGAAGCGCGATAGAGCAGAGGCGTGCGAGCGAGGCTGCGAGCTCCTTCGAGCAGAGGCGTGCAAGTTCTTTCGAGGCTGCGCGTTCCTTCGAGCAGAGGAGTGCGAGGCTGTGAGTTCCTTCGAGCAGAGAAGTGCGAGCTCTTCCAAAATTTGTTCACTTCAGTTTATACGTAAAGCTGAGGTACTTTAATGGCGGAAATGTCTTTCTCTAATTCTAATGCAGCTTCAATTTGCCCTGAAATTTTGGGAGAAATTAGGGTTTTTTTTTTCGTAAAACTATGTTTGGATTGAATTGGGGAATTTTTTCATGAATGTAATTGAACTAGATTAAGCTACTAGAAGCTATTAGTTGGTGCTTGTTGAACTGTTCGGGATTGGTGTTTGTATTTTTTGTTGGAAAGCAGTGCAAGTGTTTTTGCTCTATTTTTTGTCCTTTTGCAAAATCTTTGTGCGGGGTCGGTTTGCTTTGAAATTTCGACCGTAGTTTGCACTTCTCTGATTTTTGTTAACCGTCAGTTCATCTGTTTGGGCTGTTAGTTTCTCCTCTAAAGTGCCCATTTTGTTGAAGCTGGAAAACTTACTTCTTGAGCTTTTTTGCAGGTTTTAAGCTTGATTTTCGTCAAACGGAAGGTGAATCTTATCTCAGTTTAGAGCCCAAAAACAAAAAAAGCGAGCCCAAACCAAAAAAGCTAGTCAAAACAGAGAAACTGAAAATAATTCTAAATTTCCAAAATCGAACCTAAACCAAACAGACAAAACCAAAAACCGAGACTCGGTTTACAGTCGGTTCAGTTTTAGTTTGTAATTTTGCAAACCAAACCGATCGATTTGGTTCTAATTCGTCCTATAATTGAACCCAACCGAACTGATTCTACCCTTAATTAAAACAAGTGGATGTTGTTTTGTAAAACTAATATATATTTTTCATATATTATTCATTGATAATTTTATATTAACAAGCTGGTATCTTCATCATATACATCACAAATAAAAAATGTTTAATTTGTTAAACATTTCATTTGCGGATTGCTTTTACTTGTTCCATTACTTTCAAAGTTCTAAGTGCGCCATAAGAACTTTTATTAGACAACTAAACTACAAGGTCTAAACTGAAATCTACCCTAAATTATAGACTAAATACATATTTTATTCTAAATTTTTATTTGTGGTAAAATGTAATTTAAACTTTAACTTTGAAATCATTAACAAATTAATCTTAAACTATTGTTTGACAAATGAAATTTTCGCATTTAAACGGTCAATAATTTGAATTTTATCATCAATTTGTCTATTAAACTCAACATGTGCATACTATGTTGTTCATTTAACAAGGTAGTTTAACTCAATTTTTAACTCTTGCGGTAATTTTTAGCTCGATTTTCAAATTTTTCAAGAGACGAAGTCAAACTCGCAATAGAATTCGGAATCAAGTTGGAAATTACTAAAGAAATTAGAAATCAGATTAAAACAACTTACTAAATAAAAAATATGGTATAACTTGCTGACTTTGACAGAAAAGTTAACTGTAATTTTCAAATTACTAACTATAACAATTTAGGGTTTCTAAATTGAAAATTCAAATTCGAAATCCTCAAGTCAAACCTAATTCAAGATTTTAGCCTTAAAATCTCTAAAAAACCAGAGAAAATCTGATTCAACCGTTTGAAAATAAGATTAGAAATCGGATTTTTCGTTAGTTGTAACCCTAGAGCCTCTAAAAATCCGATTGGGAATCAGATTTACAACCTGGATGGAAGGTAGATGTCTAGCTTTGGAAATCTGATGCCATGGAATTCTGATTTTTTGGGAGGTTGGTTGAAAAACCCCTCTATAAATTGAGAGGCTCGGTGTAGATGGAGAGCACACTAGAGGTCTCTCTGGATTTCACTAAGGAGGCTCTCTCTCTCTCTCTCTCTCTCTCTCTCTCTCTCTCTCTCTCTCTCGGTCAGAGGACTTACCTTCGACCTCCGGTCTCTGAGCGCCACCTAGTCGTAGCCACAAGCTTTACTCGAGCGGCCGAGCTCAGAAGAAACTTCCCTCGGTCGAAGTTGTCGTTGTTCATCGAAGACAATCCTCTCGGATGTTTTGGTTTGCACGACGCAAAGAAGCCACGAAGAAGGAAGAAGGAAGAAGGAGAAAGAAGAAAGAGTTCAAGTTTTCTTTAAACACATGACCTGGTTCATTAAAGGACCGTTCAACTGAACCAGAAATGGCCCAACCCAATTTTGACTAGAATCGCCCAGACCGAGCCAGATTGCTTCCGGACTGTCAAATTCGATCAAAAGCTATCTGAAACGATCTGAATCCGACCGAACCAATCTAAGAATAAACCGGTAAAGAATTTTTGCCCAAATCATTTTGAAATAGATTTATTAAAGTGAGAAATTAATACCGAATATTTTATTTAGGCAGGAAAAATCCTGAAATTCGTCCGAATCGATCCCATTCGACCCTATCCGACCAAGTGTACACGTAAGAATTTTTGTCCAAAATCTTTTGAAAATTGAATTTATTTAAGTAGGAATTTAATACCAAATATTTTATTCAGACATAATATTATTTGGAATTTTAGAAAAATCATGATAAACTTAAACTCTTGGAATCCAGGTAAGTGAAAATACCACGTTTTCAATATTTTGGCTACGACCCTATATCACAAAGTTTATGTTATTTTCTTATGATTTACATGATTCTGATATTTGAATTGAATACGCATATTTAGACATTGACATAGTATCGTTTTGAAAAGATAAAATTGATAGGACATTTTTTATGTGTATGAATATGATGGAATTGACGGAAAATATGTGATAGCGAATTCTGAGCGACAATGTGATGGCTAAACTTGAAGGAAAATGAGATAGCTACACCTAAACGACAATGAGATAGCTATACTTGAACGAAAATAAGATGACAAAACATGAACGACAATGAGATTGCTAAGTCTGAACGAAGGTTGGAAAATAAGTTCTGAACTAGTATGTAATTGTTAAGCCAGGATTTGGTAAAAGTAATGTTAATTTTGCATATGCACGCGTTTTCACTTGCAGTGTTATTCTCATAGTTTATAGTTTTTTTGATGTTGGTGAGTTTTTATCCGATGAAGAATTGACGATGATCGATAACCTTCCAGAGGCAAACGAGCATACAGAAGAATGCGATGTTTTTTTTTAGGAAAGAATTTAAATTAGTATGTTTCAGTTTCGAGAATATTTTCATAAATTATTTCGGTTGAAATTTTGAATAATTTATGTTGACTTCGTCATTGATAAATTTTTATGGATGATTTTAATTCTGCATTTATTTCAATTTTGACTAAAGTTATTTAATGTAACACCCGGCATTTTGCCATGTAAATGTTTTCCCCGATAATTTATGTGGGATTAAATAGGTATTAATGCAAGGAGTATTTTTGTCAGAAACCAAAACGACGGTGTTTGTAGAATTTAAATTGTGGAACAAAAACCAAACTAAGTGTGATTAAAATGAACCAATTTGGTTGTAAACCAATGAAAGGGCAAAGTTGGCACTCAATTAAGGTGGTTGGGAGTAGGCCATTGGTTGGTTGCCATGTGGCAACTTGTTGAAGAAGACAACCTTCTTCTCCTCTCCTCCTCACTCTACGTAAAAACCTTCACTTCTCCTCTGTTTTCTCTCTGCCAGGCGACAAAAGTTCACCCAAACACCTTTGATCTTCTAGAGTTTTCCTTGTTTTCTGCCTAAGGTAAACATCTTCTAATGCTAACACATTTGGACAAGCAAAAAGTATGCGTTTTGCTGAAGTTTTAGGTTAAGGTATTTAGGAGAAAACTCTCGGTTTTTGTATGGAAACACACCCACTGTTTTCTAAATGTCCGAGATGAGTTTGCTGCATATCCTGCAAACTTATTAGTTAACATATGCAGCTGTTTAATACATCTTCATGCATGCTACAGATCCGAGCATTTCAGGGGCATTCGAGCATCTGACACGACAGCAAACAGGTAAGTTCATACGTTTATGTTGGCCCTTATGGCCCTACAACTTGGAGGTACTAGGTATGGTTCGGGTAGATAGGTTTTAGGTTATGTTTTAAGTTAAACATGTTTCCATTATATTCTGTTTCCCTGTAGTATTCATTCTGCCATCTGTGAATGTTAGGTTTAAGTATCGCACTTATTCATGCATACACGTTTCCTGTAAAATCATGCAAATGTTTTCAGCACTGGTTTTGAAGTGAGTAAGATAAAATCTGTAATGTAATGTGCGGTTAAGTGTGGACGAGGACTGGCATCCTGTCAAGTACTCCTGTTATGTCCTGAAAGTGGCATGTACACCCTGTTGCGCCAGCTCCTCCTCCCACTTATACCTTTCCTGTCCAGTGAAATGTAATGTAAAGTAATGTTCATGTATTTGAAACGTTCATGCATAGCATATGCATCACTGCATTTATTTCTGATGTGTCCTTACTGAGCTCTAGGCTCATAGGTGAACTCCCTGTTGTAGGTACGGATGCTCCAGATGAGGACCTTGCTCCTCAAGCTGATGAGTTGATGTAGTTGGCGGATCGAGCTCATTGTGATTGGTTGCTGCAGTCGGACCAATGTTATCCCTGTGAGATTTGTCTTTTGAAATGTTAGGTCAAGTCCTGCATAGCTTTTGAGGCTTTAAAACCAATGTGTAAGTAGTAATTTTTTTTTATGTTTTCAAAACTCCCGTTGTGAATTCCGAAATGTAGGTCATGTCTGTTTAGTTCTGTTGTGAATTATAAACGGTGTAAAGTTCCTTTAGGTGTTGTTTTTTTTTTAAACCTCTGTATTTTTGACAGTTGCGTGTATGCTTGAAGTATTCTGGAACTGTCTGTGTTTGTTTCTTTTTTTTAGGTTATGCATGGATAGTCTCGAATTTTAGAGCTATCCATGCCGTTTGTTTTCTTGAAATCTGTCATCTGGAATGAAGGTTTGAAACCTTTATGCCTTCTGTTTTTAAGCTCTCTGTCTATATGTCTTTCTGTCAAAAGTTGTAATTCTGCCTTTAAAACTGTCTTCCGATTTCATCTTCCGGTGGACATTTTGCTTATATCTACCGGTAAGTAATGTTTTCTTATGTTTTCACCCCTGCCGATGCCTGTTATTTTTTTTGTGTAGTTTAGTCTAAGTCTAAACTTCATCTACCGATAGATACTGTACACGTTTTGTCTTATTCATATCCTCTGCTAAACAGTAATTCTGTTATAGTTTTCCATCTGCCGATGACGTCTTCACATCTTCCGATGACGTCATCACCTTCTGCCGATTACGTTTACTGCCTGCCGATTACGTTTACTGCCTGCCGATTCCGTTAGCTGCTCCCATCTGCCGATGACGTCATCACATCTTCCGATGACGTCATCACCTTCTGCCGATTACGTTTACTGCCTGCCGATTCCGTTAGCTGCTCCCATCTGCCGATGACGTCATCACATCTTCCGATGACGTCATCACCTTCTGCCGATTACGTTTACTGCCTCTATCTTCCGATGACGTCAGAACATCTTCCGGCTGACGTCACCACCTTCTGCCGGCTTCGTCTGTTGTCTGCCTCTTCCGATGACGTCATCCACTGATTTCTCCTCCGGTTCCGTTTAAAACTACATATTCCGCCAGTTTTATGCTATTTCTGTTCGGTTATCCATTTATGAGACCTGTTTGTTTTCCATTCCAGAGAACTCTGTCTTCCCCTGTAAATGTTTTCGATTACCCACTGCAGTTCTTCCTCTCTGTTCACTGTTTTGACTGTTCTATTTGTTCAAAAAAAATAGTCACTGTTATTTCCTGTAAATGTCCCGGAGTGACGGCTCCGATCCCGGAACCCGATTCGGATCCGGTTTCGGGCTGTCACATTTAATGATCAAACATTGTTTTAAGTTTCTGCGCTTTTAATGTTTTCATTCAAGTTTTTTTTTAAAATTCTAGAAATTAGGGTTATAACGCTAGAAATTAAATCTGATTTGTAAAATCGAATTAGAAAAAAAGATTAGGATTTTCAAATTAAGGTTTTAAAATTGAGAATTTAGAATTTGGGGCGTTACAGTTTGATATCAGAGCAAAGTTTATAAAATGGTTCTGTAGACTTATATGTATGTTCATGTGCACCTAAATGATTGTTGATAAACAAGTAAGTGTGTACTAAAATTTATATTTTGATAAAAGTATTTTTGATAAATTTATAGTACATTTTAAAGTAAGTATACAAAGATTTTCTTAAATTAAGTCTTCATGATGTAGACTTATGGCCAATCGTAGAGAAATTAGAAATGAACGGGATACAGTACTCGATCGAATAATGGATATAATCGAGATGCAAGCAAGACAAATTGAACAGCTATCACAGGCAGCTAATGATGCAGCCCAGGCGGCTACTGCCACGACACAAGCAATTAATATGCAGACCCAGATTACTAATAGTCTTCGACATGCTTATATTGATTTCGATAGATTTTGAAGATTGGATCCTCTAATTTTTAATGGCAATTTAGTAAAATTTGCAGCAGTAGATAATTGGATTAGGACCATCAGAGAGATTTTTGAGCATGCCAAGATTTCAAAAGAAGAGAAGTAGATTGCACATCCTCTATGTTCCGAATAGAGGCACGTTAGTGGTGGGATTCTGTGAAGGTGATGCATCTAGTCACCACCATAATCTGGAAGAAATTTCAAGAGCTTTTCTATAAGAAATATTTTATGTATTCTATGATCGATGCGAAGGCGGCGAAATTCATGGCTCTAAAGCAGACATTAGTGTAATTGATTATTTGCACAAATTTGAACAACTTTTCTGTTATACCCCTCGCCGCTGAAGCGCCTCGCCTCAACAGTCGACAGAGTACATCTATACCCGATTGAAAATCACACGTTCGACGAATCAGCTGACAGCCTGTGAAGGACGAACCGACGAAGGTAAGCTCTCTGCTCTTTGCCTCTTTCGGTTTCTGTATTTTTATGAAGTGGGGATGATTATTCTATGTCAATGCATATATATATTTCTGTAATTATGGTCTCAAGGAGAATCATTTTGTATTGCTCTGCTGCAAATTTTGAAATCCAGTCTCGCCTCAAAATAGTTGATTAGTTTGTATTGCATTTCGGTTTCTGCATTTTGCATTTTCCCAACAATAAAATTTTTTATTGTTGGGAAAAACCAGAATCAGAACCAAATTTCTGGTTCGGTTCTAGTCCGGTCCTCAAAATTTTTTTATGGGTGTTGGTTCTGAAAATTGAAAACTGAAATATATAGGTCTGGTCCTATTCTCTCTCAAAACTAGACCGAACCAGACCATGATCACCCTATCGTCCAAGGATTGAAAGCGGAGATATTCAGTGATATTCATCTTATCACCGCTAAGTACTCTCCATTTGCATTCGTGGTGGAAAAAGCGTTGCGTGCAGAAAAAAAGAGAATGAAGTCATCAAAGCTCAGAAGTTTAGAATGAGGTATAGTCATGCAACTCAAACCACAAGGAATAAACTCGCGCAACAACAATAGGCTAAATCTAAGCGACCAATGATTAGTGGACCTGTTGAAGGACATTCTAAGTATGTTAAAAAGAAGCCCATAATGATGTCTAATATGCCTATGTGTTCCTCATCCAAGAAGCCACATGCTGGAGAATGTCGCGCTCATACAATGGCTTGTTTTAAGTGCGATGAACAATGACATTTTATTAAAGACTGTCCAAAGAATGATAGAGAGCAAACCACGACGACTGCTAGAGTTTTCACCATGACCAAAAGATGAAGCTGAAGGGACTGGCATATATTCTTGCATATTAATTGATTATGGAGCTATTACACACTCTTTTATATCCCTTGAACATGCAATAAAGTTAGAAAACAAAATACAATCTCTAGAGTATAAATTAAGAGTAGCTACACCTTCGGGCTAAGTAATGTTTGCCAACTCTATCATTAGAAAATGCGATGTGTCTATTGAGAAGAACCAATTGCAGGTTGATTTAATTATTATGGCGATGCACGATTACAATGTTATTCTTGGATAGATTGGCTTACCAAGTATTATGCGACTATTGATTGTCGCAAGAAGATGGTAAAATTTCAATTGTCTGGAAAGGAGCAATTCTTTTTCTACGGAGACTCTAAAGGTTCGAGAGTTCTAGTGATATCCGCTATGCAAGCTCTAAGACTATTGAATTCCGGATGTATTGAAATTCTGGCAAGTGCTATATGTTCTGAACTTGAAGGAGCCACAACTTTGGATAAGCTACCGATAGTCTGTGAATTTTTAGATGTCTTCCCTGATGATTTGACAAATTTACCACCGGCGAGAGATGTGGAATTCAACATTGATATGCTACCTGGAACGACACCGATCTCTAAAAGTCCTTATAGAATGGCACCAAGTGAGTTAAAGGAGTTAAAGACTCAACTCGATTATTGGTTGAGAAATGATTTATTCAACCGAGCTTTCACTTTTGGGAGCACCGATTTTGTAAAGAAAAAAGACGGATCTATGAGGATGTGTATTGACTATCGAGAGCTCAACAAAGTCACTATTAAGAACAAGTATCCACTGTCGAGAATTGATAATTTATTTGTTCAATTAAAGGGAGCGACCGTTTTCTCGAAGATTGATATCAAATCTGGCTATCATCAACTAAGAATTAAAGAAGATGATGTGTTCAAAACGGCATTTCGCACAAGATATGGCCACTTTGAATTTCGAGTTATGTCGTTTTGGATTAAGTAATGCACCAACCGTATTTATGGATTTGATGAAACGGATTTCAAGACGTTCTTGGATAATTTTGTAATAATTTTTATCGACGACATCCTCATCTACTCGAAGAATAAGGAGGAACATGAAGAATACTTGAAGATTGTTTTATCAACGTTGAAACATGAGAAGTTATATTCAAAATTCTCCAAGTGTGAATTTTGGATGAAGAAAATAGCTTTTCTCGACCACGTTGTTTCAAATGAGGGTGTATCAGTGAATCCAGTAAAGATTGAAGTTGTTAGTAAATGACCACTACCAAAGAACGTGGTTGAGATAAAGAGTTTTTTTTTGTCTTGCAAGATATTATCGGAGATTTGTAGAAGAATTTTCAAGATTATCCATCCCACTTACAAAACTAACCAAGAAAGTGATGCGATTTGGGACCTATGACAAACGTATGCGGAAGACTAAACGTGATCACACGAAAATTGTGTTCAAAGGAACACTCTCAAATGCAACAGAGGCGTAATAACACAACAATGAACGAAAAACTGAGAATGAAATCAACGGAATGTGCAATTACAAGCATGGGAATTCTGAAGTTAACAACACGTAGAGTAAACACAGAGAGGAACAAAAAACACATTGCAACAAACACAAACAATGCTCTCGGTTAACAATTTCGAAGAGTCTCTCAAAACAGAGCAAATTTATGTGAAAACAGAAAACGAAATATGGAGGTGGGTGAAGTGATTTACTGATTGGGTGTGATCGAAACAATCAGAATTACCTCAGAGGAACGTTGTTTGGATTGGAGGGGTCCTTGTCAGCCGGTAGTCGACAGATTTGCGCTACGTCAGAAAACTACCTCACGTACAAAGCAATTCCAGTACAGGATGAAAAGTCCCTTTCAACTCGCGGCTACTTCCTCAGAAACGGCCGACGGAATGAATGGAAGATGACGAGGGAATGAAGAAACCCGAGACTGACCGAGAAACTATCTTATGTTCTGCTTTTTGATACATGTCTTCCCGTGGAAAGAACAGTTTTTGGGGTCGATTTTCTACCTCTTCAACCTTTTAAACTCTCAAAGAGAGAGGTGAGGAAGGCAATAAGAACTCACTCAAGCAACCGTGAGCTTGTGAGCAATTTTTGGTGATCAACATCTGGTGCTAAGCACTAGCGAGGTGCATAGAGAACCAACGGAGAAAACTCCGCAAATCAAGACAATTTTTCAACGATTTCCAAATATTGAATGTTTAAAAATTGATTACAAAATCCTTTAGAAACGAGTTTAAAAGAAACAAGGGTAATCGGAGGTAAAAACCAGAAAGGAAATAAAAATTTGTCCGTTGAACAAAATAGTCGTTGGAGCGTCGACGCTTTGGCCACGTAGGCACGCAATCAGCGTTTCTAGGTGCGCAATCAACGCTTCTGCGCGCGCTGCTCTTCGTCCTTCTTCGCTCACGCCAATCTTCAGCTTCTGCTTTTCTAGCGCACATCCTGCTGTCGTGCGCTGCTTTCCCCCTTTTGATGCTTCTCTCTCTTTTCCGTGAAATGTATTTCTCTTTCAATAAAATTCCACTATATGAGCCCACGTTTTTCCACATTTACACATTTTGCCCAACAAACACCTTCCTTTGCTCATGTCAGTTTGTGTACTCAAAAACCCGATCTTCTAGGGAACCCTAAGCTTTAAAGAAGTCATTTTTTTGTAAAATTCACAAACCCGTTAGTTGAGATACCGCTAAAAATACTTACCTTGGTTTATGATCGTCTGATAGGAGCCCGTAGCACATCATCCTCTTCAAGTGATTGAGGATTTGTCCACAAATCCAGAGGTTGCCATTGTTGATGTTGCCTCCGTCATATGATTTCTCTACTAAACATAAACTTGAAAATACGTTAGATTTAATCAATTCCGTATTTGGTGAGGGGTAGATCCGTGGCATATCATCCTCTCTCGGGTGGAAAGATGATTTTACCTCTTTTGATCTTAGGTGATCGATTAGGAAGAATGGAGGGTTGCTCTTCCTTTCCCTTGCCAAAGGTTAGTTTTCAACAAACAAACAAATTAATCAACCCAACAATTAAAAAGTCTTTTAACAAAACAACAAACATAATCCACAGCGATTAAAAACACACAACAACAAACATAATTATGGTGGATAACAATTAGAATCCAGAAATAAGAAGGTTTAGGTGCAAGCACAAACAGAAATTTTGATTTTGGCCAAAAGACAATGTAGCAGTCAAATTCCTTTCAAGCTTCAAGAGATGTTCATTAAACTACAGTAGAGAAAACAACAATTTATGTACTCAGTTTACACAATAAACCAATAGACTAAAACAGTTTTGTCGAAAGGAAAAATTCAAGTGAAACCCACAATTCGGTTAAGCAACCTAAACAAGTTATTACTAACAAACAGCAATATATTTGCAACACCATTTCATTTTACCATTTGGGTTTTTGCTGTAATACCGGAAAAGAAATGATGCAAGACAGTGAACTTGAATGATGCAAAACCAGAAACTAAAACAAAATTAAATCATCTTGGTTACCTAGCAGATTATGCATGGAAATTTTCTTTAGATACGTGTAGAAATAGAATGAATAATTTCATGCAAACTGCTATTCAGACTCGCACAAACAAAAAATACATGGTACTGGTATCCATGTAATATCAACATGGGTATTCTGGAAATAATTTCATGCTCAAGTGGGTATTTTGGAAGTAGAAACAGAAGAACAGAAAAACACAAATCCATGTGCTATAGCAAGCACAGAACCAGAAAACGATAGATCATGTGATGTTTAATAGAAGACTGAATAACCAAAATAATATTCATATAACGTGAGTTATTTGGGTTTGTCAAACAGGAATAAGGATTATCTGTTATTATGGATGAAGATTATTGTTAGCTATGCTGAATAAGCTATGCAACAATTTCAAGTTAATGTGGGTATTCTGGATGGCAGAAATCAGAGGAATGTAAACTGAAACATAACAATAACACCCATGCATTAACACAAAAAGAAATCACGAGTTAGTGTTCTGGGCAGATAACAGAAACAAGATTCGTTCAAATATATCCAAGAAATTCTTACGTTTCTGCAAACTTCGCTAAAAACAGAGTCATCGAGAAGCAAGCAAACAAATCACAAAAATCACTCTTTTCAAACGATAGTATACCAGATACTAAACAGAGAATAAACTGATTCAATGATGCAGAATAAAATTTTAATGCATGTGTGGACTGCTTCTAGGTAATTTAATAGAATACTTGGACATAATTTTCAACGAGTTCAAAGCAAGATACTCTGAGTAATACAATACATGATGAGTATACAAGATAAACGCTAATAGTGAAGATAACATAACAGAGTAATCTTATGCAAGTGTTGGACTTTCTTGTGGTAAACTGAAAACAGAAATTCACGAAGACATAATGAAACGTTCATGCATGTTGATTATCTAAGTAGGACAATATGCTACGTGGTTATTCTAGACCACAAACAAAAACAGAACAAAGAAAACAAATAAAACAAAATACTAAACAACGAAATACAAAACAAAAGATTCACGAAAATCACGAAGAAGAAAACAACATAACAACGAAAAAGAACAATAACTAAACAGAATGATTCACCTTAGCTTCTCCTACAAGCCATGCTCAATAATTAAGAAGAATAAAGCTTATGCAGATAGACATTCTGGTTAACAATCACACGAAGCAGACACAAAACGATACCAAAAAACAAATAAAACAATGTAGGTGTATCAAACAGATTTATTGCATCAAATGATGGAGATTCATGTGTTAATAGATAGTCATTAAATTCAGCAAGGAATTGATGCACTATTTTGGATGATTGAACCAAACTACACAACAAGACCAATGAAACAATAAAACCAGAAAAACAGACTCAAACAGAAAACAAAAATGCAAAATAGAGAACAGAAACTCAAAAGCTAACCTTTCAATCGATCATTAACATCTGCTATCAACTAAACATAAATGAAGCTCAAGCAAATGGGTTATCTTGGTTAGTAAACAGAAATGGATGACTCAATATACTAGATAAAAAAAATGAAAACTGAAAACTGAAAGATTAAAGATTAGTTATGTGATGTTGATAAGTGTGTATTTTACACACTTATTTATACATTTTATACTTGATTTGATAAGTTTTTCTCAAGTGGTTAAAGGAATTTGATGTATTTTGTGAAAGTATGCAGACAATTTAGTTACGACAGGTTGGAGCTAAAATGAAAGAATATGAGAGGACGAAAAAGAAGAAATAAAGCGGAGATAAAAAGAAGAAAATAAAGAAAAAGGAATCAATAGTTTGAAAACGGAGAGAAAAGAAAACAGAAGGAGTGTCGATCGATCGCTCATTCCGGCGATTGATCGGCTGAAGAGAAGAATTTTTGTTAAGATTTATGCAAGAAAACAGAGAAGGTGCCGATCGATCGCTCATTCCTACGATCGATCAGCTGAAAAGAAGAAGAATTGACCCAGAGAATGTGGCGATCGATCGCCACATTATAGACGACTGATCGGCTGAAGGAAAACACGGAAACAAGAGGCGATCAATCGCTCATTACCCGCGATTGATCGGCTACTAATTTGGAAAGTCTAAGCTTCTAATCTGGACCCTTAATTTGAGGAAAGATCTAATCTCAACCATTGATTGGCTGAAGAGAAGAAATAAAACCTAAAGAAAATTGGGGAGAAGGTATTCGGCGATTTTCACAGAGCATTCGATTCCATTAGGATTTTGGCAATCAAGAGGCAGTCGGCGATTCTGAAGAAGTTTTCACAGAGAAGGCAATTTGGAGGCGATTATTCACAGACTGAAGAAGAGTTGACGATTATTCAGTGTTTTTATTTTATTTCTTTTGTTAAAACTATGTTTACTTTTAATTATATTTGTATTTTCTTCTATTTTAGCATGAACTAACTTTTTCATCTAGGGCTACGATGTAGGCAGACAATGTTTATTTTTCGTTCTTTCGTTTAATTATATTTTATGAGTATTTCTTCTAATATTGTTGGCGCATTTAATTTCTGTTCTTAAAGCCTGTAAATTTTTTACCAATCTTTACTTGATTTTTGGGGTGTTTTGAGACTGAGAAGTGATAAACACCCGAGCACTGAAATTAATGTCATAAATATGCGTAGGCTAGAGATAGTTACGATATTGATGTGATCGTTGTGATTTCTTGATGTATTTGTATTTGATTAATTAGGATTTGAGACTGAGAAGTGATAACCTATTAATCAGATAAACTAAGCGATGCTCGAGAGAGATTGTATTAGAATTTAGTGAAATCGATCATCAGCATAGGGAGAATACTTATGAATGTAATTTAGAAGGAATGAAATAAATGTTGTCTTGGTGAAATCGTAGTACCTAGGCTTTTATCAATTTGATTTAATCCTATTTTATCTGCTTTGATATTTTACATTAGTTTATTTTAATTGTTTTGGTTGTTTAGTTTAATTTGAATTCTTGAATCTATAAAACGTTTGTTCAATTTAAAATTAATACTAATAATTTCGATTATTAATTAACAAGTCCTCGTGGGTTCGACACTCTATTTTATCACTTTATTACTTGTTGTGAATCGTACACTTGCGAATTAATTTTCACAACAAGTTTTTGGTGCCATTGCCGGGGACTTTATTATTGATATCAAATTAATTATTTTTAGTTTTATTTTGAATTTTTATTTTATTTTATTTATTTATTTTTGTGTTATTTTCAGGTGCATGCATAAAGACAGAAACACTAATCTTCTCTCACTTAATCTTAAAATCGAGCGTACGCGTCGACAACTTCGTAAAGAGAGAAGAGAAGCTATTCAACCATGTCATTATGGGAGATAACAAGGCAGACAATATTGAAAATCGTCCACTTGTGTTTGCTGAGACCCGGACCTTATTGGATTATGTTATACCTACTGTATCCGGAGTGCATTCAGTTATTCGAAAACTGGCTATTGCTGTTAATTTTGAAATTAAGTCAGGGACCTTTGCACATGATTCAGCAATCTCAGTTTAGTGAATTACCTTCTGAGGACCCCAATGAACATATTGTAAATTTTTTAGAAGTATGCGACACTTTCAGATATCACAATGTGGGGATGATGCAGAAAGACTTCGCTTATTTCCATTCTCATTACGGGATCGTGCAAAGAATTGGCTTAACTCTCTGCCAGCTAATTCTATTACTACTTGGGAAGAGTTATGCCAGAAACTTTTGTCCAAGTTCTTTCCTTTCGAGAAGACTGCTAAACTTTGCAATGAGATAATCAACTTCAGTCAATTCGATGGAGAAACATTATATAAGGCATGGGCACGCTTCAAGGATTTGTTACGAAAGTGTACTAACCATGGCCTATCGAGATGAATGCATATTCAAACTTTTTATGTGGGATTGTCTGCATCTACGAAAACTTTAATCAATGCAGCTGTAGGTGGTGCTTTAATAAGACAAACTGAGGAAGCCGTGATGTGCCCCATAGGCCCATTACACGGTCTCAAACCCAAGGTCATAATTTATCTAATTTATGCACTTACACTCTTGTCTCTTTTGCAGGTAATGGATTGTGTGGAGGCTTGGAGAACACCTTGGGAGACTTGAAGTGGGAATCCAAAGCTACGGATGTGGACCAACCAACACACTTAATCACTTGGAAATTCAAGCAAGGAGACCAATTTGCTCACATGGGAATTTGTCTTCCCGAGCCTTAATTGTAACCTTTTATTTCAAACTTATTTTCAGGCAAACATTGGCCTTCTTGTTAAACTTTATTATAAGCATGCATATTAGGCATTTAGGGTTAGATGAATGATAAGTTAGATGATGGAATGGAAGTGGTTCAAAGCAAGTGCATGGAGTGCATGGAAGAGGAGGAATGGGCCTTAAGGAAAAGATATCCATTTTGGCCCACACCTTGAGTGGAGGGGACCACTACCCTTTATCCAAACCATGGGCTGCCACTTGAGGGATTCTTAGAGGTTCTCCAATCAACACAAGGCCAAGGATTGATGACATGGTTATCACACAACCATTGGATCAAGAAAACCAAACTCATCTCGGCCATCCAAGCTATCTTCAAGATCCAACGGTTACACCATTTTGAAGACCACTTTTTGAATCACATCCAAGCCATCCATAGGTCTATAAAAGCATGGTAATTGGTGATTGTAAGTTTTTTGGACTGATTTTAAGGAGCATGCACGGATTTCCCTTCCATGGTTGAAGGAGTTTGAAGAAACCAACAAGGTTTGCTCGGTTTGCACAAAACCGAGGGGTTGCGCCCCCACCACTCCCTTCTTGCTTGGTAGCTTGCAAGGGTTATATAGACATCTTATTCTCCATCTCCTTGGGAGTGGAAAACAGCAAGAAGTGGCCCCAAACCGTGTTCAAGAGTCGAGTTGTCTTCCTTGGAAGCAACTATTGCCAAAGGCTTCAAAATATTACCTATTGGCCGATTTCTTGAAGTTTTGCATATCTTTTCCATCTCAATGAATCAGGACCACGCCTTCCACTATCACACACCTCACTCACTCCACTAACATCATATAAAGTTTCGTTTTCATCTAAGCACATTTGGTCATTCAAGTTCATCTTGCAATTTGTGTTCTTCTCGGCCATTTCTTGCCAATCCGAGGAGCTAACGATCCCCTCTAAGCTCTAAACGTTTTCTTGCAGGTTAGGGCTATATCAAGCCGCATATGATCTATTAGAGGAATTAGCGCTTAATAATGACCAATGTCCAGTGGAGTGATCAATTATGAAGCGCACAACGGGTACTCCTGAACTCGAGGCTATGAAAGCTTTAACTCTACAAGTTACCTCCTTAGCTAAACAATTCCAAGATTCTCATATGGCCGCAAGTGAAAGGAAAACGTCAACAGTTAACTATCAATGGTGTCAAGGACCACATTTGAGTGAAGAATGTCAAGAGGGAAATCCTATGTCGAGTGAACCCGCAAAGCAAGCTAACTATATGGGTAATTTTAATCGGCAAAGTAATCCCAATTCCAACACCTATAACCTAGGATGGTGACAACACCCGAATTTTTTATAGAGGAATTCTCAAAATGCGATGTAAATGCCTCAAACATCTGAACCTCGTCCATCTCAACCAATTGAAAAGAAAAATGATCTTGAAACAGCCCTTATGCAGTTTATGACCGAGACTCGTACTGTTATGCAAAATCAATCAGCTCAGATTCGTAGTCTTGAAAATCAACTTGGTCAATTTGCAAGCGTTATTAATGGAAGGCCTCAAGGCTCACTACCCAGTAACATAGAGGTAAAGCCGAAAGACCATTGCAATGCAATCACCACTTGCAAGGGAACAATAATTGAACTAATGCCAAAAGAGAAAACTTTGCCAAAAGTTGTTAATGAGGAATCCAATGCAGGTGAAGTTCCTCAATCATCACCATCTCATCAATCACCTCCGGTGCCGTTTCCACAAAGATTGAAAAATGTGAAGCTTGATAAACAATTTTCTCAATTCCTTGATGTATTCAAGAAGCTCTACATTAATATTCTATTTGCCGATGCGTTGGAACAAATGCCGAGTTATGCCAAATTTATGAAAGATATTATTTCTCACAAGCGCAAAATAGGGGAGTGTGGTATTATAGCTCTTACAGAAGAATGCAGTGCCATTATTCAGAGGAAGCTTCCTCAAAAATTAAAAGATCCGGGAAGTTTTACTGTACTTTGCAAGATTGGAAATTCTGTATTTACCAGAGCACTGTGCGATTTGGGGGCGAGCATTAATTTAATGCCTTTATCTATATTCCGAAAACTCAATCTAGGCAAAGCGAAGCCGATGGGGGTTACATTATTGATGGCCGATCGCTCCCTTAAACACCCGAGGGGAATAATTGAAGTTGTGCTCATAAAGGTAGATAAATTTATATTCCTTGCTGATTTTATTGTGCTTGACATGGAAGAAGACAGGAATGTGCCGATTATTTTGGGTAGACCATTTCTTACTACCGGTCGTGCTCTTATTGACGTCCAAAAAGGTGAATTGAGTTTGAGAGTGCAGGATGAAGAAGTCACGTTTAATGTCTTCAACGCAATGAAGTATCCAGGGGATAGCAGTGATGTTTTTCGCGTAGAAGTTACCGAGTCCACAATAGATGAAGTTGCACGTCAACCAGATGACCCTTTAAAAGCATGTAAGTTTGCACAGAATTATTTTCTAGAAGAGGACAAGGAAGCATGTGGTTATGCGATGTGGATGGACTCATTTGAGCCGAATAAGAGGAAGTATTATGAAAATTTGGGGGAAGGCCCATCACGCACGTTACCATCCATTGAGCAAGCACCAGTGTTAGATTGAAGACACTACCTGCTCATTTAAAATATACATATTTACAGGCCCCATCTTCGTTACCGGTAATCATCTGCGCTGATTTATCTAAAGAGGAAGAAGAGAAATTACTCCACGTTCTCCAAAAATTCAAATCGGCAATTGGGTGGAGTTTGGTAGATTTAAAGGGAATAAGCTCATCTTTTTGTATACATAGAATTCTTATGGAGGAAGGTCACAAGCCATCAGTGGAACACCAACGACGTCTTAACCCCACTATGAAAGAAGTAGTGCGCAAAGAAATCTTAAAGTTGTTAGATGCCGGGGTGATTGTAACACCCGGTTCTATTGAACCGATTTTACCTTGTTAACTAATAATGTACATTTTATGGATGAAATTGGGAGAATTATTGATTAGATTAATGAGTGACTAAGTAAGGGCATAATGGTATTTTGAGATTTATAGTGGATAACGTATTTAAGGGAGGGTTTAATAAGGTTTAGCCGCCACTGTTTTCTCATTTTCCTTTCTCGGCATTCAGCAGCTAAGCAGAGTTTCTCCCGACGATTTTCCTTCCATTCTCTCCAAACTAGGTGAGTTCTACTTCGATTTCTTGTTACATTATAACTATCGATGTTAGAGGGGATTTTAATGCGAGCGTTGAGAATGCTGTAAGTGGGAGTTAGTTCGGGTTAGGGGCATATCAGGAATGCTTGATGATCTGAGTTCCCAAACTAGTTTTCTTATGAGTTCTGGTAGATTTGAGGATACTTTAGAATGAAGCTTAACTAATACGCTGTCTACGGCTATAGGTTTGAGCAAAACCCAAAGTAGGTTGCAACCAAGCTTTTCCAGGAAACCAGGTAAGTAGAGTATGTGTGTGCCTTCGGGTCTACATCACAAAACAGTGGGTTTATGCTTTTTTGAATGTTTTCTGTATGTCATGTATCATGTTTTTGGAAAGTATACAAAAATGAATTTACATGTAATGGCATGGTAAGGTACGAATGGAATGTAACAGATCAACTGTTAAGGGAACTAATCCGCCCCTTAATTTATGAAGAGGATGTATGATTTTGAGAAAATTGATCCGCTCCCAATGGAATTTAGGATCAGATCAGCTGTTAAGGGAACTAATCCGCCCCTTAATTTATGAAGAAGATGTCTGACTCTGGAAAAAATGATCCAACTCCCAATAGAACCGAGGGATCAGATCAGAGAAAGAACGTGAATGCAACTGAGATGTGAAAGTAGAAACTACATAATTATGATTTATGTTTCAGCATATCATTTTATTATTGTTTTACTTACTTAGCATTAGGTTAATAAATGAGTTTTGTGATGTGGGTGAAGAAGCTTCAGAAGGTGTATTTTCTGAGCATGTTGAGGACTAGGCTGGTTGGGGGAGCACTTCAATGCCACGGTTTGGTGATTCTGATGAGGCGGTTTAACTAATGTCAGCAGGTGTGAATGTTAGTTGACAATGGTTCAGTTTAAACATGCTGAGAATGTTGGTGGTAGTAGTAGTTTAATGTTTCTTTTATATATATAGTCTGGTGTTTTTCTGATATGAAAACACGATTTTGTTTTAGTCGCAGTCTACAGTTCTGGATTTTTGGAAATTGTGGATTAAGTTATTTTTGAAGGATTTCAGTAAAATGCACTAGTTCTTTTAGTGGCCGGAGCTGTTCTTTATTTAGAGTGAAAAAGGTTTGTATGCTGCTCTGTTGCCTATTGGTGATAATTGGGTATTTCTGTTTATCGGTGGATGTAGTCCATCGGTAGATGTTGAAGTTTAGTTTATCGGTGGATGTAGTCCATTGGTAGATGTTGAAGTTCAGTCTATCGGTGAATGATGAGTTGTTAAATTTTGAGTTAATGAGTCACATGGGTTAGTTTAGTAAAGTCACATGGTTAGCGGAATAAGGTGTTTATTTCCACTTCCACCGCTGAGTCTAAGGAGTTTCTGCTTTTTCCGTTGGTATTGTTTAGCGGAAGATGTGAGTAGAATTTTTGTCGTTTTGTGACCAGTAGATGCGAGTAGTCGACGTGTTGTCGACGGGTGTGAGCGGTAGATGCGTGAAAGTCGACGTGTCGTTCGGTTGACGCGAGCGGTGGATGTTGGAAGCAGAAGATGCCTTTTGTTTCTGCTTCTACCGCCGACACTGTTTAGCGGTGGATGTCTCCTATTCTTGTTTCCACCGCCGAGACTATTCTGTCTTTAATAATACCGCTGGAACTTTTCAGCGGTAGACGTGTTTGGTTTTTCTTTTGTCTTCTTTCAACCAACAGTCTTTAATATTTTAATTATTTAATAAGTGTCGTTTTATACAAATATTTTTCCGCTGCAAGTTTTTACGTTAAACATCAAATTTTGATCTTTGAGTGAAATTTTATGATTTTTTTAGAATGTTATAGCGTGGTTCAGTATTATGAGTAACGAACCGGATTTATATAATTCGGGGCCTTGCAGTATGGTATCAGAGACATTTAGTTAAACCGTTCAAAAGATTACTAATCAGTGTCAATCGTTGCATGGAAGTACTTCAACAACTGTAAGTGTTTATGTTAACCTTAGCTATAAGATATTTATGAGAGTAATTAACCCTGTTCAAGAATATAGCAAAATGACTAGACGACCAGGAAGACCAAGGGTACCGAGAGAGATGCCAAATTTGAGAAGTGAGGAGGACCCTAGTGTAATTAGATAGCTGACAGACTTGGTGCGCCAATAGAAAGATTTGGTGCGTCAGCAATCTGACCAGTTAGGAGTGTTGTTGAACCGGGAGGTACAAGGAAGTGCCAACTCGGGTTCCTAGCAATGAACATTCAGGAGACAGATTACGGAGGCTACAGCCACCCACATACGATGGAAAGTCGTTCAACCCGATTGTCGTAGAGGAATGACTTAGGAAAATAGAGAACATGTTCAAGTATGCCAATGTTAGGGAGGGGGACAAGATCACCTTGGAAACATTCCATCTAGCAGGTGATGCTCAGCTTTGGTGGGAATCGATAGAGACCACTACCGATGTCCTGGCAATGTCTTGGGTGTAATTCAAGGAGATGTTCTATGAAAAGTATTTCAGTAGTGCTGTCCAAACTTCGAAGAAAGTAGAGTGCTTACAATTGAAGCTAACAGGATCTGTGGCTGAGTACAGCAGACAATTCGAGTCACTATCAAGGTTCGCTGGACACCTTATTCATAGGAATGAAGATGAGGTGTTTCAATTTATGCAAGGATTGAAGCCCGAAATGTACAGAGGAGTAAAATTTTGTGGTATTAAAGGATTGTCCTTTAGTGAGGTTGTGTCCACGGCGTTGGAGGTGGAAGAAGCGGAGATGAAGTGTACTGGGCCGAAGGAAGCCCCGCGAAAGTTTATCTAGCCGCATCAGCAGAGAGGAATGAAGAGGCCAAGTGAAGGCCAGAATAACCAGGGAATAGGAAGGAAGATGCAGGACACCAAGAAGTTTCCCCAGTGCCCGAAGTGTTTGAAAAGTCACCTGGGCGAGTGCAGGTTTGGGACGGGAAAGTGTTTCAACTGTGAGGAAGTTGGACACTCATACAAGGATTACCCGAATCCTAGAATCACCCGATGCTTCAACTATAACAAAGTCGGCCACATTAACAGAGACTGTCCAGCTTTGAAGAGTGGCCCTACTAAGATAAAGCCGAAGATATTCTCCATGATGGAGTCGGGCGATGAGGAACAACCCGCTGTAGTGTCAGGTACTGTTTTGATCAACTTTATACCTGCTTTTACTTTAATAGATTCAGGTGCAACACACTCATTTATAGCATCTGCGTTTGCTGTCAAATTAGATGTACAGTTTAACCCTATTGAACACGTGTTTAATGTCGCGTTACCCTCTGGTGAACGCATGCACTCTAACCAAGTGATGTTTGATAGTGTTGTGTTAGTAGGAAATAAGAATTTACCTGCTGATCTCATTATTATGGACATAATGGGATTTGATGTAATCCTAGGAATGGATTGGTTGTTCAAGTATTATGTCACAATTAATTGTAGGACTGGAGTAGTTAGTTTTCAACCCCCTGGTGGTTTGAAGCATACCTTTCAAGCCTTGAAGAAGAGTAAGGGAATGTCTGTTATGACTTCTATCAACGCTAAACCCTCTTCATGCCGAGAATATTTATGCTTTCTGGCCAGTGTTATAGACGCACAGTTTTTAGGAAAAGCATGTCCTCAAAATGTCTTAGTTGTCCAAGACTTTCCAGAAGTATTTTTAGATGACCTTCCTGGCTTGCCGCCAGATAGGGATATTGAATTTGTTGTAGATGCTTACCCAGGCGCCAAGCCTGTATCTAAAAATTCCTATAGATTAGCACCTACGGAGCTTAAGGAATTAAAGAAACAGTTGGAGGAACTAATGGAAAAAGGGTTCATACGCTCAAGCTTTTCACCGTGGGGTGCACCTGTTTTTTTTGTTAAGAAGAAGGATGGTTCATTGCGTATGTGTGTTGATTATCGGGAATTAAACAAGTTAACTGTCAAGAACAGGTATCCATTGCCAAGGATTGATGATTTATTTGACCAGCTTAATGGTGCACGTGTTTTCTCTAAGATTGACCTAAGGTCCAGTTATTACCAATTGAAAGTCAAATCAGAAGATATTCCTAAGACAGCCTTTTGCACAAGATATAGACATTATGAGTTTTTGGTTATGTCTTTTGGTTTGACTAATGCACCAGCAGCGTTCATGGATCTTATGAATAGAGTGTTTTATGAGTATTTGGATAAGTTTGTCATAGTATTTATTGATGATATACTAATCTATTCACGTACTAAGGAGGAGCATACAAGACATTTGAACTTGGTATTGGGAGTACTATGGCAACATCAACTTTATACTAAGTTTTCCAAGTGTGAGTTTTGGTTGGACAGAGTTCACTTTTTGGGTCATGTGATCTCGGGTGATGGAATATCTGTCGAATTAGCCAAGGTCCAAGCAGTTAGGAAGTGGCCCCAACCGAAGAATGCCACTGATATTCGGAGTTTCCTTGGATTAGCAGGGTATTACAGGAAATTTATTGAAGGATTCTCGAAGATTGCAACACCCCTCACTCGGTTAACACGGAAGAATGTGATGTATGTGTGGACTGAGGAATGTGAGATGAGTTTTCAGACCTTGAAACAGAAGTTGACCCATGCTTCGATATTAACACTCCCTGTTGAAAATGGAAAGTTCAGCATTTATTGTGACGCTTCCGAAGTTGGACTCGGTTGTGTGTTGATGCAAGATGAAAAAGTAATAGCCTATGCTTCTAGACAGTTGAAAACACACGAAAAGAATTACCGTACACACGACTTAGAATTAGCTGCGGTGGTTTTTGCACTAAAGATTTGGAGGCATTACTTATATGGACAGTCTTGCGAGATATTTTCGGACCATAAAAGTCTGAAGTATATTTTCACACAGAAAGAATTAAATATGAGGCAACGTAGATGGTTGGAGTTTGTCAAGGATTATGATTCTGAGATTAAATACCACCCCGGTAAGGCAAATGTAGTAGCTGATGCCTTGAGTAGAATGCCAACATCAGCCTCTGCATTGATTCTTGACATACCGTTAACCTTAGCGGCAGAGTTCCAAAGATTTAACTTGGAAGCTGTGGCCAGTGTGTCAACTATGCTTTTTGCCATAACCTTGAAGCCTACTATTTTGGATAGAATAAAGGAAGCTCAGGTGATTGATGCTAAGTGTATCAAGTATAAGACATGTATAGATTCTACCGATAAGTCGGATTTCAATTGTTCCATTGATGGGATTCTTAAGTTTCGGAATAGATGGTTTGTTCCAACAGATAATGAACTCCGAAAAGAGATCATTTCAGAAGCTCATTCCTCTGATTTTCTGTCCATCCTGGAAGTACAAAAATGTACAGAGACCTTAAGCAACATTATTGGTGGCCAAATATGAAAAGAAGTGTGGCCAAGTACGTAGGATTGTGTTTAGTTTGTCAACAAGTTAAAGCTGAACATCAGAGGCCTGCAGGAGCATTGCAACCATTACCAGTTCCCTAATGGAAATGGGAACAAATAACGATAGATTTTGTTGTGGGATTGCCTAGAACAGTAAGGGGACATGATGCAATTTGGGTGGTAGTAAATCGCTTAACCAAATCTGTCCATTTCCTGCCAATAAAGATGACATACTCGATGGATCAACTCGCTGAGTTGTATGTGCATGAGATTGTTAGATTGCATGGAGTTCCAGGCATTATAGTTTCAAACCGAGATTCTAGATTTACATCTAAGTTTTGGAAGAGTCTGCACAAGGCTATGGGTACGCAACTCAATTTTAGTACAGCTTTTCACCCTCAAACAGATGGACAATCAGAGAGAACTATTCAGACATTAGAAGATATGCTTCGTGCGTGCATATTAGATTTTCAGGGTTCTTGGAGTAAGTACTTATCATTGGTGTCAGGCAACAATAGGAATGACACCGTATGAGGCACTGTATGGACAAAAATGTAGATCGCCTTTGTATTGGGACGAAGTTGGTGAAGCACGTTTGTTTGGTCTTGATATTGTGCAACAGATTGTGGAGAAGATTGCCCTCATCCAACAGAGAATCTTAACAGCTCAAAGCCGACAGAAAAGCTATGCCAATAGAAGACGTAGAGAATTAGAATTTGAAGTTGGTGATGAGGTTTTTCTTAAGGTATCACCATTCAAAGGAGTTGTGAGATTTGGTAAGAGAGGCAAGTTGAACCCCAGATTTATTGGACCCTTTTCAGTCTTGAAAAGGAATGGGAAGACAGCTTACCAATTACAGCTACCAACCTCTATGGAAGAAATCCATAATGTGTTCCATGTTTCCATGTTGAAGAAGTGTATGCGGGATCTAACTCAGGTTGTGGAATAGCAGAACATTGAAATTCATCCTACCCTTACATATGAGGAAAAATCAGTGAAAATTTTGGACTATGCAACAAAAGTACTGCGTAATAAGCAGGTTCAGCTAGTGAAGGTGTTATGGCGAAACCAGAGCATAGAGGAGACAACTTGGGAGCGCCAGCAGGACATGATGGACCAACATCCAGAATTATTCAGGTATTGAATTTTGGGGACAAAATTCTTTTAAGGAGGGTAGATTGTAACACCCGGTTCTATTGAACCGATTTTCCCTTGTCAACTAATAATGTATACTTTATGGATGAAATTGAGAGAATTATTGATTAGGTTAATGAGTGACTAAGTAAGGGCATAATGGTATTTTGAGATTTATAGTGGATAACGTATTTAAAGGAGGGTTTAATGAGGTTTAGCCGCCACTGTTTTCTCATTTTCCTTTCTCGGCATTCAGCAGCAAAGCAGAGTTTCTCCTGACAATTTTCCTTCCATTCTCTCCAAGCTAGGTGAGTTCTACTTCGATTTCTTGCTATATTGTAACTACCAATGTTAGAGGGGATTTTAATGCGAGCGTTGAGAATGCTGTAAGTGGGAGTTAGTTCGGGTTAGGGGCATATCAAGAATGCTTGATGATTTGAGTTCCCAAACCAGTTTTCTTATGAGTTCTGGTAGATTTGAGAATACTTTAGAATAAAGCTTAACTAATACTCTGTCTACGGCTATAGGTTTGAGCAAAACCCGAAGTAGGTTGCAACCAAGCTTTTCCCAGAAACCAGGCAAGTAGAGTATGTGTGTGCTTTCGGGTCTACATCACAAAACAGTAGGTTTATGCTTGTTTGAATGTTTTTTGTATGTCATGTATCATGATTTTGGAAAGTACACGAAAATGAATTTACATGTAATGGCATGGTAAGGTACGAATGGAATGTAACAGATTAACTGTTAAGGGAACTAATCCGCCCCTTAATTTATGAAGAAGATGTATGACTTTGGGAAAATTTATCCTCTCCCAATAGAATTTACGATCAGATCAGCTGTTAAGAAAACTAATCCGCCCCTTAATTTATGAAGAGGATGTATGACTTTGCGAAAAATGATCCAACTCCCAATGGAACCGATGGATCAGATCAGAGAAAGATCGTGAATGCAACTGAGATGTGAAAGTAGAAACTGCATAATTAGGATTTATGTTTCAGCATATCATTTCATTGTTGCTTTACTTACGTAGCATTAGGCTAATAGATGAGTTTTGTGATGTAGGTGAAGAAGCTTCAGAAGGAGTATTCTCTGAGCATATTGAGAACTAGGCTGGTTGGGGGAGCACTTCAATGCCACGGTTTGGTGATTCTGATGAAGCGGTTTAACTAATGTCAGTAGGTGTGAATGTTAGTTGATAATGGTTCAGTTTAAACATGCTGAGAATGTTGGTGGTAGTAGTAGTTTAATGTTTCTTTTATATATATGGTCTGGTATTTTTTTGATGTGAAAACACGATTTCGTTTTAGTCGCAGTCTACAGTTCTGGATTTTTGAAAATTGTGGATTAAGTTGTTTTTGAAGGATTTCAGTAAAATGCACTAGTTCTTTTAGTGGCCGGAGCTGTTCTTTATTTAGAGTGAAAAAGGTTTGTATGCTGCTCTGTTGCCTATTGGTGATAATTGGGTATTTCTATCTATCGGTGGATGTAGTCCATCGGTAGATGTTGAAGTTTAGTCTATCGGTGGATATAGTCCATCGGTAGATGTTGAAGTTCAGTCTATCGGTGAATGATGAGTTGTTAAATTTTGAGTTAATGAGTCACGTGGGTTAGTTTAGTAAAGTCACATGGTTAGCGGAAGAAGGTGTTTATTTCCACTTCCACCGCTGAGTCTAAGGGGTTTTTGCTTTTTCCGTTGGTATTGTTCAGCGAAAGATGTGAGTAGAATTTTTGTCATTTTATGACCGGTGGATGCGAGTAGTCGATGTGTCGTCGACGGGTGTGAGCGGTAGATGCGTGAAAGTCGACGTGTCGTTCGGCTGACGCGAGCGGTGGATGTTGGTAGCAGAAGATGCCTTTTGTTTCTGCTTCTACCTCCGATACTGTTTAGCAGTGGATGTCTCCTATTCTTGTTTCCACCGCCGAGACTATTCTGTCTTTAATAATACCGCTGGAACTATTCAGGGGTAGACGTGTTCGTTTTTTCTTTTGTCTTCTTTCAACCAACAGTCTTTAATATTTTAATTATTTAATAAGTGTCGTTTTATACAAATGTTTTTCCGCTGCAAGTTTTTACGTTGAACATCAAATTTTGATCTTTGAGTAAAATTTTATGATTTTCTTAAAATGTTATAGCGTGGTTCAGTATTATGAGTAACGAACCGGGTTTATATAATTCGGGGCCTTACAGTGATATATCCAATTTCTGATAGTTCATGGGTTTGCCCTATTCAGGTTATACCGAAAAAGGGCGGGATGACAGTTGTGCAAAATGCAAATAATGAGCTAATTCCGACTCGCACTGTTATCGGCTGGCGCATATGTATGAATTACAGGAAATTAAACAAGGCTACACAAAAAGATCACTTCCCGCTATCGTTTCTTGATCAGATGCTTGACAGGCTCTCAGGGCACGAATTTTATTGTTTTCTTGATGGATATTCTGGGTATAATCAAATAGCCATAGCTCCTGAAGACCAAGAGAAAACTACATTTACATGCCCATACGACACCTTTGCATTTCGACGGATGCCCTTTGGTCTTTGTAACGCTCCGGCCACTTTTCAACGAAGCATGATAGCAATATTTTCTGACATGGTCGAACGCATTATTGAGGTATTCATGGATGACTTTTCTGTTTTTGGGTCTTCTTTTGATCATTGTCTGGAGAATCTGAATATGGTGCTTCAACGTTGTGCGGAGACAAATTTGATGTTAAATTGGAAAAAATGTCATTTCATGGTACGTGAAGGTATTGTATTAGGCCATCGGATATCATCCAAAGGGATATAAGTGGATCATGCGAAAATTAATACGATTGAGAAGCTACCACCACCTATTTCAGTTAAGGGAGTGAGAAGTTTTTTGGGATATGCTAGATTTTATCGCAGATTCATCAAAAACTTTAGTAAGATCACCAAGTCATTTTGTAATTTGCTGGAAAAAGGTGTAGAGTTCCATTTTGATGACGCGTGTTTAGTTGCATTCAATTTATTGAAAGAGAAGCTCACTTCTGCACCCATTGTTGTAGCAATAGATTGGGATCTTCCATTTGAAATCATGAGCGATGCGAGCGACTTCTCCATTGGAGCAGTTTTGGGGCAACACAAAGATAAACTGTTTCACACTATTTATTACGCCAGTCGGGTTCTCAATGATGCCCAGTTGAATTATGCCACAACGGAAAATGAATTACTTGCAGTGGTCTTCGCCTTTGACAAATTTCGGTCATACCTTATTGGCAATAAAGTAATAGTCTTCACCGATCATTCAGCAATTAAATACCTTATGGTTAAAAAAAGATGCAAAGTCACGCCTCATTCGTTGGATTCTACTACTCCAAGAGTTCGATATGGAAATTAGAGATAAAAAGGGTATAGAAAATCTAGTGGCAGATCACTTGTCAAGACTCGAACCTCAAGAACACGTGAAAGATGGTGGAGTACCTATTATTGATACCTTTCCGGATGAACAACTTTTTAGCGTCGATAATACACCATGGTACGCCGATATTGTCAATTTCCTTGCTAGTGGTGTTCTGCCTGTCGAGCCTTCAGCTTATAAGAGGAAGAAATTTTTTGCTGATGTTAAAAGATATTATTGGGATGATCCATTTCTTTACAAGCATTGTGCGGATCAGGTTATACGGCGGTGTATTCCGGAAGACGAGGTGGTAGATATATTAAAGCATTGTCATTCACTAAAATGTGGGGGCCATTTTGGTGCCAAGAGAACAACAGTAAAAGTATTACAATGTGGTTTCTTTTGGCCTACACTTTTCAAAGATGCTCATTTATTTGCTATGTCATGTGACCACTGCCAACGTACTGGAAATATTTCACGCCGAGATGAGATGCCATTGACCAATATTCTGGAGGTTGAATTATTTGATGTTTGGGGAATCGATTTCATGGGATTATTTCCTACTTCTTTCAATCATAAATATATTCTCTTGGCAGTCGATTATGTATCAAAATGGGTGGAGGCATCTGTTACCCCAACTAATGACGGCAAAGTGGTACTCAATTTTCTTCGCAAAAATATTTTTACACGATTTGGTACTCCTCGGGCTATTATCAGTGATGAAGGTACGCATTTTTGTAATAAGCAATTCGAAGCTTTATTGTTGAAATATGGTGTTAAGCATTGCAAGGCCCTCGGTTATCATCCGCAATCTAATGGCCAAACCGAGGTTTCGAATAGAGAGATCAAGCAAATTCTGGAAAAAATGGTAAGTTCATCTCGTAAGGATTGGTCCCGAAAGCTAGATGACTCTCTTTGGGCATATAGAACAGCTTTCAAAACACCATTAGGTATGTCCCCATATCGTTTGGTGTTCGGCAAAGCATGTCATCTTCCAGTGGAATTAGAGCATCGAGCTTTATGGGCTATAAAAAAAATAAACATGGAGTCACAAGCAGCTGGTAAAGCAAGAATATTATAGTTAAACGAGCTTGATGAATTTCGACGAGAAGCTTATGAGAATTCGTGAATTTATAAAGAAAAGACAAAGGTGTGACATGATAAACATATTGTACTGAAAGAATTTTCACCAGGCCAGCAAGTACTATTATTTAATTCTCGACTTCGGTTATTTTCCAGAAACCTCAAATCCCGATTGTCAGGTCCGTTCACGGTCATTAAAGTATTTCCTCATGGAGCTGTTGAAATTCAAGGTGAAGATCCGTCTACTTTCAAGGTTAACAGTCAAAGATTAAAACCGTATTGGGGCGGTGTATTCGACAGTGCAAAGTCCGTTCTCCTTCTCAATTAATTATGACGCAATACATCGTGAAGCTGATGACGTTAAAACACGCACTCGGTGGGAGGTAACCCATTAGTCATTTCTTTTTCTTTTTCTATTTTTATTTTTATTTTTTATTTTCTTTTTCTTTATTTCATTTTGTCGTATTTTCATTATCCGTTCTAATTGCGTTATTTCATTTTAATACGAGTAGTTTATATTTTAGGTTACATATTTGCTGTTTTTCAAAAAAAAAAAAATGGGATTTTCGCTTCTCTGAAACAGAGACGGTGCCGATTGTTCGCTCATTCGTGCGATCGATCGGCACTTCTAATTTTGCATTTTATTACCTGGCGAGAGCTCGCGATTCTCATTTCCCATTCTTGCTGATTGAACTCTAATTCCTCTTTCCCCTTTCTCTCAACCACGATCATTCGGCGCTCACATCCATTATTTTCTACCGCCATTTTTTGCGACTCTTCCTGACTTCTCTGACGACAGGTACACTTCTCTTGCTGATCTTTTCCTCGATTTTGCACCTAAAAATTTTGGAAGTTTCGCACGTTATCTTCATTATTCTGGTCTGGTATTACTGTGAACATCTTGGGCATATGCAAACTGTTTTCCTGCTTTAATCGTTAAATTACCAGTGATATTATCTATCCTTACTTTTGAGGATGATTACCGCTATCGCTTCGTATGCTCCCACAGTTTGCTATGCATGCCCACCATAAGTTTGCTGAAATGCCTGAGTTAAGTAGAATTTGCAATTTTGAATACTGTTTCGTCTAGCCTTCTTACTTGATTATCTACCGTGCTAAACTGTCATCCTTGTGTATGCTGGGTTGGATTGGTGTGTTTCTTCTGTGCAGTGACAGGTTATCTACTTCGTGCGCTATTCCAACATGCCGCCCAAACGTTCAAGAGCCACGACTTGTTCGGTATCTTTCGGCCCAATCCAGCACTCCTTCATCAGCCCCGCCGCGACTAATTATTTTAAAGAATTCATGACCAAGGATAAGGCCATTATTTGTGAAGTGCAATTCCAGCCTACCGAGGTTGACGGCCACATTTTGACCACACTCCGAAGACGAAGATGGGAGACACTTGCTGTTTTAGGAGGTGATGTGAACTTGAATGCCGTTCGAGAATTTCATGCTAATCTCAAGGCAGCCAACACTGAGGGGCCTATAAAAGTAAGGGGCAAGTTCATCAATTTTTCGGCCAAGGCTATCAACACTTATCTTGGCCTCGATAATGATGCCCCCGATGACTTTCAAACGATGAAGGATGCCGGGCCTGATTATGAGCTGATTCTACGTGAGAAGGGTCACAGGGGTGCCACTTGGATTTATTCTACATAAGATCATGCTAAACCACTACATATTATATCAAGCTACCTCAATCGCTACGCGTAAGCATGGTGCAAATTTATTCGGGACAACTTGATGCCCACTTCTCAGAAATCGGAATTGACTAAAGAACTGGTAGTGGCACTTTATTGCATTCTCACAGGGCGATCTATCAATGTCGGGCGGTTGATCCACTGAAATATTCTCTCATGCAATAAAGGTTCGGGCACAGGTGGGCATATACACCCTATTTTTTTATTTTTATTTTTATTTTTATTTTTATTTTTATTTTTATTTTTATTTTTATTTTTATTTTTATTTTTATTTTTATTTTTATTTTTATTTTTATTTTTATTTTTATTTTTATTTTTATTTTTATTTTTATTTTTATTTTTATTTTTATTTTTATTTTTATTTTTATTTTTATTTTTATTTTTATTTTTATTTTTATTTTTATTTTTATTTTTATTTTTATTTTTATTTTTATTTTTATTTTTATTTTTATTTTTATTTTTATTTTTATTTTTATTTTTATTTTTATTTTTATTTTTATTTTTATTTTTATTTTTATTTTTATTTTTATTTTTATTTTCTTTTTCTTTTATTTTCATTTTAATACGAGTAGTTTATATGTTCGGTTACATATTTGCTTTTTTCAAAAAAAAAAAAAAAAAAAAAAAAAAAAAAAAAAAAAAAAAAAAAAAAAAAAAAAAAAGTTTTATTTTCAAGTTTGTTTATATTTTAGGTTCATATGTGATCACACATCTATGCGCCACTGCCAATATCCCCATGAGCTCAACCGATGAACCTTGGCTGCAACAAGTTGTATATGGCTCTTCCAACATCTCCAAAATTGCAAATTAGCCTTATGGGACAGCCCGCGATAATGGCTTAGGGTTCGTTGAACATGATGTCAATGCGGTCATTCCTCCTCAGCTGATACCTTTGCCTCGCATACGGCGTCTTCCTCATTCTAAATTCTCCCCCTATGTAAATCCTGCCGTGGCACGCAAAAGACAAGCTCACAGAGAGGCGCACCTTAAACGGCGCTATGACAGTCAGTCTATATCTGGAGGTGCTTCTTCCTCTTCAGCCATTCCTCCACAAAATTACACATTGGATGATCTTGGGCATATGATGGAAACGTTAATGACCCGACAATCTCAAGTGGAGCAGCGTGTGATGGACCTCCAATCACGCCACCTAGAGCAGGCTCAATTTACGGCTCAATACATAGAAGCGTTCAATGCTCATCAGGGATACTCGACACAATCGAGTCCACCATTTCCATATTATCCAGAGCATTTACTTCAGTCGTATACCCCTCCACCAGTGGACGAGGAGGATGACATGCTGGGCTCAGCTTGAGGTACACTAATCCTTTTCATATTTTTCTTGTATATTTTGTGTACATTGAGAACAATGTTGATTTTAAGTTTGGGGGTGCTTTTAGTTTGACTTCTCTCTGTGCTCTATTGCTCTAAGATATATTCTATGGTTATGCAATCTAAAATTTTGGTTGAGGTGTCAATGATGATTTAAATGAAATAAATGCATGCTTTAAAGTTTACATAGTTATCTTCAAATATCTGAACACGTTTTATTCTTGTTTGAACCTATTTGTTGGTAATATATTTGTGTAGTCTACTGAGAGTGAAACCCAAACACTGTAAGAGAGTGAACGAGAATAAACACAGTGAGGGAGTGTAACTCCAATCAAATGCTTTGATATGAGGACATTGTGAGAAAAAAAATCCTTTTTAGTTTTGTCTGATATTCACGAATGCAATTTGAAGTTTTCACAAATAAGATAATGACTTAGACCATCATTGAACTGTTTCAGCCTTCATAGCTAACCATTCTGTGTCATCTGATGACACCCATATCACCCGTTTAAGCCTATTATTTATCGTTCAATTGTACCTATGTCAGCCTAGCCACATACAGATTTTCCTACATTTTCTAAAAAAGCACGGTATTTATTGATATATTTGAAGGAGAGTAGGGGAATGTAGTGGTGAAGATGAATACAAACTCCTTTGTCATCTGTTGATTTATTTTTTTTACGTTATGTTATTCTTAGTTGTAAAAAAAAAGTTTTATTTTCAAGTTTGTTATATTTTACTCTATAATTATGACAAAGGAGTTTATCTGAGTGATATTGAATGAACTAAGTTTGAGGGTGAGAGATCAAAAGGAAGATTGAGCAAGTTCAATGAGTAAGCATAGACTGAGAAGAAAATATTGAGTGAGAGAAATAAGGAAGGATGGGGTGTGCTCTGATTATACGTTTGTCTTCTTAAAATTCTTACCTTTTTAACCTTGCCTTACAATATAAGCTTTTAAAGACCTATCGACTTTTATTTTGGTTAATGGATAATTGCTATTAGTAGGATAGTGGGCAAAGCTGATGAATGATAAGAGTGAATGGAGTGACTCCCGAATGAAATGAGAATACATCCCTTATCTGTAGCTACATTAGTTGAACCAACAATTAGGATAAAATAAGAATAAAAACACACACACGAAGATTTCTCTGCAAACATTTGTCAATGCACTATTATAAGTTATTTCTTTTACAAAGTGTTGAACTGGGTGTTTTTATTATGAATTTTTCAAGCTGAGACGCTTTACCAATAACCTTGATTCTGATTGCTGCCATTATAGTATGTTGAGCATTCTATATTTGATTGAGATTATCTCTTTGTTTTAACTGAGCTGCATTCTTGTTCGCTTGAGGACAAGCTTTCATTCAAGTTTGGAGGTGTGATAAGTGTATATTTTACGCACTTATTTATACATTTTATACTTGATTTGATAAGTTTTTCTCAAGTGGTTAAATGAATTTTATGTATTTTCTGAAAATGTGCAGACAATTTAGTTACGACAAGTTGGAGCTAAAATGAAAGAATATGAGAAGACGAAAAAGAAGAAACAAAGCGGAGATAAAAAGAAGAAAAGAAAGAAAAAGGAATCAGTAGTTTGAGAACGTAGAGAAAAGAAAACAGAAGGAGTGCCGATCGATCGCTCATTCTGGTGATCGATCGATTGAAGAGAAGAATTTTTGTTAAGATTTATGCAAGAAAACAGAGAACTTGCCGATCGATCGCTCATTCCTGCGATCGATTAGCTGAAAAAAAGAAGAATTGACCCAGAGAATGTGGCGATCGATCGCCACATTACGGGCGACTGATCGACTGAAGGAAAACACGGAAACAAGAGGCGATCGATCGCTCATTACCCGCGATCGATCGGCTACTAATTTGGAAAGTCTAAGCTTCTAATCTGGACCGTTAATTTGAGGAAAGTTCTAATCTCAACCATTGATTGGCTGAAGAGAAGAAATAAATCCTAAAGAAAATTGGGGAGAAGGTATTCGGCGATTTTCACAGAGCATTCGATTCCATTAGGATTTTGGCAATCAAGAGGCAGTCGGCGATTCTGAAGAAGTTTTCACAGAGAAGGAAATTTGGAGGCGATTATTCACAGACTGAAGAAGAGTTGGCGATTATTCAGTGTTTTTATTTTATTTCTTTTGTTAAAACTATGTTTACTTTTAATTATATTTGTATTTTCTTTTATTTTAGCATGAACTAACTTTTTCATCTAGGGCTACGATGTAGCCAGACAATGTTTATTTTCCGTTCTTTCGTTTAATTATATTTTATGAGTATTTCTTCCAATATTGTTAGCGCATTTAATTTCTGTTCTTAAAGCCTGTAAATTTCTGGCCAATCTTTACCTGATTTTTGGAGTGTTTTGAGACTGAGAAGTGATAAACACCCGAGCACTGAAATTAATGCATAAATATGCGTAGGCTAGAGATAGTTACGATATTGATGTGATCGTGGTGATTTCTTGATGTATTTGTATTTGATTAATTAGGATTTGAGACTGAGAAGTGATAACCTATTAATCAGATAAACTAAGCGATGCTCGAGAGAGATTGTATTAGAATTTAGTGAAATCGATCATCAACATAGGGAGAATACTTATTAATGTAATTTGGAAGGAATGAAATAAATGTTGTCTTGGTGAAATCGTAGTACCTAGGCTTTTATCAATTTGATTTAATCCTATTTTATCTGCTTTGATATTTTACACTAGTTTATTTTAATTGTTTTGGTTGTTTAGTTTAATTTGAATTCTTGAATCTATAAAACGTGTGTTCAATTTAGAATTAAGACTAATAATTTTGATTATTAATTAACAAGTCCTCGTGGGTTTGACACTCTATTTTATCACTTTATTACTTGTTGCGACTTGTACATTTGCGAATTAATTTTCACAACAAGTTTTGGTGTTACGTGTGACACCGATAATTAATGCAATGATGGACAACATAAATATGCGGAAATAAATGAGACATGAGGTTGGTAACGCAGTTCGGCAATGTAACGACCCATTTTCCTAGCAAGATATTGTCTGCTCTGGGGATTGTGCCGTAGCCCAATATCCTCCCCTCACGGCTTTGTTTGGCGAGAACTTCCCAGAAGGTCACCCAACCTGGAATTGCTCTCGCCGAAGCACTTTTAACTTCGGAGTTCTTATGGGATCCGTTGCCAATTGTGCTCCAAAACGCGTCTTGCTATCTTGGGAGGGATCTCTTACATATGTTTCATTTCCATGTACTTCCCCAAGCGATGTGGTATTGTGACGACCTCACTTTCAACGACCGAATCCTCCGGCCCAACCCTCTTGGATCCGCGGAGTTTTCGTTGAACCCTCCGGCCCAACCCTCTGGGATCCGCAGAGTTTTAACCCATACTCCGGCCCCAACCGGGCACATACGTCCTCTGAGGATCCGCGGAGCATGGGTGGTTCCACCACATACGTGTCAAGTCGAGTCATCACAATCACCCCCCCTTGGGGGCCTAACGTTCTCGTTGGCCACATTTCCTGTTGGGTACAGGCTCTAATATCATTTGTAACGACCCATTTTCCCAGCAAGATATTTGTCCGCTCTGAGGATTGGGTCGTAGCCCAATATCCTCCCCTCACGGTTTTGTTTGGCGAGAACTTCCCAGAAGGTCACCCAACCTGGAATTGCTCTCGCCGAAGCACTTTTAACTTCGGAGTTCTTATGGGATCCGTTGCCAATTGTGCTCCAAAACGTGTCTTGCTATCTTGGGAGGGATCTCTTACATATGTTTCATTTTCATGTACTTCCCCAAGCGATGTGGTATTGTGACGACCCCATTTTCAATGACCGAATCCTCCAGCCCAACCCTCTGGGATCCGCAGAGTTTTCGTTGAACCCTCCGGCCCAACCCTCTGGGATCCGCAGAAGTTTTAACCCATACTCCGGCCCCAACCGGGCACATACGTCCTCTAAGGATCCGCGGAGCATGGGTGGTTCCACCACATACGTGTCAAGTCGAGTCATCACAGGAAATCAGCCTACGTTTGCGGGGCCACGCCCAGATATAAAAACATTTCACGAGTTAACAAAGTTACAAGACAATCGGACTTATACAAATTAAAGACTCCCTCTTATCTTTGTCGCCGCCTATTCCTATCTTCCCAAATGAAACTATTTTTGCGAGCTCCCCTCGACTTAAGATCGACCTCTCCCGAGAGCTAGAAAAACAACAAGATCCCCTTGTTGTTGATGACTCCTCCTGGAACTGTGTTATGGAAAGATCCCCTTGCCCATGATCAAGAACAACAAGCTCCCCTTGTCAATAAACAGAACTCCTCCCGAGTTCGAATGCAGCCTCCTCCCGAGACTGAGCTTCAATGAAGAATAAGAAGATTGCCTCCTACGACACCGTCTGTAACACCAAGGCGTTGTCTTTGGACGCAATAACTCAACACACTCCAATAATCGATGAAATCCACAGCATAAGAAGAGTGTGTAAAACAATCACAAATCCGTACACAGAAGTGTAGGGAGTGAAAGAAAATGACGGCTTGCAAAAACGAAAAAAGCTTTTTCGTGAATAACCAAAAATCCGTCAGTTGTTTCCACAAAAACGAACCTTTAAATATCATTGGTAAGTCCCATATCTTCCATTTAATTCAGTTACCAAATCAGAATTAACATCGCAAGGAATATGGAAACCAAATCTCAATAAATCGGTTGAGTGACACCACGTGTGACATTTTACGAAAGTTCCTTCAACAACTTGGATATAGATCCAAAAACTTAGAAAAGCATCCCATTATTCATGTGATCTCAAAGCCTAACATTATGCACCGAATCTTTAACAAATCGGCTTGCCAAAACAAAGTTTACCCAAAAACAAATGCCTTTAGATTTTTCAACAACTTTCCTAATATTTATGTTTCCTTATTTTTCTCTTTCTCAAAATCTTCATGATCTTCAATATGCATCCATCAATAATCTGAATATAATATTTCTTGATAACTAAGAAATAAATTATCAATTTGAAAAATAGTGGAATAAAATATTATCTCCATAAATACAATTTGCCAAAAAATCAATGCCAACATAATTGTAATATATTTGCATTTACAATCACCCCCTTTGGTATTTTTTGGTAAAATCAATAAATTCAATACTTCTAATAACTCCTCCTGAATTGACTCCCCCTAGATAGTAGCTTCAATATACGTCATAAAAAAAACTTTAATCAACATCATATCAAGATATGGTATCAGAGAATATTATCCAAAATACTCCCTTTTTTTGCCATAAAAAGGACAAAAATAAATATAAGAGAATATCAACCATTATAACAGCATCATAAGCACCAAGTAATCACCATAAACACCAAAATCATCATAGGGAGATAACCAATATCAGGAACATATAACATCCAGATAAGCACCAGAGTCATCATGTGAGTACCACAGAGAAATAGCCAAATATAATATCCATAGAGCAAGAAAAAAATATGCAAAAAATATTTGAAACCAGACGAATTGTTCAAGAAATAGAAAACAGTGCAGTAATACTCAATGGGAGAAATCATTCTGGAGTAACACGTCTATCTGTAAGATTTGAATCATCAATATTCTGTGCATCTTTTTCTGGACTTCCTTCCATGACATCAGATGGAACACCGGATGGACCAGCCTCTTTCATCTTACTTGAAGTGTGAACCTGAGGCTTCCATGTGCGGGTTTTTCTTATAAATGTCATTTAATAACTCAGAAATTATAGACCTCTATTTTTCAAGTTCAGAAATTTGAATGGTTAATGACTTTGACGTGCCTACCAAGAATTTCACTGTTCGGGTCAATAAAGCAAAGTTAGTTCTTGACTCAAATATTGGCATGCCTTCAACAAAACCTTCTAAATCATTTATGTGTTCTCCCATCCGTAGTTTATAACTAATACAGATTTTCTCTTTTTCAACATATAAAACTTCATCCTTCCTGATGATAGACAGTGGAGTAAATAAAACACCATATATCAGTGAGGGAAATGGGAGAGCCAACCTTGTATTCTTCCCGTCTTCATGTTTCATAATCTGATCAAAAACAAATCTTCCAAAATCAAAGGATATTGAGTTTCCAATTTTGAACAACAAAATTGCCATTGCTTTGTTCACCCCAGTGCCATGGGATGTAGGCATCCAATTTCGCATAGCAATTTTATGAAGAATTCCATACTTTACTGAGAGTTGTGAGGCTAGAAAGTCTTTACCATGGGCTAGATGCATCTGATACCCCCTGTGACATTAAAAATTCAGGCACAAACTTGGCAGATTCAGACATTTTAAGGCACAAATATTCATTAATAGTAGAAGGGGTAAAATTAAACGTGTGACCTCTAACATACCGACCATAGCTAAGGTGAGTCAGGTTTTTCATATTTGAATCTAAATTGCAATAAAATTCCTGAACAATCTTCCAAACAAAAGGCTTCATGTCTCTAAAAGTTTTCTCCAAACCCAGAGACTCATTAGATGGTAGACTAAAGCTTCACATTGTGAAAAATCACTTTCAAGAATTTTTCTTTCAGTCCAAATAGTTCTTCTTGAAAAGCTCGGCCATCTACTAGCATGAATTCGAGATTTAAAATCTTCAGCAGAGGACTTACCATTTTTGAACTAGACTCACCCCGATTGGTTGTTTTGGAGCGAGAGGAGGCCTTGATTGATGGACTTATGCTGGATTTTTGCTTTTTGGATAGTGGAGCTTCGGATGGAGCAGGCTTGGATGACTTAGCAGTATCAGACTTTGAAGCAGAAGACTTGGGTGTTTTTGGTGCAATAGACTTTTTGGATTTCAGAGTAGTGGACTTTGTACACTTGGGAGCAGTGATCCTGGAAGATTTTCAGGTCAATTTTTCTGGTGATTTTTCAATGATTTCTTCTTCATCATCGGTATTGACTTCAAAAACGTCTTCTTGAAGCCATGAACTGTCTGACGAAGATTCTTTTTCTACTCTCGGTCTTTTTCCTTTCACGACCGACGTAAATTTTGAATCTTTAGGTTCCTTGGGAGGTACTGAGTTAGTTTTAAACTTATCTCCTCTGGATTTTCAAAATCTTCGTTTAATTCCTGAAGAATCTATCTGAGTAATAAGAACAAATTCTGCAATAATTTTCGGAGTAACCCTTCAGTAACAGAGGGTCTTACCGATGGTGAAACCGGTGAATAAATCACAATAGCTGAATTCGAACTCGGCATCTTCTCTTCAATGGGCACTAGAACATTGCCTGAAGATTGCTCATCCAAAACTTCTTCAATGATTACCATTGTGAGAGGAGCGATAGAAAACCCTAGAAAGCAGATTGTAGAATGAGGAGAAGCAAGAGAAAGAGTGTTCTAAAAATCTCTTAAATTTGAAATAAATCAATCACCTTCCATAAATTGCCGTCAAATCCAAGAAAAAAAAAGAAAATCCCATATTTTTAGGATATTTTTGGAAAATAAATCCAAAAGTTACCATAAATCACATATTCAATCCCTCATAAATCTTTGTAAAATAAATCTGATCTCTGCAAGATGGGAAATAAACCCAATAGAGTAATGTTGCTCCAATCTTCATTAAAAATAAACTTTCAAATTTTCATGAGAATAGTCAAAATTTCTCATGTCACACACGGAGTTGTTCCATAGAGACAACATAATATCAAGAAATATCACTTTCTGCAGGGGGTGAGTAATACACAGAAGATTGCCCAAAAACAAAAACAAACGCCTAAAGCAAGTTGCAATTTTTTTTTTATAAATAAAAACAATCCTTGAGCAACTTACATAATACAGAGGCCTAGGGCAGACTTCAGCTCTTCAAACCTTACACCATCCAACATCTTGGTGAAAATATCTGCAATTTATTTTTCGGTCACCATATGCTCCAAATTAATAATTTTGTCATCCACTAGAGATCGAATAAAATGTTGTCGTATATCAATGTGCTTTGTCCGAGAATGCTGAACATGATTTTTAGAAATATTGATAGCGCTCAAATTATCACAATAGAGGGTCATGACACCCTGTGTGACACCATAGTCTTTTATTATTTTTTTCATCCAAAGAAGTTGAGTACAACTGCTACCTACTGCAATATACTCTGCCTCGGCAGTAGACAAAGAAATAGAATTGTGCTTCTTGCTAAACCATGATACTAAGTTGTGTCCCACATAAAAGCATCCACCAGAAGTGCTTTTTTGATCATTGGAACTACCTACCCAGTCAGCATCACAATAACCCACCAGATTTGCATTAGAGTTGAATGAATACTATATACCATAGTTGGTTGTTCCACTCACATATTTAAGAATCCGCTTGACTGACACGAGGTGTGACTCCCTCGGATTTGCTTGAAATCGAGCGCATAAACCCACGCTATAACAAATATATGGTTGGCTAGCAGTAAGATATAGGAGACTTCCAATCATACTTCTATATAAACGTGGATCAACAATAATACCCTTCTCATCTTTGAAAATTTTCTCATATGTCCCAATGGGTATTCTACTCGGGAGTGCATTCTCAAGCTTAAATTTTTTCAATAAATTCTTGACATATTTGGCTTGAAAGATAAAAATACCATTATTCTCCTGTTGAATTTGTAGTCCAAGGAAATAATTGAATTCTCCAACCATACTCATCTTAAATTCTCCAGTCATTTGAGCTACAAACTCATCCACCATCACTTGTGACATCGAAACAAATACTATGTCATCAACATAAATTTGAGCAAGTAAGAATTGACCTTTGGCACGGCAGATGAAAAGGGTTTTATCTACTCCCCCTCGCTCATATCCCTTAGATAATAAATATTGTGTGAGTCGTTCATACCACGCACGAGGAGCTTGTTTAAGCCCATATAACGTATTTTTCAATTTATAAACATACTCGGGATGATGAGGGTCTTCAAAACCCTTTGGTTGAGCAACATAAACTTCTTCATTAAGAAAACCATTAAGAAAAGCACTTTTCACATCCATTTGAAATACCTTGAACCGCATAATACATGCAATAGCCAATAAAAGCCGAATAGATTCAAGACGAGCAACCGGAGCGAATGTTTCATCAAAATCAAATCCTTCAATTTAAAAATACCTTGAGCAACTAGCCGAGCTTTGTTGCGAGTTATGTTGTCGTTCTCATCGTTTTTGTTCTTGTAGATCCACTTAGTACAAATAATATTCACATCGGGAGGACACGGTACCAAGTCCCAAACTTGATTTCGAGAAAATTGACTGAGTTCTTCTTGCATAGCTTCTATCCAGTATTCATCTAGTAATGCTTCTTTAACATTATTGGGCTCGATAGTTGATGTAAAGCATGCCATTTGAATCATTTCACTATAATTCACCCTTGGCTTATCTCTGGTGTGTATACCATCATTCAGACCACCAATAACCTCATCCGCAGGATGATTCTTCTGAACACGTGTGGATGGTTGCCTGTTATGTGATGTAGTCACTTCGAATTCATCAACTGTCTCTGTTTGATCTGTGACACCGCCTGAGACACCATCTGTGACACCGGTTGAAATACTAGTGCCTTCATTATTTGAAATCTAATTTGTATCTTCTTTTGGATTGTATACTGTATCCAGAGAGTCGTCTACTTAAACGTTTGTAGATTTGATGACAGTTCGAGTTCTTTTGTTGTAAACTCGATAAACACGGCTATTAGTAGCATAACCAAGAAAGATAGCCTCATCACTCTTGGGATCAAGTTTTTCCCTGTGTTCCCTATCATTCAACACAAAGCAAATGCTGCCAAATAGATGAAAATAATTAAGATTCAGAGTTTTACCTTTCCATATCTCATAGGGTGTCATAGAAGTTTTTCCTCGGAGATACACCCGATTTATAGTATAACAAGCAGTGCTCATAGCTTCAACCCAGAATTTTTGAGGAACATCCCTCTCATGTAACATTACTCGAGTCATCTCTGCCAATGTAAAATTCTTTCCTTCAACGACTCCGTTTTGTTTAGGAGTCTCGAATTTATGAGCAATCCCTAGATGTTTACATAAATCTGAGAATTTGGCATTTTTAAACTCTCTTTCATGGTAACTACGGATACGAATAATCTTCATAATGACACAATCTTTTTCCCGTTGGAGTGGAGTGCACATTGATTTGAAAACTTTGAACGTGTCAGACTTTTCTCTAAGAAACTCCACCCATGTGTAGCGTGAGAAATCATCAACAGTAACAAAGATGTAACATTTTCCTCCGATACTTTCAACAGGCATTGGCCACATTAAATCCATGTGGAGCAATTCAAGCACACGGGTAGTTGTAGATGACTGTGACATCGGGTGTGACACCTTAGTTTGCTTTCCAATTTGACATGGTCCACATAATTTGTCTTCATCAAACTTTAGTATAGGAATTCCTCGGACAACACCTTTTGAAACAATCTTTTCCAGCATTCTGAAATTTACATGTCCCAACTTTCTATGCCATAGAATAGTGTTCTCCATACTCGATCAAAAATAGGTAGATGAAGAAGAAATAAGATAGCAATTGTCTGATGATCTAACTCCTTCAATAACACACTTGTTGTTTTGATCGGACACCACACATTTTTCACGTGTGAATTGCACATTCAGATCTTGATCACACAGCTGGCTAATACTGATTAGATTAGATTTCAGACCATTTATCAAAAGAATATTACTCAACTGTGGTAGACCAGGAACATTTAGCGTTCCCCTTCCAATGATATTTGTTGAGACACCGTTGCTGAATGTAACTTTTTCCACGGTTTCGGGTATGATATCCTGCAAATATCTCTCTTCACCTGTCATGTGTCTAGAACACCCGCTGTCAAAATACCATGCATTCGTTGCGGTTGCCTTTAGTGAAAGATGTGTAACATTACACTTCAAACTTGATTTTTTCACCCATTTTTTATAAGGAAATCTGTAAGAGGAAGCATTTCTAACAGTACCTAGTCTTAGATCAACAAGATAGGTGAAGCATTGATAGCGAATATGACCACGACGATTGCAATAATGACACACAGGAACATATTTGATACCTTTACTGCTTGAAGCATGATATGAGTCATAGAACTTTGATTTTATGTCAGTTCTAGGAGTTCTTTTTGCAAGTTGCTTTCCTTTGTAGTCAACTCCCTTAGCTGACACTGGCTGTGACACCAAGCTTTTCCTTATGAATTTCATCACAGAGCAATTTTGCTTCACTGCAACAGTCTGGGAAACTGAACTCTCACCTTTGAACCCCAATCCAAACTGATTTACACTCGATTTGCTCATGTTTAGTATATCATCCAGTTTAGAAGAACCCGAATTTAACATTTTGACATTCTTCTTCATAAGGCTTATCTCATTGGTCAGATCAATAACTTCATCCTAACTTGTTTTCAGCTTGGTTTCCAAATCAACAATAACATTTTGAAGGTTGTTCTTCTCATCTTTCAAAATTCTAATCTTGATGTGTAGATGCTGAGTTACTTTAACAAGTTCGGTCCATTTCTCATGAAGAAACTTGTATTCTCCAATAAGGTCTTCTTCTGTGATTGTTTCTTCGTTTTCATCACTACTATTGGAAAGGTCGTCTGTGACACTGGGTATACCACCACCATTTTCTTCATATTCTGTCTTTCGAACAAGCGCCACATAGTTGCTTTGAAATTCGTCTTCCTTCTCTGACTCATCCTCACTCCAAGTTGCTTTTAGAGAATTCTTCTTTTTCTTCAAGGTTTTAGCACAGTCTACTTGTATATGCCCGAAACCTTCACACTCTCTGCATTGAATACCTTTGTTCTTGAATGGTTGATTCGACACATAATTTTCTTCCCTGTGCTTCTTGTTGCTTGAAGAACCATTTTTAGTGACACTGTGCTTGACACCGCGAGTATTTCTTCCAAATCTCTTCATAACTCTGCTAAAATTCTTTGAAAGCAAGGCTAGAGATTCCTCCAAGTTATCTTCATTATGCTCGTTGAAGTTCTGTACCTCGGTTTTTAGAGCAACTCCTTTTGCCTTCTCTATTTTGGTGTCTTCCTTCAAGATTCATCTCGAAGGTTCTAAAAGATCCCATCAATTCTTCTAACTTCATTTTAGAGACATCTTTGGCTTCTTCTATGGCAGTGACTTTATAGGCAAATTGTTGTGGCAAAGATCTTAAAGTTTTTCTTACAAGTTTTTCTTCAAAAAATATCTGACTGAGAGCAAACACTTCATTTGCTATGTCACATAGTTTGGCGTTGAACTCGCCAATAGTCTTATCTTCATGCATTTTAAGATTATCAAATCTAGTAGTTAGCATTTGCATTTTGGACAACTTTACAACCGATGTTCCTTCATAGGTAGTTTGAAGAATCTCCCATGCCCTTTTAGCTGATTCACATGTGGATATGAGTCTGAACTAAATAGGATCCATGCCATTAAATATAGCATTTAAAGCCTTTGAATTACTGTGTGCCAAAGCATCTTCATTTACAACCAGTTTTCTTTGAGTTTTGGAGATTTGATACCTTCTGCATCGATGTCCATAGGGTGATTCCATCTTGTTAAAATATATCTCCAAGCCTTCTCGTCAATAGCTTTAATGTATGCTCTCATCCTTGCCTTCCAATAAGCATAATTGCTTCCATCCAATAACAGTTGACGCATTGAAGAACCTCCTTCTTTCATAGAGTCCATCACACACGAACTATAATCTTGTCCCGTGGATCCCGCTTAAGAAACAAAAATGATCTGCTCTGATACCAATTGAAAGATTAAAGATTAGTTATGCGATGTCACACAGGGTGTTACGTGTGACACCGATAATTAATGCAATGATGGACAATATAAATATGCGTAAATAAATGAGATATTAGGTTGGTAACGCAGTTCGGCAATCAGCCTACGTCTGCAGGGCCACGCCCAGAAATAAAAACATTTCACGAGTTACTAAAGTTATAAGACAATCAGACTTATACAAATAAAGACTCCCTCTTATCTTTGTCGCTGCCTCTTCCTAACTTCCCCAATAAAGCTGTTTTTGCAAGCTCCCCTCGACTTAAGATCGACCTCTCCCGAGATCTAGAAAAACAACAAGATCCCCTTGTTGTTGATGACTCCTCCCAGAATCTGTGTTATGGCAAAATTCCCTTGCCCACGATCAAGAACGACAAGCTCCCCTTGTCAATAAACAGAACTTCTCCCGAGTTCGAATGCAACCTCCTCCCGAGACTGAGCTTTAATGAAGAATAAGAAGATTGCCTCCTACAACACCGTCTGTAACACCAGGGCGTTGTCTTCAGACGCAATAACATAACACACTCCAATAATCAATGAAATCCATAGAATAAGAAGAGTGTGTATTACAATCACAAATCCGTACACAGAAGTGTAGGGAGTGAAAGAAAACGACGACTTGCAAAAACGAAGAAAGCTTTTTCGTGAATAACCAAAAATCTATTAGTCGTTTCCACAAAAACGAACCTTTAAATATCATTGGTAACTCTCATATCTTCGATTTAATTCAGTTACCAAATCAGAATTAATGTCACAAGGAATAAGAAAATCAAATCTTAACAAATCGGTTGAGTGACACCACGTGTGATAGTTTACGAAAGTTCCTTCAACAACTTGGATATAGATCCAAAAACTTAGAAAAACATCCCATTATTCATGTGATCTCGAAGTCTAACATTATGCACCGAATCTTTATCAAATCGGCTTGCCAAAACAAAGTTTACCAAAAAACAAGTGCCTTTAGATTTTTCAACGACTTTCCTAATATTTATGTTTCCTTATGTTTCTCTTTCACAAAATCTTTATGATCTTCAATATGTATCCATCAATAATCTGAATATAATATTTCTTGATTGCCAATAAATAAATTATCACTTTGGAAAATAGTGGAATAAAATATTATCTCCAAAAATATAATTTGCCAAAAAATCAATGCCAACATAATTGCAATATATTTGCATTTACAAGAACAAACAACAAGAAACAAAAGACACAGAAAAACATGAAACAAACAAACCAGAGAGCTGCCAATGGCTCTAATACCACTTAATGCGATCTGGGACCTATGACAGACGCATGCAGAAGACTAAACGTGATTACACTAAAATTGTGTTCAAAGGAACACTCCCAAATACAACAGAGGCATAACAATACAACAATGAACGAAAAACAGAGAACGAAAGCAACAGAATGTGCAATTCCAAGCATGGGAATTCTGAAGCTAACAACACGTAAAGTAAACACAGAGAGGAACGAAAAACATGTTGCAATAAACACAAGCAATGCTATCGGTCAACAATTTCGAAGAGTCTCCCAAAAAAGAGCAAATTTATGTAAAAACAAAAAACAAAATATGGCAGTGGGTGAAGTGATTTACTGATTGGGTACGATCGAAACAATCAGAATTACGTCAGAAGAACGTCATTTGGATTGGAGAGGTCCTTGCCGACCAATAGTCGACAGATTTGCGCTACGTCAAAAAACTACCTCGCGTACGAAGCAATTCCAGCACAGGACAAAAAGTCCCTTTCAACTTGCTGCTACTCCCTCAGAAACGGCCGACAGAATGAATGGAAGATGATGAGGGAATGAAGAAACTCAAGACTGATCGAGAAACTATCTTATGTTCTGCTTTTCAGTACATGTCTTCTCATGGAAAGACAACAGCTTTGGGGTCGATTTTCTACCTATTCAACCTTTTAAACTCTCAAAGAGAGAAGTGAGGAAGGCAATAAGAACTGACTCAAGCAACTGTGAGCTTGTAAGCAGTTTTTGATGATCAACATCGGGGGCTAAGCACCGGCGACGTTCACCGAGAACCAACGGAGAAAACTCCAAAAATCAAGACAATTCTTCATTGATTTTCAAATATTCCATGTTCAAAAACTGATTACAAAATGCTTCAAAAACGATTTAAAAAGAAACAAGGGTGATCGGAGGTGAAAACCAGAAAGGAAATAAAAATTTGTCTGTTGAACAAAATTGTCATTGGAGCGTCGACGCTCTCGGCCACGTAGGCACACAATCAGCGTTTCTAGGCACGTAATCAATGCTTCTGTGCGCGCTGGTCTTCGTCCTTCTTCGCTCATGCCAATCTTCAGCTTCTGCTTTTCTGGCGCACATCGTGCTGTCATGGACTGCTTCTACTTTGGTGCGCTGCTTTCTCCCTTTTGATGCACCTTTCTCTTTTTCGTGAAATGTATTTCCCTTTCAATAAAATTCCCCTATATGAGCCCATGTTTTTCCACATTTACACATTTTGCCCAACAAACATCTTCCTTTGCTCATGCCAGTTTGTGTACTTAAAAACCCAATCTTCTAAAGAACCCAAGCTTTAAAGAGGTCCTTTTCTGTAAAATTCACAAACTCGTTAGTTGAAATATCGCTAAAAATACTTACCTTGGTTTGTGATCGTCTGATAGGAGCCCGTAGAATTCATCCTCTTCAAGTGATTAAGGATTTGTCCACAAATCTAGAGGTTGGCATTGTTGATGTTGCCTCCGTCATATGATTTTTGTACTAAACATAAACTTGAAAATACATTAGATTTAATCCATTCTGCATTTAGTGAGGGGTAGATCCGTGGCATATTAGAAAGGTGTCAAGTATTTATGGACTGAAGAGTGCGAACAAAACTTTCAAGAGTTAAAGAAGTGTTAGATCTCGGCACCCATACTTACTATACCATCTGGATCAGGAAAATATATGGTGTACAGTGATGCTTCAAAGTGTGGACTGAGATGTGTTCTCATGCAAGAAAAAAAAGTTGTAGCTTATGTCTTGAGACAATTGAAAGATCACAAGAAGAACTACCACACTCATGACTTGGAGCTTGCAGTGGTGGTTCATGCACTAAAAATTTTGAGGCACTATTTTTATGGAGAGAGATGCAAAATTTATATTGATCATAAAAGTCTCAAGTATTTTCTAACTCAAAATGATTTAAATATGAGACAAGGCAAATGGTTGGAATTAGTAAAGAACTATGATTGCGAGATTATTTACCATCCTAACAAAGCTAATGTTGTAGTTGATGCATTGAGTAGAAGAGCATTGTCGCAAGTTTCATCGTTGCGGCAGATTTCAAGAAAGTTAACTAATGAGACGCAAAAATCTAATATCGAAATTGTATCATTTGGATTATTGGAAAGATTGTATGTTGACTGCTATGACACTTCAGCCAAGTTTGCTTGAGCGAATAAAGAATAAACAACATGGCAATACATTTATTTGCAAAGTGAAAGATGAATTTGAGGCTAGAAAAGTATCTAAATTCTTATATTAGATGATGAGATTATTCAGTTAAAAAATAGATGGTGTATACCAGATGATGTGGAATTAAAGAGAGTTATATTGGAGGAGGCACACTCAACCCCCTACTCAGTACATCCTGGTTCAACATAAATGTATCGAGATTTGATGTAGAATTATTGGTTGCGATGATTGAAAGTGGATGTAGCTAAATTTGTTGAAAAATGTCTCACTTGTCAACAAGTCAAAGCAGAGCACCAACGACTTTTTGGTACATTGCAACCACTCATGGTATCTTAGTGAAAGTAGGAGCATATCACTATTAGATTTTGTGGTGGGACTTCCTCAGACAGTTAAGGATCACTAATCTATTTGGGTTATAGTTGATCAACTTACCAAATCGGTACATTTTCTTCTAGTAAGTACTACTTATAGTATGGATGGGTATGTTCAGCTATATGTTCAAGAGATTGTTAGACTTCATGATACGCCAATTTCTATTGTATCTGATCGAGATACAGGTTTTACCTTTAAATTTTGGAAGAATATGCAGAAAGCTATGGGTACTTAGTCAAACTTCAGTACAACTTTTCACCCACAGACAGATGGACAATCGGAAAAGACAATTCAATCTGTAGAGGATATGCTACGGGCTTGTGTTATTGATTTTCAAGGGAATTAGAGTAAAAACATGCCACTGGTGGAGTTCGCTTACAACAACAGTTATCAAGATTCGATTGGAATGACACCTTATGAAGCTTTATATGGCAGAAAGTGCAGATCTCTTATGCATTGGGATGAAGTGGGTGAAGGAATATTTGTTGGGCCAAATATTTTGAGGCAGACTGCTGAGATTGTTGTGTTAACATGAAAAAGAATTCTTACGGCCTAAAGTAGATAGAAAAGTTATGTTGATCGGAGAAGAAGAAAGTTGGAGTTTGCTGTAGTGGATAAAGTGTGATGACCCGGATATGTACGTATGAGTACGTATAATAAAGTTTTATGGATGGTTTTAATTCGACATTTATTTCAATTTTGACCAAATCTATTTAATGATTGAACATTGTTGAAAGTTTCTGCGTATTTAATGTTTTTATTCAAGTTTTTTTAAAATTTTAGAAATTATGGTATCACGCTCGAAATTAAATTTGATTTGTAAAATTAAATTAGGAAAAACAATTTAAGATTTTTAAATTAGGGTTTTAAAATTGAGAAATTAGAATTTGGGGCGTTATATTGACAACTAAAAAATGTTCTATTTGTCAAAAAAATAATTTAAGGTTTAATTTTAAATTATTTCAAATGTTAAAATCTAATAATTTACCTTACTAGTTTACACATGAATTTCATATTATTAAATAAGGTAATTACCAATTTGAACTCCAAAGTATGTGGTTAATTTGAAAAATCCTCTAAACTAAAAATCCTAACAACTATCCAAAAGTAACAAATCAAACCCTGGTGGGGGCCGATCACCCCCCGTTCTCAATTTAAACCGAGAACGGGGGCTGATCACCCCCTGTTCTGTCCAGTGCTTATATGGCACTGGACAGTATTGGGTCGGGGGGTCGATGTGGGGGTAATGACTCCATGTTCAACGTGCACCGCAAGTGATTTGAGAACAAGGGATCTTCACCTTGGAACGGCCCCCGGTTCCTTGCACACCAATTTTAGGGGTGCTCGAGAACCAGGTCCCCTTCTCGGACGGCCCCTTGTTCCCTGCCTCTCCCATTTAAGGGGTTCTCGGGAATGGGGGGTTTCCACCCCGGAATGACCTCTGTTTCCTGACTCCCCATTTTAGAGGGTGGTCAGAAAAGGGAGGTCACTGCTCCAGATCGAAGCCTCATTCTCAAGCGTAATAGTTAAGAAAAAGGGGGTCATTTTGGGGAAGAGACCCCACATTCTGTGCCCTAATTTTGAGAACGGTGAGAACGGGGGGTCCCTGCCCTGAACCGACCCTATGTTCTTAAACATTATGCTTGAGAATGGAGCCCTGATTCGGGGCGAGGAACCACTGTTCTCATCCCTAATTTTGAGAACATGGAGATGTGTCCCTGCAACAGGTTGCCGATCCCCGACAGTATATAATAAATTGGCCCCTCGTTCCACCCCTACTCTTGGAAGAACCAATTTTCTCTCAGCCCCCAGTGAAAATCCCCTCAAATGGCTCCTAAATTGACAATTAAACGAAAGGTTTCCCCGTCACAAGAAGGTATTTCACATGGTGGCCCAATCGAACATGCTAAGCCAAATCGCTCTTTGTTGTCACAAGGAGGACTATCTCAAGGGGTTTGACAAACCGGGCACCGTCGTCACAAGGTGTTCCTGCTCAAGTGCGACAACCGCTAACCAGGTTTGTTTATATTGAATTTTGAGATCAGATGTGTCAAGAGCAGTTTGATCATGATATGTCAAATCGTTTGGTTATTCATTCCCAGATCGTCAATTTTAGGGGTTGTGAGTCATTGGAGATCAATAAGATGTTTGATAGAATCACCCTACATGGGGTGTACGGATTGAGGGGCCAATAGCTGTGATAGAATTGTTCGTTTGTTTTATGCGAACTTGACATTTACCAGGATGTCAAGATGTTTGAAAACATACATCCTCAGTACAGAGAATGTTATACCTCCAGAGACGGTTAATGAATTGCTCGGATTTGCCGGAGAAGGGATTGGGTGAGAGATACTACCATACTTCCCGAAATTGTGATTTTTCAGATCGGCCGAGGGACTAGAGTGCCTTAGAGAAATTTATCGCAAGGTTCATGAAGCCAAGTATCCAAGGATTTGAACGTCAGAGCTCGGGTTATTCACAATCTGATAACCCACATCATTCTACCTCTGGATAGACAAAGATCTCGTGAGCTACATGGATATCTATGTGTTGGAGAAGCTGTATAACGGGAAGATGTTCGACTTTGGCTTCATGATTTTAGGTCATATGCATGAGATCGGTCGAACATGCAACAAGAATCTGCCGTACGACACATTGATTTAGAATATCATCGAGCGAGCTCAGATTTAGCTACCAATTGGAGAGTAGATGAGAGCACAGGGATCCAGTAATGTATTTGATATTCTTCATTTGATTCAGATGGGCCTAGTTGAAGTCGACGAGACTTGGGTGTTCAAGGAAGACCATCCTCTGCAGATGCTCTTATGGAGGAAGCCATAGCGCGCCGTTGTACCTCCACACGGTTAGTAGCTGGGACATGATTGAGTAGAGACTCGAGTTCCTCGTAGGCAGAGTCGATGAGCTCACCGTGACACACAGAGAGCTAGCTGAGTCCCACATAGAGTTGAGAAAAACCCTGATGGATTGGGTAGAGCGAGATGATGACGATGTCCCACCGTAGTTTAGTTTATGTTTTGTATTTCGTTTTATGTACTTTACTTTATGTTTGTAACTTTAGGTTTTGTTTGTAACTTTAGTTTATGTTTGTACTTTACTTTATGGTTGTACTTTAGTTTATCGATCTGACTTTGGGTTATACAATTGTGATTTGAATATGCAGGAATTGTTTGAAACTAGCTATGAGGGAGTCATAAAATAAAGGAAACTCTGCCTAAATTTACAACTTTATCTCATTATAATAAATAGATTAATTACACGTTATAATAAATACATAGATTATAGTCCTAATAGTGTAACACTCGGTTTCATTGAGCCAACTTACTTTGTTAACTAGTAGTGAATGTTTTATAGATGAAATTGGGAGAAATTAGTGATTAGGCTAATGAGTGACTAGGCGAGGGCATAATGGTAAATTGAGATATAAAGTGGATAACCTATTTAAGGGAAGAGGTTCTGCGTTTAATGCACAGTAGCCGCCACCCTATTTCCATTTCCCTTCGTTTGATTTTCAGCTCAGCTCAGCAGACTTCCTTCCGGCATTTTCCTCTCTGATTTTCTCCATTCTAGGTGAGTTTTGTTTCATTTTACTTGGTGTTTTAGTGATTAGATGACAGAGAGATTGTAGGGGAGTGTTCATGAATGCTGTGAGTGAGAGTTAGTTTCGAGTTTTGGGGTGAACCAGGAATGCTCGGCGAGCAGGACTTCCAACTAGTTTCCCTAAGATTTCTAAATAGTTTAGAATGAAATTTAGTAATGCGGTGCTCTGTTTACGATTATAGATGAGCAAACTCCCGAAGTAGCTTACAACCAAACAATCTCCAGAAGACCAGATAAGTGGAGTATGCATGAGCCTTCGGGCCTACATCACAAAATAGTAGGAATTATGTATGTTTGAATTTGTCTGTGTGGCATGCATCATATTTTGGAGAATACGAAAATGAATTTACATGTATTGGTTTGGTGAGGAATGAACAAATTGTAACAGAGAAGCTATTAAGGGAATTAATCTGCCCCTTAACTTATGAAGGGATTTATAACTTTGGGAAAATTGATCCGCTTCCCAATTGAATTTAGGATCAGATCAGCTGTTAAGGGAACTAATCCGCCCCTTAATTTATGAAGAGGATATATGACTTTGGGAAAATTGATCCAACTTCCAATGGTACCGAGGGATCAGATCAGTGAAAGAATGTAATTGCAACTGAGATGTGAAAGTAGAAACTGCATGATTAGGATTTATGTTTCAGCATTTCCTTTTGTTATTGCTTCACTTATTTGGCATTAGGTTAATAGATGAGCTTTGTGATGTTGGTGAAGAAGTGACAGCAGGTGTGTTCTCTAAGTTTACTGAGAACTAGGCAGGTTGGAGGAGTGCATTCATGCATCGATCCGGCAACTGATGGGGCAGTTTAACTGGTGGCAGTAGAGGAGAAGGTTTAGTGAACCACGATTCAGTTTAAGTATGTTGAGAGGTTTTTTTTTTATGGCAGTGATAGTTTTAATGTTTTTGAATACATTTTGAGACTTTTCTGATAATGATACTCTGTTGGTTTCAATAGTGGTTTTATCAAATTTTGGAGTAATGCACAAATTTAAGTAATTTTGAACGATTTTTGGTAAAATACTCAAGTTCTTTTGGTAGTCGGAGTTTTTTTTGTTTAGAGTGAAATTGTTTGCTATGCTGTTTTTGTTGAGTGTTTCTGATCTATCGGTAGATGTTGAGTATTTTTGATATATCGGTATATGATGTCTATCGGTAGATGTTGAGTGTAATATCTATCGGTGGATGTAGTCCATCGGTAGAAGTCGAGAGTTTTGTCTATCGGTGGATGTAGAGTGTTATCGTCTATCGGTAGATGTTGTCCATCGGTAGATGTGAGTAAAAGAATTTGTCGTTTGTGACTGGGTGATGTCGGGTATTATATCTATCGGAAGATGTAGGAAGTAATTTGTCGTTTTGCGATCTGTAGATGTGAATTGAGGATTTTTGTCGTCTAGTGACCGGAAGACGCAGCCTGTTCTATCGGTAGATGTGAGCTGAGAATGTTTGTCGTTTTGTGAGCGGTAGAAGTGAATAGGAGATTTGTCGTTTGTGAGAGGTAGATGTCGTCTGCCGAGTTATTGAAGTAGCGTGGATATCACGTGGTCTGAGCGGTAGAAGTGTTTTGCGTATGTGAGTGGTGGATGCGAGTGTAAAACGTTGTCGTTTTGTGAGTGGAAGATTTAATTCATTTGGCTTCTACTGCCGAGACTCTTTTGTCTCTATTTCTACCGCTGGAACTATTCAGCGGTAGATGTGTTCTTTTTTCCTTTCCTTTTCAACCAACTGTCTTCAATATTTTAACTATTTAATAAATGTCGTTCATACAAATATTTTTCCGCTACAAGTTTTAATGTTTTAAGGGTCAAGTCTTGATCGTTGAATGAAATTTTAAAATTTTCTCAGAAAGTCATAGTTCGGTTTAGTATTATGTGTGGCGAACCGGGTTCAGATAACTTGGGGCGTTACAAATAGTCATAAATTTATGTCTCGACCATGTATAGAAGATTCGTGCACATAAATAAAAATTATATTAGAAAATAATTAAAGTGTATATATAAGCAAAATGTGTTAAAATGTACCTGTATCCCGTCAAATGTGTGGAAACCCATGAATGTGTTTTGAGAAGCAGAAGCAGAAGCAGTGCCTGAAGTGGATGCTCTATCAGGACAAATGCGACTATTATGCCCCTGACGCTGACATATACTACGCGACATCGTTGTGCTCTTCCTAGTAATTTTCATACTTGGCGGCTCATTGACATCTCGTACTCTTTTCTTCTCCGGCCTACCAGGTTGACGCTTTCTTTTGGGCGGAAGAATTTGCTTCATATTTTCCACAGGCAGCCACATGTGTTGGCCACTAAGCAGATGAATGAAGTATGAATATATCTACAGATAAGTTCCCCAGTGATAATATTGATGAACGTAATTTTTTGGTTCTGGTCTCATGAAATGAATGCAGGGAATGGAATGGACACATAATATTTCAGTAAGCTTCCCCTGTAATAGTTGCACACACATGTATTCATGTCGACAACATATTGTTCATCGTCGTTGCTGACCTCAAATCATACAGCTCCTGCAAACATAGCATAAGACATAAGACGTCTGTTCACGAGACTAGCTTCTCATATTTTTTCACAATCCTAGTTATCAAGCACTTTCAAATCATCTCGAACATGGTCAGAATCGGTTTGTCCCTGACAGGTAATAGAATTGCATTGAATGACACACATACAGAGTCAACATAAAACAATATAACTACCACAACACCTCAATATTTGAAAGACCAATCGAAAATACATTATACCTTTTGTCAATCCATAACAAATGTCTATCTGTATCCCGATTCAATATGTAGGTCTAACTTCAATTATTTCAAAAACCACGTCCATAAGTCCATACACTCTGATTTCACATTGGCAACAACAACAAGATATATTCTACTATTGCCATCAATGCTAATGACTGTTAGTAATTGGCTGAGACACAAATCCTTTAGATGACAATCATCCAAACAGATAATAAGTGTACCACACTATAGTAAACATGTCTTGTAAGCAGCCATACACATATACATTCTTTCGAATACACATGACTCACTATCGGCAGAGCACACCAAGTGAGTTTGTAGGCCCAATGTCCTACCCGAATTTGATCTACGTATTTCTTTTGTGTACGACCACAATAGCTTGTATTGTTCGTCGTCTTTCCCTTTATTAAGTTTTCAAGTTTCGCTTCTTGCTCTTCTGGCGAGACTTGGTGTAATATTGAAATTCAAATCCTTTCTTACTGTCTCGATAATGAAAGAAATTTTTTACGTATGTTGACTTTTGAACCTTTCCAAATAATAGTTTGCTACCCATTTTGCAGTAGTGTGTCGATTCTCAATATTCCTGGAACAGTTGTGAGAATTGTTGAAACTCTTTATTTGAAAAGTAAGCTCATTTTGCATTTTCGAACCATGCAGTCGTCAATCACATCCGTCTTCACACTGTAGCAACCGGTAATTGTCATCCTTGATTTTTATTAGTAACATTTTGTGACTTTTATTTTTATAGAATTAAGTAAATTTGATTGGTTGCTTAAATAGGTTAAAGTTGATTAGCTAATGGCATTTTAGTAATCGTGAAGCACGTGTTATAAGTAGAAGGTTTAGCCGCCACTGTTTCATTTCCCTCTTTCGGCATTCGAGCTTAGTGGTTCCTCGAGATGACTTCCTCTTTCGATTCTTCTCCGACTTAGGTGAGTTTTACTTCGATCTCTCGCTGTTTTAGTGATTATAGATAATAGAGAGGATTGTAGATGCGTATTTTGAGAATGCTGAGAGTGAGAGTTGAGTTCAGTTTTGTAGTGAATCGGGAATGTACGAAGAACAGAGCCTCCAAACTAGTTTCCCTTAAATTTCTAGATAGTTTAAAATGAAGTTAAGTAATGTTGTGCTTATGTTTTAGGTGAGCCAACTCTTGAAGTAGCTTATAACTAGGAATCTCTAAAGAAACCAGGTAAGTGGAGTATGTGTGTGCCTTCGGGCCTATATCACAAAACAGTAGGTTTATGCAAGCTTGAATGTTTTCAGTATGTCATACTTCATGTTTTATTAAATGAGTACGAAAATGAATTTACATGGAATGGCATGGTAAGATATGAACAGGTTGTAATAGAAAAATTATTAAGAGAACTAATCTGCCCCTTAATCGAGTAGAGGATGTAGACATTGGGAAAATTGATCAACTTCCTATCGAAGAAGGGATCAGATCAGCTATTAAGGGAACTAATCCGCCCCTTAATCAAGTAGAGGATTTAGATCTTGGGAAATTGATCCACCTCCCAATGTACAGAGGGATCAACATAAAACGAATATAACTGAGTTGTGAAAGTAGAAACTGCATGATTTAGTTTTATGTTTCAGTACTTCATTTCATTTTACTCTACTTATTTAGAATTAGGCTAATAGATGAATTTTGTGATGTAGGTGATGAGGTTACAACAGGTGATTTCTCTGAGTTTACAGAGGGATAGGTGAAGTTGATGAAGCACATCTATACCGCGGTTTGGTGCTCTGATGAGGCGGTTTAACTAATGTTTGTATGTGAAGTGTAAATGGATTGATGTTTGTCGAAGTGTGCTGAGAATTTTAATGATTGTGATACTGTTTACCGGTAGATGTTATCAATCGGTAGGAGTTGTCTATCGGTGGATGTTGAGTGTTACTGTTTACCGGTAGATGTTATCAATCGGTAGGAGTTGTCTATCGGTAGATGTTGTCTATCGGTAGATGTTGTCTATCGGTAGATGTTGTCTATCGGTGGATGTTGAGTGTTACTGTTTACCGGTAGATGTTATCAATCGGTAGGAGTTGTCTATCGGTAGATGTTGTCTATCGGTAGATGTTGTCTATCGGTGGATGTTGAGTGTTACTGTTTACCGGTAGATGTTATCAATCAGTAGGAGTTGTCTATCGGTGGATGTTGAGTGTTACTGTTTACCGGTAGATGTTATCAATCAGTAGGAGTTGTCTATCGGTGGATGTTGAGTGTTACTGTTTACCGGTAGATGTTATCAATCAGTAGGAGTTGTCTATCGGTGGATGTTGAGTGTTACTGTTTACCGGTAGATGTTATCAATCAGTAGGAGTTGTCTATCGGTAGATGTTGTCTATCGGTGGATGTTGAGTGTTACTGTTTACCGGTAGATGTTATCAATCGGTAGGAGTTGTCTATCGGTAGATGTTGTCTATCGGTGGATGTTGAGTGTTACTGTTTACCGGTAGATGTTATCAATCGGTAGGAGTTGTCTATCGGTGGATGTTGAGTGTTACTGTTTACCGGTAGATGTTATCAATCAGTAGGAGTTGTCTATCGGTAGATGTTGTCTATCGGTGGATGTTGAGTGTTACTGTTTACCGGTAGATGTTATCAATCGGTAGGAGTTGTCTATCGGTGGATGTTGAGTGTTACTGTTTACCGGTAGATGTTATCAATCGGTAGGAGTTGTCTATCGGTAGATGTTGTCTATCGGTGGATGTTGAGTGTTACTGTTTACCGGTAGATGTTATCAATCAGTAGGAGTTGTCTATCGGTGGATGTTGAGTGTTACTGTTTACCGGTAGATGTTATCAATCAGTAGGAGTTGTCTATCGGTAGATGTTGTCTATCGGTAGATGTTGTCTATCGGTGGATGTTGAGTGTTACTGTTTACCGGTAGATGTTATCAATCAGTAGGAGTTGTCTATCGGTAGATGTTGTCTATCGGTGGATGTTGAGTGTTACTGTTTACCGGTAGATGTTATCAATCAGTAGGAGTTGTCTATCGGTGGATGTTGAGTGTTACTGTTTACCGGTAGATGTTATCAATCAGTAGGAGTTGTCTATCGGTAGATGTTGTCTATCGGTGGATGTTGAGTGTTACTGTTTACCGGTAGATGTTATCAATCAGTAGGAGTTGTCTATCGGTGGATGTTGAGTGTTACTGTTTACCGGTAGATGTTATCAATCAGTAGGAGTTGTCTATCGGTGGATGTTGAGTGTTACTGTTTACCGGTAGATGTTATCAATCAGTAGGAGTTGTCTATCGGTGGATGTTGAGTGTTACTGTTTACCGGTAGATGTTATCAATCAGTAGGAGTTGTCTATCGGTAGATGTTGTCTATGGTGAGATGTTGTTCTGTTGTCTATCGGTAGATGTTGTCTATCGATAGAGGTTGAGTGTTACTGTTTACCGGTAGATGTTATCAATCAGTAGGAGTTGTCTATCGGTAGATGTTGTCTATTGGTGGATGTTGAGTGTTACTGTTTACCGGTAGATGTTATCAATCAGTAGGAGTTGTCTATTGGTAGATGTTGTCTATCGGTGGATGTTGAGTGTTACTGTTTACCAGTAGATGTTATCAATCGGTAGGAGTTGTCTATCGGTGGATGTTGAGTGTTACTGTTTACCGGTAGATGTTATCAATCGGTAGGAGTTGTCTATCGGTGGATGTTGAGTGTTACTGTTTACCGGTAGATGTTATCGATCGGTAGATGTTGTCTATCGGTGGAGGTTGAGTGTTACTGTTGAGCGGTGGATGTCGGTAGCAGAAGACGTATTTTGTCTCTACTTCTACCGCCGAGACTATTCTGTCTCTATTTCTACCGCTGGGACTATTCAGCGGTAGATGTGTTCTGGTTTTTTTTTTGTTTTTTTTTTCTTTCAACTAGTTGTCTCTAATATTTTAATTAGTATATAAATGCTGTTTTATACAAATGGTTTTCCGCTGCAAGTTTTGACGTTCTTTTTATAAGGTCAAATTTGATCGTTGAGTGAAGTTTTAAAAATTTTCTCTAAATGTCATAGTTCGGTTCAGTAATATGAGTAGCGAATTGGGTTTATTAAATTCGGGGCGTTACAGTATAGTATCAGAGACATTTTGTTAAACCGTTCAAAAGATCACTCATCAGTACCGATCGTCGCATGGAAGTACTCCAACAACTGTAAGTGTTTATGTTAACCTTAGTTATTAGATATTATGAGAGTAATTAACCTTATACAGGAATATAGCAAAATAGCTAGACGACCAGGAAGACCAAGAGTACCGAGAGAAATGCCAAATTTGAGAACTGAGGAGGATCCTAGTGTGATTAGAGAGCTGACAGCTTTAGTACGTCAGCAGTCTAAACAACTGGGACTACTTTTGAACCGAGATGTGCAAGGGAGTGCCAACTCGTGTTCCAACAATGAGTAAGCAGGAGACAGATTCCAGAGATTGCAATAGCCCATATTTGATGGACAGTCATCCAATCCGATTGTTGCTGAGGGATGGCTTAGGAAGATCAAGAGTATGTTCAGATGTGCCAACATTGGAGAAGGAGACAAAGTCACCTTGGCAACATTCCATTTGGCTGGGGATGCTCTACTTTGGTGGAAAACAATGGAGACCACCACTGATGTTCTGGCTATGTCTTGGTCACAATTCAAGGAAATTTTCGATGAAAAATACTTTAACAGCACCGTCCAGACCGCAAAGAGGGTGGAGTTTTTGAACTTGAAGCAGACGGGGTCCGTGTCTGAGTACAATAGACAGTTTGAGTCCCTGTCCAGGTTTGCTGGGCATTTTGTTCACAGGAATGAGGATAAGGTGTTTCAATTTATGCATGGACTGAAACCAGAAATTTACAGAGGTGTCAAGTTTTCGAGTATTAAAGATTTGTCTTACGGAGAAGTCGTGTCCACGGCAATGGAAGTGGAAGAAGCAGAAATGAAGTGTGCTGGACCAAAGGAAGCCCCACGAAAGTTTATTCAGCCACACCAACAGAGAGGGATGAAGAGGCCCAATGAAGGCCAGGGTAGCCAAGGAACAGGAATGAAGGTACAGAATACTGGGAAGTTTCCCCAATGTCTGAAATGTTTGAAAAATCACCCAGGAGAGTGCAGAATTGGCTCAAGAAAGTGTTACAACTGTGAAGAAGTTGGACACACATTCAAGGATTGCCCAAAGCCCATAGTCATTCGATGCTTCCACTGTAAAAAAGTTGGCCATATTAACAGAGACTGTCCAGCTTTAAAGAGTGGCCCTGCTAAGATAAAGCCGAGGATATTCTCCATGATGGAGTCGGGTGATGAAGAACAGCCCACTGTAGTGTTAGGTACCATATTGATCAACTCTATACTTGCTTTTACTTTAATAGATTCTGGTGCAACACATTCGTTTATAGAGTCTGCATTTGCTGTTAAGTTAGATGTACGACCTACGCCATCTAAACATGTGTTTAATGTCACGTTACCCTGTGGTGAATGCATGCACTCTAGCCGAGTGATGCTTGATAGTTTGGTGTTAGTGAGAAACATGAATCTACATGCTGATCTCATTATCATGGAGATAATGGGATTTGATGTAATCCTTAGAATTGACTGGTTGTTTAAGCATTATGCCACAATCGATTGTAGGACTAGAATTGTTAGTTTTCAACCCCCTGGTGGTATGAAACATACCTTCAAGCCTTGAAGAATTGTAAGGTAATGTCTGTTATTGCCCCTATCGATGCTAGACCTTCTCCATGCAGGGAGTATTTGTGTTTTTTGGCCAGTGTTTTAGACACACAACTAGTAGGAAAGGCAAGTCCTCAAAATGTCTTAGTTGTCCAAGACTTTCCAAAAGTATTTCTAGATGATCTTCCTGGCTTGCCGCCAGATAGGGAAATTGAGTTTGTTGTAGATGTTTACCCAGGCGCGGAACCTGTATCTAAGAATCCTTACAGATTGGCACCAATAGAACTTAGAGAACTAAAGGCACAGTTGGAGGAATTGTTGGAGAAAGGGTTCATACGCCCTAGCTTTTCACTGTGGGGTGCACCTGTTCTTTTTGTTAAGAAAAAGGATGGATCATTGCGCATGTGTGTTGATTATCGGGAATTGAACAAATTAACTATCAAGAACAAATATCCATTACCAAGGATTGATGATCTATTCGACCAACTTAATAGTGCACGAGTCTTCTCTAAGATTGACCTTAGGTCCGGTTATTATCAATTAAAAGTTAAATCCGAAGATATCCCTAAGACAGCCTTTCGCACAAGGTATGGACATTATGAGTATTTGGTTATGTCTTTTGGATTGACAAATGCACCATCAGCTTTTATGGATCTTATGAATAGAGTGTTTCACGAGTATCTAGATAAATTTGTCATAGTGTTTATTGATGATATTCTAATCTACTCACGTACTAAGGATGAACATGCAAAAAAACTTAAACTTGGTATTAGGAGTACTTAAGCAGCACCGACTTTATACCAAGTTTTCCAAGTGTGAGTTTTGGTTGGACCAAGTTCACTTTTTGGGTCACGTTATCCTGGGAGATGGGATATCTGTCGATCCAGCCAAGGTTCAAGCAGTTAAGTAATGGCCCCAACCAAAGAATGCTACAGATATTCAGAGTTTCCTTGGATTAGCAGGATATTACAGGAAGTTCATTGAAGGATTCTCGAAAATTTCTACACCCCTCACTTGGTTAACAAGGAAGAACATGAAGTATGTGTGGACTGAGGAATGTGAGTTTAGTTTTCGGACCTTGAAACAGAGACTGACCAATGCCCCAATATTAACACTCCCTGTTGAGAATGAAAAGTTTAGCATTTATTATGATGCTTCCAAAGTTGGTCTTGGTTTTGTCTTGATGCAGGATGGAAAGGTAATAGCTTATGCTTCTAGACAGCTGAAAACACATGAGAAGAATTACCCTACACATGATTTGAAATTAGCAGCAGTAGTTTTTGCGTTGAAGATTTGGAGGCATTATTTGTATGGACAATTTTGTGAAATATTCTCAAATCATAAAAGTCTAAAATATATTTTCACACAGAAAGAGCTAAACATGAGGCAACGTCGGTGGTTGGAGTTTATTAAGGATTATGATTTTGAGATTAAATACCACCCCGACAAGGTGAATGTAGTGGCTGATGCATTGAGTAGAGTGACAACATCAGCCTCGGCATTGATTCTTGACATACCGATAGCCTTAGAGATAGAATTCCAAAAATTTGACCTAGAAGCTGTGTCCAGCGTGTCAGCCATGCTTTCTACTATATCCTTAAGGCCTACTATTTTGGAGAGAATAAAGGAAGTCCAGGTAAATGATGCTGAATGCAATAAGTACTAGTTAAGCATGGATTCTTCTGATAAGTCAGATTTCAACTATTCTATTGATGGAATTCTCAAGTTTCGGAATAGATGGTTTGTTCCGATAAATGTAGAACTTTGAAATCAGATCCTTTCGGAAGCTCATTCTTCTTGGTTATCTGTTCATCCTGGAAGTACAAAAATGTACAGAGATCTTAAACAACACTATTGGTGGCCAAATATGAAAAGAAGTGTGGCAGAATACATTGGATCGTGTTTGATTTGTCAACAGATTAAAACTGAACATCAAAAACCTGCAGGAACCTTGCAACCATTACCAGTTCTCGAATGGAAATGGGAACAAATAACGATGGTCTTTGTCGTAGGATTGTCTAGAACAGCAAGGAGACATGATGCAATTTGGGTGATAGTTGATCGTCTAACCAAATCTGCCAATTTCCTGCCCATAAAGGTGACATACTCGATAGATCAACTCATTGAATTGTATGTGCATGAGATTGTTAGATTGCATGGAGTTCCAATCACTATAGTTTCAGATTGAGATTCTAGATTTACATCTAAGTTTTGAAAGAGTTTACATAAGGCTATGGGTACACACTGTAGGATAGTATTTGTCTAAGAAGGGGGGGGGGGTGAATTAGACTTTTTAAATTTAATTGATAATCTAATCAATTTCTCTCTTATGTTCAACTGATAAGAAAACGACAAAAAATCAACAATAAAAATGAGAGAGAGAGAAATTGACAACACAGTTTTTAACGTGGTTCGGCTAAGCTTGCCTACGTCCACTCTTCAAGGCTCCCCATTGAAGATTCTTTCCTTCTCCTCACGAGAAAACCAGATCGAACTTTCCGGGTGTCGATCTACTGCCTTTACAACAACTGGATTGCTCTTCACGGGCGACAATCCACAGCCTTTACATTTTTACAGAATAACGAATTTAGCACAAGGCTACACTCTCTCAAGATAGATCTCAAGTTTAGGAATAGAGAGATGTACAGAAAATTCAGAGTATTGCAATTATATCGCTCGTTAGGGTTCGAAGATTTATTTCAGTAAAAGTTCTTTTCCGAGCTTCTTTCTCCTCTTTTATACTCTGTCTGTAATCGGCTTCAATACTTGAATGCTTCTTTCTGGATATGGAAAAATATTACCGTTGGAGAAGCATCCGTACTTAGACAGCTAGCCGTTGCATTCTAAAGTTGCTTTCGTGCTTCGCCATTAATGGACAGGAGTTAAAGCTCTGGAGACTATGACTGTAGCTTTGCGGTATTTTTAAAATCTGGCGGAAGATATTGTTCACTAGTAAATGTTGTTCTTTACAATGCTTGAACCGCTATAGGTAGATATATCTTTAAAAAGCTAAACCGCCATAGGTAGATGCTACTTTACAAAGCTGAACCGCCATAGGTAGATGTATCTTTAAAAAGCTGAACCACCATAGGTAGATGTATCTTTACAAAGCTGAACTGCCATAGGTAGATGCTACTTTACACTGCTTGAACCGGTACTGTTCACCGGATGACTTAGCCTTTGAAATTTCAGCGGTGGATGTCTTCAGAAATTTGTCGTTTAGCTAATGGTGGATGTGACCTTTGTCGTTTAGCTAGCGGTGTATGTCTTCTTTGAATTACAACGGTGGATGTACAATTTTGTCGTGTAGCTGGCGGTGGATGTAAACTTTGAATGCCAACGGTGGATGTACACTATTTTCTGCTAGCGGTGGATGTAGCCTTAGAATGCCAGCGGTGGATGTGGATTTTGTCGTTTAGCTGGCAGTGGATGTGGCCTTTTTATCATTTTCTGCTATGTTTTGCTATCACACCCTGAACACTTAACAGAATTGTTAACCAACTAAAATACCCTTTTCAAAGGGCATTTCCACTGAAGATTTCGAGACATATATATGAGGGACAATATTTAACTTATTAATAAATTTATTAATCTCTTATAATTAACTTAATCAAATTACATACAATGAAAGACACATCATCAAAAACATCGTTAGACTTAAACATAAGTTAAGTCAACACACAGCTCCCCCTTTTTGATTATGACAAACTATAAGTAAAAATTGATTAAATTATCTCTCCCCCATAATCCTAGCTTCCCCACAGCATGTGCATGCAATCCAATTTCAATTTCACATAAGGCTATCACACTATTTGATCCCCCATTGACATTATAAAAAAAAATATAGGAAACAGTAGTCAACTACTCAACATGAGGATATTGAAGAAGTAGGAAAATCAGAGTACCAAATATGTGGATATTAGTAAAAATGTTTATAAATAAAATATCACCTATTTAATCTAAATCTAAAAAATGCTTCCACAACTCATGTATAAGCGAAGAAGGCACTTCAAGGTTCGGAAAGAAATAAGGACCTATGAGTGAAGCAATATCTGGAGTGGGAGCAGAAGGAGCATAAGGTATAAATGGTCCTTGATATACAACAAAGTCCATACATAGAGAAGGCTCTAGCAGAGGAGCAGCAGATGGAGATGGTCCTCGATATACCACCAAGTGCAGACAAGGTGGTGGCTCAACTGGAGGAACAGCAGGAAGTGCAGCCATTGACCCTTAAAGATCAGATGTAGACTCGGTGACATGGGAACTAAAAGGATTAGAGAACCAAAGCTCAGCAGCCTGGATATCCAAAGGCATGAAGTTCACTTCTTGTTCAACCTCAGGTTTGATGATAGGAGGGAGGAAGTCTTCAGAACAAGCTGCTGAGAAACAAAGAGGTCGAGGCGGTTCTGGCTGAAGAGCTTGAATGTCAGACTGAAGAGACCGAAAGTCCCTGGAGAAAGAGCCTTCAAGTCTATCCATCCTTCTAGTCAACCTTTCCTGAACTGAGTCAAAATCTATGCTCATGTCCACTCGGCACTGAGTGAGCTTGGCATCGAAAGATATATTCATCTGATCCTTAACAGATGAGAGAGCAGTGCCGAAGCTTTCTATGCGAGTCATTAACTCAGTGAACTGTTCCTCACTTATGGTTGATCTCCTCTGATAGGTCTTTGGAGTTTGAGGAGTAATTGGAAGGTTTGGACTAGAGGAGCAGTGGGTGGAACCGGAGAAATGAGAGGTGGGGCAGGCAGAGTTGGCAAAAGAGGAGTAGGTGAAGGAGAAGTTGGACTCTCTGGAGGTAGAAGGGGCACAGATGGGAGAACAAGAGGTGCCACAAGGGTATAAGATTGAACGGCAGAAGGAAAAATAGAGCGTGACACCTGAGAGGATGATGGAGAATCAGCAAAGGCAGGGATTTCAGATTCATCCACACCTTCATGAGTAGACTCATTCTCCTAAAGGGTAAGCTTCCTTTTCCCCAATCGAACAGTAGTTGCCTTAGAAACCTTCTTACAGGCCTCGTCCAAAATAAATTCCCCCTTTTTTGTTCTTGTGATCCCATCCTCTTCAAAGTGGACTTCGAGTAATAACTGGAAGGCTGAAGGCGGAAGGGGTCATCTTCCTCTGGAAATTCAACTTCAAACTTCTCAAAAATCTTCATGAGAAGTAGATTGTAGGGCAGAGACGTAGCCCTGGCTGAGACACTTTGGATCATTCTTCTCAACACTATGAACCCTATGTCGAAGGGGACCTTTTGGTAGAGTGAATAAAGAACAAACAGTTTCATGCCACTCACATCATCGCAGTGACCTCCCTTTGGAATGATATTGTATCCTATCATCTGATGAAAAAACCAAGCCCTGATATTGAGATGTTTGCTCTTCAATCGACTAGGGATGTGAGTTGGGTCTAGAGCAATAGTCTTCAAAAACTGATGACCCTGTAGAGAGTCAAGAAAAAGGGGCTCAGTCCCTGTCTCAAAGAACTTGACGTGATTATCCAAATGAGGACTCTCCAGAAGCTCATTAATAAATTGGGAGGTTAGAACTATGTGTTTTCCATACACATAGCTCGAAACAGTAGAGAAATCCGAAGGATAGCTAAGGTTGGCATAAAACATTTGGACGGCAGCAGGGTAATAAAAACATTCAACATCAAATAGCCCCAATAACCCGAGACATTTCAAGGGTTCAACTAAATTCAAGCCATCTAAATCCTCAAACATTATACCTCGACTCGGAATAAGGGTTTTAAGCTTAAAATCATTGTGATACCTTTCTTCGGCATCACGACTGAGAAAGTAGAGAGACGGCCATTGACTTGCACGAGGAAGTTCTCGTGGCTGACGAAGTGAAACCTTAGCCTTTTTCTTAGCTGGTGCCTGAACAGCTCGAGATGAAGCTGCCATGATCGATGAAACCGCTATCTGGATGCGAAAACTCAAAGGAGAGGAAGATTAGGAAACGACAGATAGGGCAGGAGTTTTCGAAAGAGCGCAAAAATTATGAAGCGTCTCAAGCAGATGAGTTTAAATTAGGGCTTCGCCCGAATATAAGAAGACAAACTAGTAACACCGATATCGCCCGATGGGTGACACGTGTCATCAGATTAAAGAATATATCTTCCGACGTAGCGGATGATGCATATCTGCCGGAAGATGCATATCTACTGGAAGATGCATATCTACCAGTGGCAAATGAGAGAGAAATCGAAGAAAACACTCACAACTTGGGATTGACCATTCTGCTCTATTACTCAAAAAATCTCAAACAGAAGAAGAACCTTAGTTTTTCTCAATTCAAATGAGACCTAACCGTATTCTAATATTGTTGAAGGTCTTTTCATCCAAAGGCTTAGTAAAGATATCAGCTAATTGATCTACAGAATTGACAAATTCTACAGAAATATCACCTCTTTGAACATGATCTCTGATGAAGTGATACCTAACCTCGATATGCTTAGTTCTAGAATGTTGGATTGGATTCTTAGAAATATTTATGGCACTGGTGTTGTCACACCGAATAGGAATCATATCATAGAAAAGATTGTAATCTTCTAGAGTTTGCTTCATCTAAAGTATTTGTGCACAACAACTGCCAGTAGCAATATATTCACTTTCAGCAGTTGACAGTGCAACAGAATTTTGCTTCTTGGAGTACCACGAAACAAGAGATTCACCAAGGAATTGACATGTTCCACTGGTGCTTTTCCTATCAAGTAGCCTCCCAGCATAATCAGAATCTGAGTATCCTATGAGATCAAAAGAAGTGCCCTTCGGATACCACAAACCAAAATCATGAGTTCCACTCAAATATTTAAATATTCTCTTGACAGCATTAAAGTGGGATTCCTCAGGGGCAGCTTGGAACCTAACACAAAGACATACACTAAAGAGAATATCTGGCCTACTAGCTGTCAGATATAGCAAAAATCCAATCATACCACGATATTTTTTAATGTCAACACTTGTTCCATTTTCATCTTTGTCCAATTTGGTTGTGGTACTCATGGGAGTTCTAGAGGACTTAGAGGATTCTGAACCAAATCTTTTCAAGAGGTCTTTGATGTATTTTTCTTGGCAGAAGAAAATACCATCAGAAGTTTGATTGATCTGAAATCCTAGGAAGAATTTTAGCTCCCCCATCATACTCATTTCAAATTCACTTTGCATTAGGGAAGAAAATTCATCACACAGAGTGACATTAATTGATCCAAAAATAATGTCATCGACATAAATTTGAACTATAAGAATGTCATTATCCGATTGCTTGGTAAATAGAGTTGAATCTGTAAAATTTCCTTTTCACAAGAAAATTCTTCAAGCTATCATACCAAGCCCTAGGGGATTGTTTTAAACCATAAAGAGCATTTCTAAGTTTGTATACATAATTGGGTTTATCAAAGGCTTCAAATCCTAAGGGTTGCTCAACATAGACTTCTTCAGTGATGTAACCATTTAAGAATGCACTCTTTACATCCATTTTGAAAGAGTGTGAAGTTCTTGTAGCAAGCAAAAGCTAAGAGCATTCTAATTGACTCTAATCTGGCTACAGGGGCAAAAGATTCCTCAAAATCAATACCTTCTTCTTGAGAGTATCCCTTAGCAACTAGTCTAGCCTTGTTTCTTACAACAATCCCATTTTCATCCATTTTATTCTTGTAAACCCATTTAGTTCCAATAATAGGATGATCCTTAGGCCGTGGAACAAGTTCTCATACCTTGCTCCTTTCAAATTGATTTAACTCCTCTTGCATAGCCAAAATCCAATTATCATCATTCTCAGCCTCTTCAAATTTCTTAGGCTCTACTTGTGAAATGAATGCCACATTAGCACAGAGGTTCCTAAAAGAGGATCTAGTCTTTACTCCTAAGAAAGGATCACCTAATACTTCATCTAAGGGATGATTTTTGACATACTTCCAATCTCTAGGAAGAGCAGAATTTTCATCCTTGACAGGAACAATATCTAGAGAATTTGAAGAGTGTTCTAGGGATTTTTCTCCTTGAAGGGTATCTGTGGGCTTATCTAGGGAAAGGGAATCTAGATGCTTTTCTAAAGAAACATCCTCATCCACATTGATTGTGAGCTGAGGGGATTCATCAAAGTTGACATGTACAGATTCCTCTACAACTAGAGTTCTCCTATTGAACACTCTATAAGCTTTACTGGAAAGAGAATAACCCAGAAAAATTCCAAGATCAGATTTGGAATCGAATTTTCTTAAGTTATCCTTAGTGTTAAGAATGAAGCATTTACAACCAAAAGCTTTAAAATACTTGACAGAAGGAGTTTTTCCATTTCAAAGCTCATACGGAGTTTTCTCAAGAATAGGTCTTATAGAGACCCGATTAAGCACATAGCAAGTTGTTGAAACAGCTTCAGCCCAGAAATACTTAGAAAGGGAGTTTTCATTAAGCATAGTCCTAGCAAGCTCTTGGAGAGATCTATACTTCCTCTCAACAACACTATTTTGCTGAGGGGTTCTAGGGGAAGTGAAATTGTGCTCAATTTCATATTTGAGATACAAGAGTTCAAATTTCTCATTTTCAAACTCTCCACCATGATCACTACGAATAGCAACAATGGTGGGCTCCTTTTCATTTTGAACTCTTTTCCTAAAGCTAGAGAATGTATCAAAAGTTTCAGCCTTTGACTTCAGAAAGAATACCCATGTGAACCTAGAGAAGTCATCTACAATAACAAAAGCATAGAATTTACCTCCTAGACTGGCTACATTAAAAGGACCAAAGAGGTCCATGTGAAGAAGTTGAAGAGGCTTAGAAGTAGAGATTACATTCTTAGATGCAAAGGAACTTTTGATCTGCTTGCCCATTTGACAAGCTTCACAGACTTTATCTTTCTCAAAAGATATTTTAGGAATCCCTCTAACTAAATTATCCTTAGTAATCTTAGCTAAGGTATCCATACCAACATGTCCTAATCTCCTATGCCAAGTCCAGCAATCATTGGAAGACTTTGCAGCAAAACATTTTTCATCATTGCAAACAATATTATCTAAGTCAATGATATAAATATTTTCTTTCCTATAACCTGAAAACAGAACCTTACTATTTGAAGCATCCTTAATTATGCAAGAATTTGATTTAAAAATCACTTTATATCTTTTATCACATAGCTGGCTAATACTAAGCAAATTATGCTTTAGTCCTTCTACCAACAGCACATTTTCAATAATAGGATTAACGTTGTTACCTACATTGCCGATGCCAACAATTTTGCTCTTTTGATTTCCACCAAAAGTAACACTTCCTTTCTTTTTATTGACCACAACAAATTTTGTTGAGTCTCCCGTCATGTGTCTCGAGCAACCACTATCGAGATACCATTGATTTTTCCCAGGAGAACAGTCAACCTGCAAAACAGTAATCAATTGGTCTTCTTAGGTACCCAAATCTTTTGGGTCCTAGTGTTAGGTCTGGTTCCCTTAGGAACTCATTGAAGTTTATCACTTGATTTCTTACTAATTTTTAAAGGACATTCATATGATGTATGCCCTACTTCATTGCAAGCATGACAAGTAGAAGGTTTAATAAAGAAATTCTTAAAAGTTTTCCTTTTATTTAACTTATCATAACCTAAACCTGCTTTGTCATGAGTAGCTCTCTGATTTCCTATCAGCAAGGTTAAGTTCTTGGTACCATTTGTGAACCAAAGAACAAGATTATTCAGTTTTTCATTTCTACACTTAAGGTCCATTATTTCCTTTTCATGCAGATTACATTTCTTAGCATGCTCATCGATCAAGATTGCATTTTCTTTCTTCACAGAATTATATTGAGCTTTGTGCATACTATACTGTTTAACTAAGTCATTGAAGGCATCTATTAGATCACCCTCATCATTATCACTGTCACAGGAAGAATGACTTACCTCATCTTCGTGTGCCATGAATCACAGATTTGCAACTTCCTCATCTTCTGAAGAATAATCACTTTTACTGTTATCCCAAGTGGCCTTCATTGCCCTCTTTTTGAATTTCTTGGGGCCTTTAGCTTGTGGACAATCGGCCTTCATGTGACCCGGCTTTCCACACCCAAAGCAGGTAATCTCCTTGTCTTTAGGTTGCCTATCATTCCTGGGAAAACTTCTCCCTTGCAGCTTCTTCCTTCGGAGTAACTTGCTGAATCTCCTAGTGATGAGAGCTATATCCTCATCATCTTCTTCTTCTTCTTCCTCAGAGACTTCCTGTTTACTGGAGGAGGCTTTCAGAGCAATATCCTTTCTCTTTGTGACCTCTTTTTCCTTGAGGTCCTCCTTCTCGTTTGCCCTCATTGTGATCTCATGTGTCATGAGTGATCCAATGAGCTCCTCAAGTTTTAGAACTTTTAGATCCTTTGCTTCCTGAATGGCAGTCACCTTCAGCTGCCAACTTCTTGGAAGACATATGAGAATCTTCCTGACCTGTTCTTCACTAGAGTAGGATTTACCAAGAGCTTTTAAACAATTAGTTATGTTAGTAAATCTTGTAAACATAGAATAAACAGATTCATCCTTAGGCATAGAAAATAGCTCATACTCATGTATAAGCATATTCAGTTTGCTCTCTTTCACTTGATTTGTGCCTTCGTGTGTGATCTCTAAAAGGCGCCAAATCTCTTGAGCGCTCTCACACCATTGTACTCTATTAAATTCATCCCTATTTAGAGCAAAGTACAGAGTGTTTATTGCCTTGGCATTTAGGCTCAGATTTCTTTTGTTAGAATCTGTTAATTCATTAGACTCTTTAGGAATATTGATTCCTATTTTCAGTCTTCATGGCCTTGAAAGGACCATTCTCTATTAAGTTCAAGATCTCATAATCCATGGCTTGAACGAATATTCTCATTCTTGCCTTCTAGTATACATAATCACTACAATAAAAAAAAGGAGGGCTATTAATAGCTTAACCTTCTACGTGTGTGGAGTTTGTGTTGAATGCCATTGTAATAGTATCTTAGACAATATTTAACCCGCTCTGATACCAATTGTAGGATCGTATTTGTCTAAGAGGGGGGTGAATTAGACTTTTTAAACCTAATTGATAATCTAATCAATTTCTCTCTTATGTTCAACTGATGAGAAAACTGTAAATAATCAAACAATAAAAATGACAGAGAGAAATTGACACCACAGTTTTTAACGTGATTCGGCTAAGCTTGCCTACGTCCACGCTTCAAGGCTCCCCCTTGAAGATTTTTTCCTTATCCTCACGAGAAAACCAGATCAAACTTTTCGGGCGTCGATCTACTGCCTTTACAACAACTGGATTGCTCTTCACGGGTGATAATCCACAGCCTTTACACTTTTACAGAATAACGAATTTAGCACATGGTTACACTCTTTCAAGATAGATCTCAAGTTTAGGAATAGAGAGATGTACAGAAAATTCAGAGTATTGCAATAATATCGCTCGTTAGGGTTCAAAGATTAATTTCAGCAAAAGTTCTTTTCCCGAGCTTCTTTCTCCTCTTTTATACTCTGTTTGTAATCGGCTTCAATACTTAAATGCTTCTTTCTGGATATGGAAAAATATTACCGTTAGAGAAGTATCCGTACTTAGACAGCTAGCCGTTGCGTTCTGAAGTTACTTTCGTGCTTCGCCATTAATGGATAGGAGTTAAAGCTCTGGACGACTATGACTGTAGCTTCGCGGTATTTTTAAAATCTGGCGGAAGATACTGTTCACTGGTAGATGTTGTTCTTTACAATGCTTGAACCGCCATAGGTAGATGTATCTTTAAAAAGCTAAACCGCCATAGGTAGATGCTACTTTACAAAGCTGAACCGCCATAGGTAGATGTATCTTTAAAAAGCTGAACCGCCATAGGTAGATGTATCTTTACAAAGCTGAACCGCCATAGGTAGATGCTACTTTACACTGCTTGAACCGGTACTGTTCACCGGATGACTTAGCCTTTGAAATTTCAGCGGTGGATGACTTCAGAAATTTCAGCGGTGGATGTCTTCAGAAATTTGTCGTTTAGCTAAAGGTGGATGTGACCTTTGTCGTTTAGCTAGCGGTGTATGTCTTCTTTGAATTACAGCTGTGGATGTGCAATTTTGTTGTGTAGCTGGCGGTGGATGTAAACTTTGAATGCCAGCGGTAGATGTACACTATTTTCTGCTAGCGGTGGATGTAGCCTTAGAATGCCAGCAGTGGATGTAGATTTTGTCGTTTAGCTGGCGGTGGATGTGGCCTTTTTATCATTTTCTGCTATGTTTTGCTATCACACCCTGAACACTTAACAGAATTGTTAACCAACTAAAATACCCTTTTCAAAGGACATTTCCATTGAAGATTTCGAGACATATATATGAGGGACAATATTTAACTCATTAATCAATTTATTAATTTCATATAATTAACTTAATCAAATTACACACAATGAAAGACACATCATCAAAAACATCGTTAGACTTAAACATAAGTTAAGTCAACACACAGCTCAACTTTAGTACAGCTTTTCACCATCAAATAGATGGACAATCCGAGAGGACTATTCAAACAATGGAGGATATGCTTCGTGCATGTGTATTAGAATTCCAGGGTTCTTGGAGTAAGTATTTATCATTAGTTGAATTCTCTTATAACAATAGTTTTCAGGCAACAATAGGCATGGCACCATACGAGGCATTATATGGACGAAGGTGCAGATCTCTATTGTACTGGGATGAAATTGGAGAAGCACGATTGATTGGTCTTGAAATTGTACAACAGACAGTAGAGAAGATTGCTCTTATCCGACAGCTGATCTTGTCAGCTCAAAGTCGGCATAAAGCTATGCCGATAGAAGACGTAGAGAATTGAAGTTTGAAGTTGGCGATGAAGTATTTCTTAAAGTTTCACCCTTCAAAGGAGTTGTAAGGTTTGGGAAGAGGGGTAAGTTGAATCCCAGATACATCGGACCTTTCTCAATCTTAAGGAGGGTTGGGAAGACAGCTTATCAATTATAGTTACCAGTCTCTATGGAGGGAATTCACAATGTATTCCACATTTCTATGTTGAAGAAGTGTATGCGGGATCCATCACAGATTGTAGAACAGCAGAACATTGAAGTTCAACCTACCCTTACCTATGAAGAGAAACTAGTGGAAATTCTAGACTATGCAACAAAAGTGCTGCGTAACAAGGAAGTTCAGCATGTGAAGGTGTTATGGCGTAATCAAAATGTAGAGGAGGCAACTTGGGAACGCCAGCAGGACATGAAGAACCATTATCCTGAGTTGTTTGAGCATTGAATTTTGAGAACAAAATTCTTTTAAGGATGGTAGATTGTAGCAATCGGTAATTGTCATCACTGATTTTTATTAGTAACATTTTGTGACTTTTATTTTTATAGAATTAAGTAAATTTGATTGGTTGCTTAAATAGGTTAAAGTTGATTAGCCAAGGGCATTTGAGTAATTGTGAAGCAAGTGTTATAAGTAGAAGGTTTAATGAAGGTTTAGCTGCCACTGTTTCATTTTCCCTCTTTCGGCATTCGAGCTTAGTGGTTCCTCGAGGCGACTTCCTCTTTCGATTCTTCTCCAACTTAGGTGAGTTTTACTTTGATCTCTCGCTGTTTTAGTGATTATAGATAATAGAGAGGATTGTAGATGCGTTTTTGAGAATGCTGGGAGTGAGAGTTGAGTTTGGTTTTGTAGTGAATCGAGAATGTACGAAGAACAGAGCCTCCAAACTAGGTTCCTTTAAATTTTTGGATAGTTTAGAATAAAGTTAAGTAATGTTGTGCTTATGTTTTAGGTGAGCCAACTCTTGAAGTAACTTATAACCAGGAATCTCTCAAGAAATCAGGTAAGTGGAGTATGTGTGTGCCTTTGGGCCTACATCACAAAACAGTAGGTTTATGCATGCTTGAATGTTTTCAGTATGTCATACATCATGTTTTATTAAATGAGTACGAAAATGAATTTACATGTAATGACATGGTAAGGCATGAACAAGTTGTAACAGACAAACTATTAAGGGAACTAATCCGCCCCTTAATCGAGTAGAGGATGTAGACTTTGGAAAAATTGATCCACCTCCCATTGTACAGAGGGATCAACATAAAACGAATACAACTGAGTTGTGAAAGTAGAAACTGCATGATTTAGTTTTATGTTTCAGTACTTCATTTCATTTTACTCTACTTATTTAGCATTAGGCTAATAGATGAGTTTTGTGATGTAGGTGCTGAAGTTACAACAAGTGATTTCTCTGAGTTTACAGAGGGATAGGTGAAGTTGATGGAGCACATCTATACCGCGATTTGGTGCTCTGATGAGGCGGTTTGACTAATGTCTGTATGTGAAGTCTAAATGGATTGATGTTTGTCGAAGTGTGCTGAGAATTTTAATGATTGTGATAGTTTTTAGTATTTCTGATACATTTTGAGATTTCTCGGATAATGATACATTGTTAGTTCTAACTGTGATTCTTAATGGTTTTCAAGCATTTCACTGAGTTAGGTTGTTTTGAATGACTTCAATAAAATTTACAAGTTCTTCTAGCAGTCGGAGTTGTTCTTTGTTTAGAGTGTAAATAGTTGATACGTTGTTCTGTTGTCTATCGGTAGATGTTGTCTATCGGTAGAGGTTGAGTGTTACTGTTTACCAGTAGATGTTATCAATCGGTAGGAGTTGTCTATCGGTAGATGTTGTCTATCGGTGGATGTTGAGTGTTACTGTTTACTGGTAGATGTTATCGATCGGTAGGAATTGTCTATCGGTAGATGTTGTCTATCGGTGGATGTTGAGTGTTACTGTTTACCGGTAGATGTTATCGATCGGTAGAAGTTGTCTATCGGTAGATGTTGTCTATCGGTGGAGGTTAAGTGTTATTGTTGAGTGGTGGATGTCGGTAGCAGAAGACGTATTCTATCTCTACTTCTACCGCCGAGACTATTCTATCTCTATTTCTACCGCTAGGGACTATTCAGCAGTAGATGTGTTCTGTTTTATATATATATATATTTTTTTTTCTTTCAACCTATTGTCTCTAATATTTTAATTAGTATATAAATGTTGTTTTATACAAATGGTTTTCCGCTGCAAGTTTTGACGTTCTTTTTATAAGGTCAAATTTGATCGTTGAGTGAAGTTTTAAAAATTTTCTCTAAATGTCATAGTTCGGTTCAGTATTATGAGTAGCGAATCAAGTTTATTAAATTCGGGGCGTTACACACACACTGCCGTCAATCGCCGAGATTCACTTTTAATAAATTTGATCCCATAACTATTATTCAAAGAATATTCTACTATTTCTTCTCTAATTGTCTTTAAAGAACTATATTTTTTCCTTTGATAAAATTCCAATGAAATTTCTTCCCTTACCATTATGTTTTCCACTTTATTATCTTCCGAGTCGACTTGTGTTCGAAGCTCATCGTCTAGAGTTTTTTATGTCGATTGTACTTTTATTTTTCATTATTTTCTAGGTGATCGAATGCCAGAAGATCACCAAATATGGGCGTGGAGTATGAATACAGTCCATATTGGCATCACAAGTGGTTGTCTCGTCTAAATCAACCGATCTACTTGAATCAAAATCCATCGATGTCGTTAATATAGAGAAAATTTGCTAGAGAGTAGAGAAAATAGTGTAAAGTAAAGGTTTTAAGGTTTTCGCAAGCCAGATGGTGAGAATGAAGGGTCGTTTTCTTATAGACTATCGGGAATTGACACTCTGTTTTCAAAATTAGGACATAACGCTTGAGAGTGGAGCCCCGATTTGGAGCAGAGATCTCTCATTCTCAACCACCTTGTAAAATGGCGATGTAGGAAACGCTGGGTTCAAAATTAGAACATAACGCTTGAGAGTGGAGCCCCGATTTGGAGCAGAGATCTCTCATTCTCGACCACCTTGTAAAATGGCGATGTAGGAAACGCTGGGGGAAACGCTGGGTTCAAAATTAGGACATAACGCTTGAGAGTGGAACCCCGATTTGGAGCAGAGATCTCTCCTTCTCGACCACCTTGTAAAATGGCGATGTAGGAAACGCTGGGTCGTTTCAGGACAGGGACCCCCCATTCCCGAGAACCCCTTAAATGAGAGAGGCAGGGAACGGGGGGCCGTTTCGGGGAGAGGCCGAGCACCCCTAAAATTAGAGTGTAAGGAACAAAGGGTCGTTTCGAGGCGAGGACCACCTGATTTCAAATCACGTGCAGTACATGTTGAACGAGTTCCACTCCCACACTGACCCCTCGATTCAATATGTCCAGTGCTACGTAAGCACTAGACAGAACGACGAGTGATCGGCCCCCCGTTCTGTGTAAATTGAGAACGGTGGGTGATCGGCCTCCACCAAGGTTTGTTTTGTTACATTTTTTATAGTTTATTGTTTTAGTTGTTAGAATTTTTAGTTTATGAGGTGTTTCAAATTAACCTCATACTTTGTGGTGTTCAAATTAATAATTATCCTATTAAATAATAAATTTGAGAAATCATTAAATAAGTGCTGAGCAATCTCCAAACCAGCGTCGGGCTCTATATCGGGGGTGTTCCCGGTCGGAAAGCCCAGCCCACCATATCGTATTGTATGAAATTCCTGATGCTCCCGGTCCACCGTCCGCCATATTCTGTCCTTTCTGTGTCATCCCACCTATAACTGTTACGTCTCCCAATTTTGAGCTCCGGCCATGGAGGTAGAGAAGAAGAAAAGGAAGAATAGGAAAAAGAAAAGTAAGGTCACTGAAACCTCCCAAGAGATCGATGTCGCTGTTAACGAAGCGACTTCTGTGGATGGCGATCATGTGAGCTATCCAAATCAACATTCTGATATTTCAGATGTCTCGATTTCTGATGTCAACATTAACAGGAATCTCCCCAATGACGGGGAAGATGTGAGTTATTGTTCAATCTTCTATCCATTTCCACTCTTTAATCTTGCATTTACAGGTCGAGTTTTCTCCCAGTCTATTGTCGCTTCCATCTGGTTTTAGATTTATTTTTTATTTTTTATTTTTATCAGTTGAAATTTTCTTAGTCATTGAATTCCTAATTTCTGGGATCATCTTTCGTGAACTGTTGCTGGATACAGAAGATTAATCAATGACGGAAGATGCACAGTCCATTGTCTCAGTACTTTTGATTTTCTTATGTTCAGAATGCATGATAGTCGCATAACACATTTAACATCAAACCTGCTGTTGGATTATAAGTCATGAAACATCGATTATTTTTGGTTTCAAATCGAAAAGATGGATGCTTCTCAGTCTGCATTCTTTTTGTCTTATATCGAAATGATGGAATTTGGTCTGTTATAATTTTTTTGTTTAAATGCATTATGTACTCGGCCTCCAATATTATTGCTAGTACACAAGAAACATTTGAATTGACGACCATATATGTGGAAAAAGATTAGGAATTGAAGAGAAAGAGGAACAGACATTATTGCCCTCTACCAATGTTCAAGTATCATGGTTACATACATTATGCTTTTGTATTTTCGTTTTCTTCAAAAACTTCGTCAAAAGAGTTTCTCTTTGTTGAATAGATTATCTTAGCGGAGGCTGAGAAGGCAAAATGGCTACAAAGAGAGGTAAGGATATTCCAAACTTTAGTCTATAATTTCATGACTACAACTTCTGCAATGAAATTATTTTCTCTTTAGGCTGCTTTAGAAGAGACAATTCAACAGTTGCATAGGGAAAATAATTTTCATTTAGGAAAAGAGGTAACATTTTTTAAAGTTCTCTTCAAAACAACTGAACACTTTTGGTAATTATTATAAACACATTTAACCTATCTGAAGGTGCATTTTTATATGAATATATGGATTTCAGGATACATTACAAGATACAATCAAACATTTACAAGAAGAAAATAATACATATGTTCAGAAAGAGGTATTGTGACATTATCAAATATCACATGCTGGCTTTTTTCTACATTTACTGTTATATTTACTAGTTAAAATTCCTACAGATAAGCTTAATGGAGGCACTTGAGCATCTCGAGGCAGAAAGAAATTCCTTGATTTTCAATGAGGTAATCAAAATATATATGATTCTTTATTTTAAAAAATTGCTTGTGATGGAAAAGAGTAACCAAAGTTTTTGAGAGTTTTTTTTGGCTTTAGTAGAATTTTGGATTAATCTATTGTAGTGTGGAGCAGCTTGTTGTAAACTTATTACCACCATCTTAGTCGTTTCATTGGCGTATTCATTTTTGTCAAAGGTGTTGCTTTAAAAGAAATCTGACATTAATGTTGTTTTTTTAGCATTCTATGAAAGAAACAATTTCCAGCCTAAATGAGGAAGTTACTTCATTAAAGGGACAGGTACGTAGCATCCTAGCCATAACCAATCTTTGTCAGAACCTCCTGCAAAATTATGTATGAAAAATGTGTTAATTGAGTTTAATTGCATTTTGGTATCATTCTATGACTTTTGTTAGTTAATGAAATGGATAACGTAGGGACTGAAGTCTGTTATTATTTTGCTTGTAGAGAAATGTCTTAACACGAGTTTGACTTGTAAATGAGGAAAGTTTTCTTCATTACGAGTAAAAGAGGATGAATCAATTTCCTTTCACATATTAGGTGATGAATTTCCGGCTATTCAATTGTAAATTTATAGTGTTGTTGGAGATTAGGATGTTTAACGTAAATTTGATAAAATAAGGCAAGATTAGTGTTGATTGTACTTTTTTAACATTTTTTTTTCTTCTTTGTGGTGGGTAGTAGTTTTTTTTTAAAAAGAGAAATTAGAAACTTGATTGGTAGCTTTGGACTATTTCTATGTGATTCTATGACAACCTAATTTTTCAACATAGTAATGATGTAAATGGTCATAATTTGTTTAATAAGAAACGAATCACATACATTTATGATTGTTGATTTGATTAGAAAAGATAAAAAAATAAAATAAAAGCAGTAATACTTAAAACGTTTGGAGTTTTATGTCCACTTTCTAATGTAGAATTTAACATTACCTCATACAATACTATCATTTAGAGTTGTGTTCTAAAAAGGATAGTATTTTGATGGAGCTAAATTGATACAAACCAAGGAAACCTAGAAATTAAATTTTCAATCAAAAATTTTCCAAACACAGATAAAAATTTATTAAAGGAAGATGATGTCTTTGAAATTGTAAAAGAAAAGTTTTTAATTACGAACCAAGGTGAAACCAAACTCAAAATCAAGGCTCATGAACCATTTCATGATATTGAAAGAAGCTATGAAAGAAAAATTGCCAAAAAAAGATAAAAATGCACGAAAATGCAAGCAAGAGGCTTGTTGGGTATGAGGGTGAGTGCGCAGGAGGCGTGCAGAGACAGTAGTGTATTTCGACCCTTATTAAGATTTACCATATTTTAGGGATATTTTAGATTATTTACTATTTTTGTAAGGTTTATTTGTATTCTATTTAAACACAATATTTGTAACTCTTTGGGAACAATTATGATGAATGATATTTGATTAAACTTGATACTTTTTAAGTAATTCTTTTTAAAATTTTCTCTTTAGTTCTTTGCGAAGAACTAGATCTTCTTCAAGTCAAATTTTGAGAGATCAATTTAATAGTTTTGGTTCTTATCAACAAATTTGGTATATGTCAAGATCATTGTTTGATAATTTTGGTTGCGTCGGCAAGATTCGATTAGGGTCAAGTTTATTTTTATTTAATTCAAAAGGCGTTCCTGAGTTTCTATTCTGCATTGTTAAAAGGTTTCAGGTTTGATATACCTGTGGTTCTCATCATAAATGATATAAAGAATTGGTAAAATATATTTTCTCCAAAGAATTTTAGTCATTTGTTTCTTTCATTCTATTAAAAGACATAACTCAAGAACCTCAAAGTGCAAGAGTGTGACATCTAAGGGGGCACTCAAGCTTCAAAAAAAGAACCAAAACTAAATCTCCCTACGAAACTAACATTGGATCACAAGGCGACTTGAACTCTCTTGACCATGGCTAAAAGGTAACAATTTAGTGATAAAGCCATCAGGAGGTCTCCATTTTGGATTTGATCGCCTATATAAAGATTTCTGGCTAAAAGGTAACAATTTACTGTTAAAGCCATCGGTCTCCGTTTTGGATTTGATTGCCTATATAAAGATTTCTTGCTAAAAGGTAACAATCTGATGATAAAACCATTAGGAGGTTTCGCTTTGGATTTGAACGCTTATATAAAGATTTATAGCTGGAAGGTAAGAATCCAGTAATAAAGCCATTACGATGTTTTCCTTTTGGATTTTATGGCCTATTCTCATCAAGATCCAAGACGACAATTGGGATGTAATACAAGAGAGCCAATATCCACCATGACCTCTGGTTTTCTTTTTTTGTCAAATTTCTTTCTATATTTGTTAAGATTATTTTGTTTTCCATCGTCATCAGTGCAGGTAGCCTATCTACTGATCCTTTTCTGCCTTCCCCTTTCCATCCTCTCTTATTCCTATTTTTTATCACCTTTCCCTCTAAATTAAATGGTTATAACCTCTTCCACTGGTCTTAGTTTGTCCTGTTGTCTATTTGTGGATAAGGAAAACTTGCTACTTTTTCTTGGAACTTCGGGATGTCCATTCCTTGATGATTCTGATAGGCTTTATTCTTATGCATGGACCTAAATGAAGTGGGGAAAGGTCACTAATGCAGGAAAAGTTAGGAGTTGGTTAGTGAGGAGTATGGGATGGGAGTTTGTTAGAGGTGGTTTGATCTAGGTACATTTTGGTGTCACTTCTGTAATAAAACATGATATATAATCAACCTTCTTTGAAGCTCCATGAGAAACCTTTAATTATTAAGGAATTAAATTTTGGGTCAAGTCAATGGGTAAGCAAGTTGTTTCAGATCCTACAGTACCAATTTCAGTCATTTTTTGGTAAGGAACAACTTGATCAACTCTGCACACTGTTCAATTAGTCTTCCTCTTCTTCTAATCCATCTGTGTCTTGCTCATCAAGCTGATCTTTGAATCTTTTAAATGTCTTGGCAATCATCTTTTTTTTTTTATGTTCCCTGCCGTAGAAGGTTGAAAGTCATGACAAGTGTGATAGGAATCTGAATCACAACAATCAATACTTAATATATTAAAGACAACAAATAACTATAAATACTTTAAAGCTTTTAAGCAATTTATCTCTAAACTAGTCTAGAATTTCTCTTATTACACATACAATTTTCTACTCCTTTATATTCTTATATTTTTCTATCTATACTCTCCTATTTTACTAACTCTCTTGACTCCCACTAACTTTTATTAAATTCTACCAACTCCTATTAACTACAACTAACTTATTATCTACTTTTAGGAATGAATCTTATCAAAGTCATAACACTCTATTCCAGGGATGTTTCCATAGTAAATTTATTTGTCTTAAATTTAGTTTTACATGTTCCTTTACTTGGAACCTTCTTTCTTTCGGCCTACACACCAAAGATTTTAATTCTGCTGACACCTTCTCTCCCATATGATGTGTGTTTAAAACAAAATTCAGGGAGAATGATTTACTCTGCCAAAGAAATTGATAGCTTCTATTACTTTGATGGTTATGTTAAGGGTAGTTTTCTTCGGCTGCTAGTAGTTTTGGTCTCTTCCTCATTTGAAGACAAAATAATATTATTCTTTTATAGGAAATAAAATATTTGAAATTGAAAACTTGACAAAAAAGAAGATAAAAGCTCCACCTAAAGAAAATTTATTCTAGTAAAACCTACAAACTTATAAATTGGAAATAGTTACGGACAGGTTACTAACAGAAAAGGTTATAAATATATATACATACAAGGGTATATGAAATATCAAATGGGCATTGGTCCATTTTTATTAAATTATTTTTTCCATCAGATTTCTCAATCTCATTATCAATTACCCATGTTGACAATCATTATCAAGATCGTGCCATTGCCATTTAGTTGAGGATAGGTAATAGGGTGAGATAAGATAGAAGTAGTTCTTGTTTTATCCTAATCACTGTGAGCTGTAGATTTATTTTCTATCCAGTTTTAATTTATTTTAAATAGGTGATTACTGTTTTCAAATGATATTATTAGAGATTTGATTTACTTAGCTCTTAGATAAGTTCTTATTGTTTACCCCTGTCAATTTTAAATTTTCAAGAAGAGTTAATTATAACTCTCCCAGAACATCTTTCAACAAGTTTGATACAAAATAGTTAGTATTATGAGAACTTGAATTGGAAGTGGTGAATAAATTCATGTTTTGTAACTTGTAGTTCTTCTTTATTTTAACACTTATAAAATTAGTAGTGCCTTCTTTATTGCCTACATATTCTAGAATTTGGTAATGAGCTGCCCTGATGTGGGAATTGAAACAAAGCCTGGCAGGTGGTGGAGTTGGAAGTATCCAGGCATAATCTCATTCAGGAAAACAAACAGTTAACAGAAACGGCCTCTGAACTTCAATCTCAAATTCAGATTCTTCAGCAAAGTATCTCCTTGACTCACTCATCGGATGAAGTCAAAAAGGTTCACTTCCAGTTCTCACTTTATGATAATCAAACATCCGGTTATTGCTACGACGACAATAATGCTAGAAAATCTATGACATGGTCATGAATTTGATCATATTATGCTGCATGAGAATATAATTTCACAGCTGAAATCAATCGCATGTGAAATTCTGAAGTTCTGCAAGTTAAAAATTAGTACTACTTCATGTGACCAAATGAGATATTTCTGAGCAGGACTTGAATTCTGAGGTAGCATCAGCATATTCATTGGTTGAAAAATTGACCACCGAAAATGTGGAGCTCCGTGAAAAGGTGAGCACTTGCTTTCTCAAACTGATCATAATGATTTGAATATGATTTCCTAAAACTGCTACATTGGGGTTGATATTTTGTTGCAGCATCATGCATAGGCAAGATGGTTTTCTTTTTGCTATATGCCGAGATCTGTCGGTGTTCACTAAACTTCAAGGAAACGTTTGAATAGAGATTTTTGCTCAACTTAAAATTTACTTTTGCAGGTTAATGAACTAAATGCTGATCTTAATCAGAGAAGTAATGTACCATCATCAGCAGTAAAAATGGACCAAATTGAGGGATCTGCAAGTTCTTCCAATTCTACTAATTTTAAGTTAGAATCAGTTGGGATTACTTCAACTTCAATTCCCATGACAATGGCTTTCAAATCTGATCCGATAAAAATTGAGAGGGATGAAAATGCGAATATGGATGTGCCAAATAATCAGATGATTTCAACTGTGAAAGCATCTGATGTAGATGAAGAAATTGTGCAAGTTTCGTTGGAGGAGGTTATGGCTGGAGATGTGGAGATGCAGGCTGCCGAGAGTGATGATGAACCGTCTGTGTCGCTCTCAGATGCTCCTCTGATTGGTGCGCCTTTTAGATTGGTGTCATTTCTGGCCAGGTACGTTAGCGGTGCAGACTTGGTCGACTAAAGTTCATTTCATTCCTAATATTAGATGCCTCCTACGTTTTGGAGGAGCTTTGAGCTGATTCTTTTTTTTTTTTTTTGGTTGGAGAAGATATACAAGTTTAGGTTTAGGATAGACTGATATTATTAATTGGCCATTGACACGATCTTAATTGAAACTGTGATTGGATACTCTTTTTTCTGATGGAATAAAATTATTTAATCAGTGATTCGGCAAATTATCGAGTTTGTTAAACTCTATCCTCTTCCCTCAGTGGGTATTTTTCTCCATTTGTCATCTCCAATTGTGGATAAAGTTGTCAAACGAGCCACAGTTGAGTCGAGATGAGTCGAACTTGAAACATTTTGATTCACAGAGCCTAGTGAGTTAAACGATCTAAATCTAATAGGCCAACTAAAACAAAATTTAACCGCAGTTGGCTTGCATATCGTGAGTTAAACGAGTATTTGATCGGCGTGCCTTTCTTTACCCCATGTGGTTTTCCGTCGGCAGAAACTCTCATTATCTATGCAACTTTGAAATTCAAGTTTCATATCAAATCAACGTGTTGATATCTTCAAATATCACCTTCTGTTTACCTTTCAAATTTACTCTTCGATTTCTGATTTCGATTCGGTTTTTCAAATTCTGGTTAATTGATTCATGAACTAATGTCGGTGGTAGGCGACATTCTTCTAGATTAGATTAATAATAAAGCTCAGGAGGCGGAGATACAACAAAAATTAAACCCATGTGTGCTTTTTTTGTGACATTATATCGTCTGTTATATGATATTCTAGCATCTGCTGTCGGTATAATTTCGAGCTTTTTGTCTCAATTGAATCTCTCTCCTTTTTTTTTCTTTGAGGTTATTTTAAAGTGGCCTGCGGTAGTTACGGTCGTAATACCATCTGACAGATCGTTAAAGCCACTAATCTTCAAACTTGAGATCCCAAAATCGCGTCTAAAAATAAACTAATAAAATTAATAAGGAAATTCTACTTCGTGTAAATCAATCTAATCCACGTAAATATTTTAGTAAACACTGACAGATCTGGGCATATAGCAAAAAGAAAATCATGTTGTCGATAAGATAGAGATAAATGACACATGACACCATCTCATTAGATGTTTTATTTTATTGCATGACCATATATTTCAAACTGTTGGGAACATTTTTTTATTTATAATTTTTTTTTTTAAATTCTAACTCTAAAATCTAATTTAGAGTAATTTATCAAAACTGTGTCATTTAAAATCAAATATATCTTAACTAATTTAAAACTTGCATAACTTTTGTTGCATATAAGCAAACCTTTTCAATTCAAAGCCATTTTCTTCACATTAGTGTCTTTTTTAACACTAAAATGTAAGAGCAATCCAATCATTTGCACTTGTTCTAATGAAATATTTTTTATTATAACATGAAAAATGTTGCATACTCTTTCTAATCACATTGTATTCTTTTTAATTGTAATTGTTATAGTAAATCACAACTCATACAATTGTTGGAAAAAAGTGTATAAATAGCACAGAAGATAAATTGAGACGAAAGACTAAATATCTTATGCACATTGGAAATTGATTAGCATTAGCGAGTTCGGTGAAATTGATCCATTTTTAAAAGTTTCATTTTTTTAATATTTTTGTGTAAATAAAAAAAAAGTAATTAGTTTCTTTCCATTTGAAATTGTTGCAAAAGTTTTTTTTTAATTTTTTATTGAATAAAGAAAAAAAAAAAAAAAAAAAAAAAACTTCTCTATTGCATTGAAATAACAAAAAAAAGTATGGATTGTTTGTTGCCACATTTATGTAATTCAAGTTGATGGGTTACAAATAAATATCTAACATTCTTCTACTTGACCCATGTGACATTATCTTGAATATGATTTAATAATTAGTAATCATGATGCGCATAATATAGATCAAATCATTCATTATATCGATCAAACATAATATTACTATCAAGTATACAACTAATATGGATCATAGCAGTCGTATGCCATTGTAGTGACACAGTCCCTTCCATATATCACAATATTAATTTTATACTCAATATGACCTATAAAAAGGTATATCTTAATGGTCCACATTAATTTCTTTATTAAAGATAAATTCTGTTAATACATAATTTCATAATTGAACGCATTCAACTTAAAAAAAAAATTAACAGGATTCTTAAATGTATATCAGAAACAACAAATAAACAATCTCAAGAGTGTCAAATATATAAAGAACATAAACATAAAGTCAATACTCGGTAATGCCCATTCGTTCGACATGTTCCGTAAATGTCTTTGGTGGCAATTTTTTTATCAACGGATCCACAATAAATTTGGTGTTAATGTGCTCGATTGACATTATTTGTTTCTGAAATTTTTCTTTAACAGTCAAGTATTTCAACTCCTTGTGTTTAGCATATTTGGAATACTTGTTGTTTTTAGAAAAGAAAACTACTGCGGAATTATCACAATAAATTTTTAGCGGCTTGACGATACTGTCAACAATTCCAAGTCCTGAAATAAAGTTTTGCAGCCATAAACCATGAGCTGTGGCCTCAAAACACGCCACAAATTCAGCCTCCATAGTGGATGCATCAGTGACTGAGTGTTTCGCACTCTTCCATGAGATTGCTCCTCCGGTTAGAAGAAACAAGTAGCCAAAAGTAGATTTTTTGGTATCCACACATCCGGCAAAATCAAAATCTGAATATCCAATCACCTCAAGATGATTAGATCGGTTATATGTGAACATGCGATCCTTCATTCCTTGCAAGTACTTGGGTAATTTTTTTGCAGCTTTCCAATTATCTATGTCTAGGTTACTTTGATACCTGCCCAGCATTCCGTCAACAAAACTAATGTTTGGCCTAGTACAAGTCTGTGCATATATCAAGCTTCCAACAATAGATGCATAAGGAATATTTTTCATTTGTTTACGTTCCAGTTCATTATTTGAACATTGATTGAGATTGAACTTATCTCCTTTCTGAATTAGAACATCACTTGCAGAGCATATTTCCATCCTGAATCTCTCTAGAACCGTATTAACATATGCTTTCTGAGACAATCTCAATAGTCTTTGTGATCTATCCTGGAATATTTCAATTCCAATCACATAAGATGTTTCTCTCATATCTTTTATTTCAAGGTTCATATCGAGATATTTATTAATTTCATACAATAAGCCAAGATCGTTAGTGGCAACCAAGATATCATCAACATACAGAACCATAAATATAAACTTACTCCCACTGACCTTCAGATATATACACCAATTAACGATGTTTTTCTTAAATCTAAAGGAAGTGATGGTATCATTGAACTTAAGATACTATTGTCAGAAAGCTTGTTTAAATTCGTATATTGACTTCTTAAGTTTACACACCATGAGTTCCTTTCCTTCAACTGTCAAAACTTCAGGTTGGTCAATATAAACTTCTTCATCTAAACTCTCATTCAAAAAAGCAGTTTTCACATCCATTAGATGGAGCTCTAAATAATAATGAACTACCATTGCCATAATAATTGTGAGAATCCTTTTTCGAGACAGGAGAAAATGTCTCTTAGTAATCAATGCTGTCTTTCTGAGTATAACCTTTGGCAATGAGTCTGGCTTTATTACATTCGATATTGTCATTTGAGTCGTGTTTAGTCTTAAAGACCCATTTATACTAAACTCTTTTATAACCTTCAAGGCATTCGACGAGTTTCCAAACTTCATTTTATTCCATCGATTTTAACTCATCTTTCATGGCATCTAACTATTTATTAGAATTCTCACTTTCCATAGTTTGTGAAAACGAAACTGGATCATCATCAATTCTTAAGTCAAATTCAGACTCTTGAAGATAAACCACATAATCATTTGAAATAGCAGATATTTTTTCCCTTACAGATCTTCTTAATGGTATTTCTTGTGGTTCATCTATTATAGATTTATTTGTGACAATTTCATCTTGTGGTGTTTAATCATTAATTTGTTGTTCTTGTAAGTCATTGATATGATCAACAACTGTTGGAACAATAACTTAAGAAAAAGTTATAGGTATCAGAACTTTCACCCTAACTTCTTGAATTTTCAATTTATGTGGTTCCAAACTTCCACTGATTTCACCATTTTCAATGAACCTAGCATTTTCAGTTTCAACAATTCTCGTACTATGACTAGGACAGTAAAATCTATACCCTTTAGATTTTTTTAGATAGCTAATGAAGAAACCACTTATTGTTCTTTAATCCAGTTTCTATTCATTTGAATTATAAATTCTTACTTCAGCCGGGTAACTCCAAACACGCAGGTGCCTTAAACTATGTTTCTTTCATGTCCACGGTTCAAATGGAGTATTTGAAACTGCCTTACTAGGAACTTTGTTTAATAAGTACACATCAGTCTTTAAAGCATGCATCCACAATGATAAGGATAAAGATGAATTACTTAACATACTCCTAACCATATCTATTAAAGTACAATTGCGTCTTTCTGCGACACCATTCTGTTCTAGTGTTCCTGACGTTGTGTATTGAGCACATATATCACGACTTTCAAGGAACTTAGCAAATAGACCAGGATGTTGTCCAGTTTCATCATAACATCCATAATATTCACCACCTCTATCAGATCTGACAATTTTCACATTTCTATCTAATTGTTTTTCAACCTCATTGATAAGCACATCAAGAATATTTATTGATTAAGATTTTTCATGCAATAAATAAATATATATATAATGTGAAAAATCATCAATAAATGTTATAAAATATATTTCTCCACCAAAAGATGAAACATCAAAAAGACCACATATATTAGAGTTTATAATTTCAAGGAGTTGTGTGCTTCTTGTGGCTGCTTTCTTAATTATATTTCTTGTTTGTTTTCCTTTAATACAATCAACACAAATGACAAGATCAGTAAAATCTAAATGTGAAAGGATTTCTTTCTTTACCAATCTTTCAATTTTTTCTTTGGATATATGACCCAAACATTTATGTCACAAGTCAGCAGAACATTCATTCACTAAATCACGTTTAGTTCCAACATTATGATGTACGGTTAAAAGAGTCTCAGCAAAAAGGTTATAAAGCTTTAATTTGTACAAACCATCACAAAGAATACTAGAACCAATGAAAATGTTATTTCTAAACAAATGAATATATTCATTCCCAAAAGTAAAAGAATACCCAGTTGTATCAAGTTTGGACAAAGAAATCAAATTGCGAGAAACAGATGGAATATAAAAGGTCTAAATAATGTCCAGTGTCTAAAATCAAACGATAGGTTCCAATGGCTTCAACTGGAGCTTTGACTCGATTCCCCATAAAGATATACTTTTCATTTGGACTTATGATTTAGGTCGTAAGGAATCCATGCATCGTATTAGAAACATAAGTGGTACAACCAGAATCAATACACAAAGTATTATAAGGAACTTCAGCTAAATTTGATTCGAAACATACTAAAGCACTAAGCTTACCTTTCTTTTCAAACCAAGTTTTACGTTTCAAGCAATTTTTCTGATAGTGTCCTTGCTTTCCACATAAATGACACTTATTCTTCTGTTGTTCCTTCTTGTGGATTTGGGCACATAACTGATTTGTCGATGATAGTCATTTCTTGCCTTTTCCATTTTTCTTTCCTGGTTTCTTTCCAGCTCTATTATGATTCATGAGATTGACAGATTGATTTCCTTGTTTCTTAAGCCTTGCTTCTTCTTGAATGAGCATATTTTGTAGTTCACGCACATTTCACTTATCCCTCATAGTATTATAGCTCATATGAAATGAGTCATAATGATTAGGCAAGGAGTTCAGGATAAACGTCACAAGGAAGTTCTCATTCACTTTCATTCCCATAGATTTCAGTCTTGCTGTCATGTTTGTCATTTCGAAAACATGCTCATGCATGATATGAGAACCATCAAATTTAACAATGGTCAAGGTGCCTGTCCCAGCAAGTGACTTATCAGCAGACTCAGGCTGGGAGCATTCTTCCACAAACTTCATAAATTTCTTAGCACTTTTAGTTTTAGGAAATGTGGACTTGATGTTTTTTGCTACAGTCATTCGCATATACATTAAGCTCAGTCTGTTTGATCTTTCCCAAGCATTATAGGAAGATCTCTTATCAACACTGCTAGTTACAGTACTAGCAGCTGGTTTCTCAGTTAAAAGTGTCAAATCAAGATCCAGAACACTAAGGTGAAACTAAACCTATTCGCACCATTTAGAGACATTGAGACCATAAAACTTTGTAACAGACGTAGCTTGCGAATGAAGAGAAACAGGAACAGATACTACAAAATATAAAATATGCTCACTCATTATTGCTTTGAGTAACAATGAAATCAAACAATCATAAATATATATTGAAGTTCTCCTTTGGGTGACACAACAAAATATAATAATAAACATGATCGATGCTCAATCTAATTTTACATAATTGGAAACTAGTATACTCGAAATAGAAACGTTTGCTATCTTTGGATATACTAAAAACACATAATCAAAACATATCAATTACCACGATTGTATTCATAATTATAAAATAACCAATCACCTTTTGGGCGATTCAAAATATTTTATAATAATGAAAATCAAAACACTCATGTCAAAATTATAATTGTCATCATGTTATCTCATTAGCGAGCATCACATAAAACATGAGTAATTGAATTTATTTAATTTGATATCTGAGAAACATTTTCTAATTCGGCCACTTTAATGACTAACAAATTATACATAATTTAGATATCAAATTAAATAATCATGAAACTGTAAATAATATTTTAATCTAGTTTCAATAATTAACCATTACAAAACGTAATTGCCATATATATAGTTAAACAAAAAATCCAAAAAATCAAAAAATTATTTAAATATTTTTGGAGATAAACAGTAACCGACGTGAACAGTGTCGCAGTGAACAGTGACTAGCGTGAACAGTACCAGTGTAAATAGTGACCGGTGAAAATTAGTAATTCCAAAATCTCTTGATCTCACATATTATTCATTTCAATTTTGACAGAAGTCTATACTATTAATCACTAAACATTAGGCAGTATATAAACATGCGATTAACAAAATAAAACTCATAATGAAAAATCAAATATTCTAAAACAAGGCTCTGATACCACATGTAAGTTCTTTTCTTTGTTTTGGGATCTCATATATACGGAAACCCTAATTGTCTATATAAATCCAAATATTAAGATATTGAACAAATTGATTTTCACAAATATAATCAACAGAGAGAGCGTACCTTGATTCATAATTATAAAATAACCAATCACCTTTGGGCGATTCAAAATATTTTATAATAATGAAAAATCAAAACACTCATGTCAAAATTATAATTGTCATCATGTTATCTCATTAGCGAGCATCACATAAAACATGAGTAATTGAATTTATTTAATTTGATATCTGAGAAACATTTTCTAATTCGGCCACTTTAATGACTAACAAATTATACATAATTTAGATATCAAATTAAATAATCATGAAACTGTAAATAATATTTTAATCTAGTTTCAATAATTAACCATTACAAAACGTAATTGCCATATATATAGTTAAACAAAAAATCCAAAAAATCAAAAAATTATTTAAATATTTTTGGAGATAAACAGTAACCGACGTGAACAGTGTCGCAGTGAACAGTGACCAGCGTGAACAGTACCAGTGTAAATAGTGACCGGTGAAAATTAGTAATTCCAAAATCTCTTGATCTCACATATTATTCATTTCAATTTTGACAGAAGTCTATACTATTAATCACTAAACATTAGGCAGTATATAAACATGCGATTAACAAAATAAAACTCATAATGAAAAATCAAATATTCTAAAACAAGGCTCTGATACCACATGTAAGTTCTTTTCTTTGTTTTGGGATCTCATATATACGGAAACCCTAATTGTCTATATAAATCCAAATATTAAGATATTGAACAAATTGATTTTCACAAATATAATCAACAGAGAGAGCGTACCTTGATTCATAATTAGGTTTTGAAGATCAATCCAGTCATCAAGAAATTGGTTTATCTCTCTTGACCCCTTAGGCTTTTCTGATAGTTTTGATGGAGAAGAAACTATCGTCTTCTGTCTTCTTAATCGAGAGAGGATCAATTCCCTTTTAATACTTTAAAAAACTAACTTCCATCAAATTAGTTAATTAAATAAATATATACTTTAATTAATTGACCAATAGGATTTAAGCACTTAATATTATTAAACCATCATTTAATTTGTACATATGGGTCACATTTATGTAACCTAAGTTAATGGGTTACAAAAAAAATATCTAACAGCAAAAAAAAATAGAAATATTTATATTACATAGTGTTTGTCACATATTGTAAAAAGAGAAAAGATAAGTAAAGAGTGTATGAGAAAGGGAAAATGCCTTAAACTCATTTGAAAGTAGTTGACATTGGTGAAATTGGTACAATTGACGCATCTTTTAAATTTTTTTTATAAAATTATGGTTGTACAAAGAAATAAAATTTTTATATTGCATTGAAATAAAAAGAAGAAAAAAAGTATAGAGTGTTTATCCCACTTTGGAAAGATTAGAGAAACTTATGTAAGAAGAAGTGTATAAATAGAATATAAGATAAGTGGAGAGTGTTAGAAAAAAGAGAAAAGGTATTAAGCTCGTTTTGAATGAGTTAACATTGGTGATTTTGATAAGATTTATCCATTTCAACTTGATATCGAAAAATAGAAAGATAGTGACTATGATTCTCTCTTGAGTTGCAAATCCCTAATCTTCTTAAGGTTATTTACGTTGAAATGCAAAAGCTATTGTGAAATAGCCAATGAGATGTACATGTGTTTATGGCTTTACATAGGGTGATTATGAATCATGCATATCAACATTCACATTATATGTTGATATATATCATACATATTGACATTCACATAACATGTTAATATGATACTTGATAAATATAAAATCAATTAAATAAAATGGTACATGAACATATTGTGATTCACTTATCGTAGCATGGGTACACACACACTTGCGTGGATTCACTTATCATGGTATGAGAAGTGTGTGTGAGATATGCATTCCACAATCATTACATATGATTGAGTATAGAATGATAAATTAGTCAAATGACGAATCTACACAATGTTTTATATATCATGTGTCTATGAATATTAACATATGCATTTTGCATCAATACATATAGAGAAATATGGTAAACATGACATTGAGTTAGATATTAATTAGAAATTTCTTGAGGGTTTTGTAAATAGCATAGTTTAGACATTAATAGAAGAATAATTATATGTTTGTCTTCTTATTCTACCCTTTAAAATACTCGTTGACGTATCAAGTAATGATTGATGCTATTAATGTAATAAATTAACTATTTATAATTTATAATATTAATTGCACAAATCATTACTTGACACGTCGACGAGTATTTTAAGAGGGTAAATATAGCATTACTATTAATAAAATATGTTTAGATAATTTGGGTAAATATAGACCATGAAATGAGTGTCTAAATTGGAATTGAATATTAAATAGAATGTCTTGATAGTTTTATGAAATATAAACCTTGGTTAAATATATAAATCATATAATCAGAGGGTAAATTGTAAATGATGTTCATCAAACTAACAAATACATGATTATATTATATAGTGAGAATAGATGCAAAGGAAAGGTTGCACATGGAGTTAAGATGTATATAAAGATTAATTGCACAAGAGTATGAGGAAAGAGTTTATGTAGGCTATGATTATCTAATCATATGTTTAAACATTAATACATATGCACTGTACACTTCTTATATAAAGAAGTAAGATACATAGTTGAACATTAACGAAAAATGTTTAGAGTATTAAAACATAAAACATGATATATGTGTTTGGGAGTTGATCAATGTTTAATTTGAAGTGATGGTTGTGATTGACTAATCATGTAGGGTTTTAGTACATAATTAGATACAATTTTAGTTTAGTTTGGTTAATCGTTATATTAAGATTCTTACTAAATTTTATAAAACGCCTATGTGAATTTTCTTAATTTTCATGAACATATGGTGGTGACATCTCAAGGTAGGGGTGAGCAACGGGCCAGTTTGGTCCGGTCCGGTCCCTAGCCCGGACCAAAACTGGCCCAAATGGTTTCGGGATTAATCCCGAAACCGAAATTGATCCCGGTTTCGCCCAGGTTATTATTATTTATTTTTATTTTTTAACGAAAAAATTATGAAAAATGATAAAATTTTAAAAAATAATAAATATAACAAAATAAATACAAGTATGTAACATACAAATTAAAAGTCTAAATCCAACTATCAAACATTAAAATGAAAAAAAAAAAATACAACATCCAAAATAAATCTAAGTATGTAATATACAAAACTAAAAGTCTAAGTCCAACTATCAAACATTAAAATGTAATATAAGAAACTAAATACAACATAAAAGAAATTCAACTATGTAACATACAAACTAAATGCAACTATCAAACATTAAAATACAAGCTAAAAAACTAAAGTCAATATCCAAAATTAATCCAAGTACTTTAAAATTTAAAAATACAATATAAATAATAAATCCAAGTACATAGTCAATTTCATGGCAGCAACTAGGGGTGGGCAGAACCGGCCCGGAACCGGCGGACCGGATCGGACCACGGTTTCGGGCCGGTTCTTGGGCGGTTCCAAGAGGGGTAGAAATCGGTTCCGGTTCCAAAACTCTTGGAACCGGAACCGGCGGTCCAGTTCACGGTTCCTAGGTCCGGGAACCGGCCCGGACCGTGGGAGTACCGACCCATGGGTTGGTCTGGAAAATGGTTATCCGACCCGGTGACCCATGGGTCGGATGCCCTAAATCAATAAATCTGAAAGTTCAGACTCTGAACTTTAGATTTTAGCTCTCTCATTCCGAAGCTCTGGTAGATTCTTCACCGGTAATAGTCGGCGAAGTGAGGTCCCCAATGCCGGAGAGTGGGACGTGGAGGCTCATCGCGCCGGCGAGGAGATCAGTGAGTTGTTGAGATGCTTTTCAGGGGTATAATTAGTTATAATAATTTTTTTAATGACTTTCTTCAACTTCTTCTTCTTCTCTTCATTTCTGTAATCATTGATTTCTCAGGCTGGAAATTTGTAGGAGGAAGTAGTTGATTTTGATTTCTCAGGCTGGAAATCTGTAGGAGGAAGTAGTTTCTTCAACTCCTCGATTTTCCTTCTCTCTGATTAAGGAGGAAATAGTTGATTTTGCTTTCTCAGGCTGGAAATATGTAGGAGGAAGTTGTTGATTTTGATTTCTCAGGCTGGAAATCTATAGGTGGAAGTAGTTTCTTCAACTCCTCGATTTTCCTTCTCTCTGATTTTATGGGCGATGGATGATTTTTCAGCTTTAATTTGTTTTATTGTTTAAATATTTTAGAAAAAATAAATAAATAAAAAATCAGATGGTAAGAACCGGGACCGGACCGGAACCGGACCGAAAAATTCGGTCCGGTCCCGGTTCGGTACCGGTTCCTCTTGGGACCGGTTCGGGTTCTGGAATTTAAAATCCTGAATATTCCGGTCCAGTCCGGTTCCATGCGGGAACCGGACCGGACCGGACCGTGCCCACCCCTAGCAGCAACCAAGCAATCAATCTAAATAATTGTCACAACCACAATATCAAGTCATCGATATGTCATCTTGTATTTCTAGAAAATTATCATCAGAAGGGTCAATGTCAACAACATCTGCAAAATGACAATATTGAAGATATTAATTAATCCTTAATTTAGAAATAAACATGTAAAACAAATAAATATTAGAATGTTCAAACCTTCTTGTATAGGTGTCAATGTCGTAGTACTACTATCTTCTAGATCATCTGTAAAAACTTTAAAATGATTGAAAGTTTTGATCCAACTTTGTGAGCATATCAGAGCTTCAAGACTTTGTGGGCTTAGAGAACTGCGAAAAGCGTCAAGAACACGACCATCACAACTAAAAGCAGACTCTGACGCCACTATAGAAATTGGAATGATCAATATATTTTTCACAATGACACTCAAAATTTGTTACTTCTCGGAGTGCCTCTTCCACCACAATAAAATGTCAGAACTATCTTGAACAATCTCTAACTTCTTAGACAAATATATATCAATCTCTGACTCAGTAGTTTCATCACCTATCTCAGAAGAATTGTCTGGATCATAAAACATAGAGTACATTGCACTTGAACGATCTTGCGCCAAAAAACTCATTAACTTTGGAGACCTTTGTTGACTACTACTGCTAGGAGGCTGGTCTTCATTGGTTGTATCATATTTATATTTTGTATACAACCTTTGAATTGCATCATCTACTTTCTTTACGTATTCTACAGCTCTTTCACTTCCAAATAAAATGATTAAACAATTTAGTAAAAATTTTGTTTTGCAGCTTGGATAAGAAATAAGTGCAACATAGGCAAACATGTTTATTTTTTTGAAAGATCCCTAATATTTGTCAAATTTTTTAATCATCTCATTGGTCATTCTTCTTAGAGTTATATTCTCGCCGTTATCATGTTTCTCAATAGCAATCTTCAGATTGCAGACTTCGCCTACGTACATATTTGCTGTAATATGCAGAGAAGAAGAAACATGAAGTGTCATTTTATAAAATGTCTATAAGAATTTAATAAATTCTCGAATATATCCTCAATCTTCCATTGTAGGTGCACATTCCACTCTCATTTCTTGCACAAAAGAGCTTTCATTCTCTGCAAGTTTTTCAAACGCCGCTTCAAACTTCTTAGCGTTTGCCAACATCAAATATGTTGAGTTCCAACGAGTAGGAACATCGAGCGACAATTATATTTGCAAGTAGTTTTCACTGCATCAACATAGGCTTTAAACTGTTGCAATCTTTCCAGAGAAGATCTTACGTACTTGACAACTTTTATTAGTCTGACTATGAACGTTTGATGTTCTTTCAAACCGTAAAAAATGATCGACATGTGCAAAACAACTCGTGTGCATATGATCGCCGTTTAAAACAACTCCTTCCAATTTCTAATTGTCTTCGTCAAATAAGAGATAGCGACATCGTTGGAAGACGCATTATCAACGGTGATTGTGGTAACATTTTTAAGGTCTCACTTAAGCAAACAATTTTCAACTTTCTTACCAATGGTCTCACCCTTATGGTTCAGAATCAAACAAAAATTCAAGATCTTCTTTTGCACATGCCAGTCTTGATCAATTAAATGACATGTCAGTACCATGTAATTTAAATTCTGAATAGAGGTCCACGTGTAAGTAGTCAAACACACCCTTTGTGATGTTGAAAAAAAATACTCCTTCAACTTTTGTTTTTCTTTTTAAAATATGCATCGAATATCTCTTACATTGTCCTTCGAGATGACATAATAAACTTCGGATTTAAATACAGACAAAATGACTTAAAACCAATTCCTTCTGTCATTTTCAATGTCAATTCATCGATTATAATCATCTTAGCTAGACATTGTAGCACCCGGTTCCATCGAACCAAAATTTAATCTATTATTAATGACGTACTTTTATGGAAGAATTGGGAGAATTATTGATTAGGTTAATGGATGACTAAGCAAGGGTATTTATGTAAATCAGAAGTTTTAAAAGTGGATAACGTATTTAAGGGAAGAGAGATTGGGTTTAATGAACTGTAGCCGCTACCATTTCACATTTTCCTCTTCGGGTTTTCAGCTCAAGCAGCCGAGCTCTCTAGGCGATTTTCCTCGCCCGATTCTCCTTCAACCTAGGTAAGTCTTGTTTTCTTGCATTTTAGGATTAGTTTACTGAGGAGGATACAATGTGAAGGTTTCGAGGTGTCTGTGATTGAGGGGTGGTTCAGGTTTTTGGTGATAATGGGAATGCACGGGTAGCAGAGCTTCAAATCGATTTCCTCAAACATTTATTGAGGGTGGGTTCAGGTTTTTGGTGATAAATGGGAATGCACGGGTAGCAGAGCTTCAAATCGATTTCCTCAAACATATTATTGATTTTTTTGGTAAGGTTTAGTAAGAGTTGGATTAATGTACTGTCATGACTGTAGGTGAGCAAGTTTTGGAGCAGTTGTAACCGAGCATTTCCAGGAGAGCCAGGTAAGTAAAGTATGCATGTGCCTTCGGGCCTACATCACAAAATAGTAGGGTTATGCATGTTGTGAATGATTTGTATGTCATGCATCATGTTTTTGAAAGATTACGAAAATGAATTTCCATGTAAGAATGGTGAGGTATGAACTGAATGTGAACAGAACAGCTAGCATTGGGAGAATTGATCCCACTCCCAAGGGAACCGAGGGATCAGAACAGCTATTAAGGGAATTCATCCGCCCCTTAATCGAGTAGAGGATGTATGACATTGGGAGAATTGATCCCACTCCCAAGGGAACCGAGGGATCAGAACAGCTATTAAGGGAATTCATCCGCCCCTTAATCGAGTAGAGGATGTATGACATTGGGAGAATTGATCCCACTCCCAAGGGAACCGAGGGATCAGATCAGTTTATGAACATATGTGTATCACTGAGATGAGAAAGTAGAAACTGCATGTTTAGGAATTTATGTTTCAGCAATTCATTCCATTACTGCTTTATTATTAGCATTAGGCTAATAGATGAGTTTTGTGATGTAGGTGTTGAGGATACTACAGGTGAATTCTCTGAGTTCACTGAGGAATAGGCTGGTTAGAGGAGCACATTTATGTTTCGGCCTGATAAACTGATGAGGCGGGTTAACTGGTGTCTGTAATCTGAAAGTTTAGTTGACAGTATTTCAATTTAAGTATGTTGAATTTTCATTACAAAAGTGATTTCAATGTTTTGAATACGATTTCGAGCTTTTCCTGTTAATAGTATTCTATTGGGATTTAATGTTGGCACTCACTGGAATTTTTAGTAATGTAATGGTTTGAAACGTTTTTGAATGGTTTCAGTGAAGAGAGTAAATCCTTTTTGTAGGTTGAGTTGTTGTTCTGTTGTCTATCGGAAGATGTCTCCAGTGGAAGCCATCGGATGATATAGAACAAAGTTTGTCGTTTAGTGATCGGTAAATATAGCTTGTTTTATCGGAAGATGTTATTTTGTTCGTTGTCGGTAGATGAAGTCTAACAGTAGATGTCGGGTTATAGCTATGTGTCTATCGGAAGATATAAGTAGAGATTTTGTCGTTTAGTCACCGGTGGATGTAGAGCAAAGTCGATCGGATGAAGGAAATCATCTGGCTGACGTCATCGGAAGGTGTAGAGTGTATTTTGTCGTTTAGTCACCGGTGGATGTAGAGCAAAGTCGATCGGATGAAGGAAATCATCTGGCTGATGTCATCGGAAGATGTAGAGTGTATTTTGTCGTTTAGTCACCGGTGGATGTAGAGCAAAGTCGATCGGATGAAGGAAATCATCTGGCTGACGTCATCGGAAGATGTAGAGTGCATTTTGTCGTTTAGTGACCGGTGGATGCCGTGTGTAGATCCACCGGATGATGTAGAGAACACTTTGTCGTTTTGCCACCGGATGATGTTTTCCATTTTCTGCTCCAGCCCCTTTTTGTGACTTTGTCCAGCGGGCGATGCGTTTGACTTTTGAAACTTATGAAGTATACTGCGATTTAATCCTTTATTCCTTTTGCCGATTATCCCTCAAAATTTCAACTGAGTATTCAAGCATTGTACAATAGCTTTGTTTATATTTATTTTTACTTAAACGATTTCTGCTGCAAGTTTTCAAAAAAAAAAAAGAAATATGGTTGAAATTTTTAGTCATGTACGGGCATGGCGTGACAAACCGGGTTCAGATAACTCGGGGCGTTACAGTGTGGTATCAGAGACATTCAGTTAAACCGTTCAAAAGATTACTCATCAGTGCCAACCGTCGCATGGAAGTACTCCAACAACTGTAAGTGTTTATGTTAGCCTTAGTAATTAGATATTTATGAACATAGTTAACCTTGTACAGGAAGTCAGTTTGATGGCCAGACGCCCAGGAAAACCTAGGATACCGAGGGAAATGCCAAACTTGAGGAGTGAGGAAGAACCTAGTGTTATTAGGCAATTAACAGACTTGGTACGTCAGCAAACAGACTTAGTGCGTCAGCAGTCCGATCAGTTGGGGGTGTTACTGAACCGAGAGGTACAGGGGAGTGCCAACTCAGGTTCTAGCAATGAGCATTCAGGAGACCGATTCCGAAAGCTTCAGCCGCCCACGTTTGATGGAAAATCATCTAACCCGATTGTTGCTGAAGAGTGGTTGAGGAAGATTGAAAGCATGCTCCGATGTGCCAACGTCGGAGAAGGAGACAAGGTCACCCTGGCGACCTTTCATTTTGCTGGAGACGCCCAGCTTTGGTGGGAGACAATTGAGACCACCACTGACATTCTGACTATGACTTGGTCACAGTTTAAGAACATCTTCTATGATAAATATTTTAATAGCACAGTCCAGGCAGCAAAGAAGGTAGAGTTTTTGAACTTGAAGCAGACAGGGTCTGTGGCTGAGTACGTTAGACAATTTGAGTCCCTGTCCAGATTCGCTGGACACTTTATTCACCGAAATGAAGATAAGGTGTTTCAATTCATGAATGGACTGAAACCTAGAAATGTACAGGAGGGTCAAGTTTTCTGGTTATAAAGGTTTGCCCTTCAGTGATGTTGTGTCCACAGCATTGGAGGTAGAAGAAGCTGAATTGAAATGTGCTGGACTGAAGGAAACTCCGAGAAAGTTTGTTCAACCACCGCCGCAGAGAGGAGTAAAGAGGTCCAATGAAGGCCAGCACAGCCAAGGGATAGGGAAGAAGGTACCAGACACCAAGACGTTTCCTCAGTGCCCAAAGTGTTCGAAGAATCACTCGGGCGAGTGTAGATTTGGATCGGGTAAGTGCTTCAACTGCGATGAGGTTGGACACTTGTACAAGGATTGCCCAAAGCCCCAGATCGTTCGATGTTTCCATTGCAACAAGGTTGGCCATGTCAACAGAGACTGCCCAGCTTTGAACGGTGGCCCTGCCAGGATTAAGCCAAGAATATTCTCCATGATGGAGTCAGGTGATGAGGACCAGTCTGCTGTAGTGTCAGGTACTGTATTGATTAACTCTGTACCTGCTTTTACTTTGATAGATTCGGGTGCAACTCATTCTTTTATAGCCTCTGCATTTGCTGATAAGTTAGATGTACAGTTTACTCCTTCTGAGCATGTGTATAACGTAGCATTACCTTCTGGTGAGCACATGCACTCCAGTCAAATGATGCCTGATAGCGTGGTGTTAGTAGGGAATATGAATTTGCCTGCTGACCTCATTGTTATGGACATAATGGGATTTGATGTGATCCTTGGAATGGATTGGTTGTTTAAGCATTATGCCACAATAGATTGTAGAACTGGAATTGTTAGTTTTCAACCCCCTAGTGGTTTAAACCATACCTTCCAAGCCCTGAAGAAGAGTAAGGAAATGACTGTAATGACTTCTGTTAGTTGTAGACCCTCCCCTTGCAGAGAGTATTTGTGCTTTTTGGCCAGTGTTTTAGACACCCAGCAAGTAGAAAAATCAAGCCCCAAAAACGTTTTAGTTGTCCAAGATTTTCCAGAGGTATTTCTAGATGACCTTCCTGGCTTGCCACCAGATAGGGAAATTGAATTTGTGGTAGATGTTTACCCCAGCGCTGAGCCAGTATCTAAGAATCCATATAGACTAGCACCAACAGAACTTAAAGAGTTGAAGAAACAGTTAGAGGATTTGTTGGAGAAGGGGTTCATACGCCCTAGCTTTTCACCATGGGGTGCACCTGTCCTTTTTGTAAAAAAGAAAGACGGATCAATGCGTATGTGCATAGACTATAGAGAATTGAATAAGCTAACTGTCAAGAACAAGTATCCACTGCCGAGAATTGATGATTTATTTGATCAGCTTAAGGGTGCAATAGTTTTCTCTAAAATTGACCTTAGGTCCGGTTATTACCAGTTGAAGGTTAAATCTGAAGATATCCCAAAGACTGCCTTTCGCACAAGGTATGGACATTATGAGTTTTTGGTTATGTCTTTTGGTTTGACAAATGCGCCAGCAGCCTTCATGGATCTCATGAATAGGGTGTTTCGCGAGTATCTGGACAAGTTTGTCATTGTATTCATAGATGATATTTTAATCTATTCTAGAACTAAGGAGGAGCATGCAGGACACCTAAGCTTGGTGTTAGGATTGCTGAGGCAGCACCAACTTTATGCCAAATTTTCTAAGTGTGAGTTTTGGTTGGACAGAGTTCACTTTCTTGGTCATGTGATCTCTGGAGATGGGATATCTGTTGATCCAGCCAATGTTCAAGCTGTTAAGGAATGACCCCAACCAAAGAATGCTACGGATATCCGGAGTTTTCTTGGATTAGCAGGATATTATAGGAAATTCATCGAGGGATTTTCAAAGATTGCCACACCCCTTACTATGTTAACAAGGAAAAATGTGAAGTACAATTGGACTGATAAATGTGAATCCAGTTTCCAGACCTTGAAGCAGAAACTGACCGATGCCCCAATTTTAACTCTTCCTGTCGAAAATGGTAAATTCAGTATTTATTGTGATGCTTCCAAGGTTGGACTTGGTGGTGTTTTGATGCAAGATGGAAAGGTTATAGCTTATGCTTCTAGGCAGTTAAAAGTACAAGAAAAGAATTACCCCACACATGACTTAGAATTAGCTGCTGTGGTTTTTGCATTAAAGATTTGGAGGCACTACCTGTATGGACAAACCTGTGAGATATTTTCGGATCATAAAAGCCTGAAATACATTTTCACGCAAAAAGAACTGAATATGAGGCAACGTAGGTGGTTAGAGTTTGTCAAAGACTATGATTTTGAGATTAAGTACCACCCTGGCAAGGCGAATGTGGTGGCTGATGCTTTGAGTAGAGTGACTCCTTCAGTCTCTACATTGATTCTAGAAATACCGATAACTTTAGAGACAGAATTCCAAAGATTTAACCTAGAAGCTGTGTCTAGTGTGTCAGCCATGCTTTCGGCCATATCTTTGAGGCCAACTATTTTGGAGAAAATAAAGGAAGTTCAAATGAATGACGCTGAGTGTAATAAGTATAATTTGTGCATAGATTCTACTGACAAGTCGGATTTCAACTGCTCAGCTGATGGAATTCTCAAGTTTCAAAATAAATGGTTTGTTCCGGCTGATATTGAACTTAGGAAGGAAGTCCTATTTGAGGCACATTTCTCCAGATTTTCTGTTCATCCTGGAGGTACGAAAATGTACAGAGATCTCAAGCAACATTATTGGTGGCCGGGTATGAAGAGAAGTATGGAGGAGTATGTGGAGTCGTGTCTGGTCTGCCAACAAGTCAAAACCGAACATCAGAGGCCTGCTGGAACATTGCAACCCTTACCAGTTTCCGAATGGAAATGTGAACAAATAACTATGGATTTTGTTATAGGATTACCTAGAACAGTAAAAGGTCACGATGCAATTTGGGTAATAGTTGATCGTTTAACCAAATCAGCTCACTTTCTGCCAATGAAGATAACATACTCGATGGATCAATTGGCTGAGTTGTATGTGCACGAGGTTGTTAGACTGCATGGAGTCCCAAGCACCATAGTTTCAGATCGAGACTCCAGATTTACATCCAAGTTCTGGAAAAGTTTGCACAAGGCTATGGGAACACAGCTTAGTTTTAGCACAGCCTTTCATCCTCAAACTGATGGACAATCCGAGAGAACTATCCAAACGTTGGAGGATATGCTTCGTGCATGTGTACTAGAATTTCAAGGTTCTTGGAGTAAGTATTTACCATTGGTTGAGTTCTCTTATAATAACAGTTTTCAAGCAACAATTGGCATGGCACCATACGAGGCATTGTATGGACGGAAGTGCAGATCTCCATTATATTGGAATGAAGTTGGAGAAGCACAGTTGATTGGTCCTGACATTGTGCAGCAGACAGTGGAGAAGATTGCTCTTATCCGACAAAGAATCTTAACAACTCAAAGCCGGCAGAAAAGCTATGCAGACAAAAGACGAAGAGAATTAGAATTTGATGTTGGTAATGAAGTTTTCCTTAAGGTGTCACCTTTCAAAGGAGTTGTGAGATTTGGGAAAAGAGGCAAGTTGAACCCCAGATACATTGGACCTTTCCAAATCGTGAAGAGAATTGGGAAGTCAGCATATCAACTTCAGTTACCAGCCTCTCTGGAGGGAGTTCATAATGTGTTTCATGTTTCCATGCTTAAGAAATGCGCTAGAGATCATTCACAGATTATAGAACAGCAGAACATTGAAGTCCTTCCTACTCTTGCATTTGAGGAGAAACCAGTAAAAATCTTAGATTATGCAGTAAAGGTATTACGCAACAAACAGGTTCCACTGGTAAAAGTCTTATGGCATAACCAGAGCGTTGAGGAGACAACTTGGGAACGCCAGCAGGACATGATGGACCAATATCCGGAACTATTCAGGTACTGAATTATGAGGACAAAATTCTTTTAAGGAGGGTAGATTGTAGCACCCGGTTCCATCGAACCAAAATTTAATCTATTATTAATGACGTACTTTTATGGAAGAATTGGGAGAATTATTGATTAGGTTAATGGATGACTAAGCAAGGGTATTTATGTAAATCAGAAGTTTTAACAGTGGATAACGTATTTAAGGGAAGAGGGATTGAGTTTAATGAACTGTAGCCGCCACCATTTCACATTTTCCTCTTCGGGTTTTCAGCTCAAGCAGCCGAGCTCTCTAGGCGATTTTCCTCGCCCGATTCTCCTTCAACCTAGGTAAGTCTTGTTTTCTTGCATTTTAGCGATTAGTTTACTGAGAGGATACAATGTGAAGGTTTCGAGGTGTCTGTGATTGAGGGTGGGTTCAGGTTTTTGGTGATAAATAGGAATGCACGGGTAGCAGAGCTTCAAATCGATTTCCTCAAACATATTATTGATTTTTTTGGTAAGGTTTAGTAAGAGTTGGATTAATGTACTGTCATGACCGTAGGTGAGCGAGTTTTGGAGCAGTTGTAACCGAGCATTTCCAGGAGAGCCAGGTAAGTAAAGTATGCATGTGCCTTCGGGCCTACATCACAAAACAGTAGGGTTATGCATGTTGTGAATGATTTTGTATGTCATGCATCATGTTTTTGAAAGATTACGAAAATGAATTTCCATGTAAGAATGGTGAGGTATGAACTGAATGTGACAGAACAGCTATTAAGGGAATTCATCCGCCCCTTAATCGAGTAGAAGATGTATGACATTGGGAGAATTGATCCCACTCCCAAGGGAACCGAGGGATCAGAACATCTATTAAGGGAATTCATCCGCCCCTTAATCGAGTAGAGGATGTATGACATTGGGAGAATTGATCTCACTCCCAAGGGAACCGAGGGATCAGATCAGTTTATGAACATATGTGTATGCAACTGAGATGAGAAAGTAGAAACTGCATGTTTAGGAATTTATGTTTCAGCAATTCATTCCATTACTGCTTTACTTATTTAGCATTAGGCTAATAGATGAGTTTTGTGATGTAGGTGTTGAGGATACTACAGGTGAATTCTCTGAGTTCACTGAGGAATAGGCTGGTTGGAGGAGCACATTCATGTTTCGGCCTGGTAAACTGATGAGGCGGGTTAACTGGTGTCTGTAATTTGAAAGTTTAGTTGACAGTATTTCAATTTAAGTATGTTGAATTTTCATTACAAAAGTGATTTCAATGTTTTGAATACGATTTCGAGATTTTCCTGTTAATAGTATTCTGTTGGGATTTAATGTTGGCACTCACTGAAATTTTTAGTAATGTAATGGTTTGAAACGTTTTTGAATGGTTTCAGTGAAGAGAGTAAATCCTTTTCCGTAGGTTGAGTTGTTGTTCTGTTGTCTATCGGAAGATGTCTTCAGTGGAAGCCATCGGATGATATAGAACAAAATTTGTCGTTTAGTGATCGGTAAATATAGCTTGTTTTATCGGAAGATGTTATTTTGTTCGTTGTCGGTAGATGAAGTCTAACAGTAGATGTCGGGTTATAGCTATGTGTCTATCGGAAGATATAAGTAGAGATTTTGTCGTTTAGTCACCGGTGGATGTAGAGCAAAGTCGATCGGATGAAGGAATCATCTGGCTGACGTCATCGGAAGGTGTAGAGTGTATTTTGTCGTTTAGTCACCGGTGGATGTAGAGCAAAGTCGATCGGATGAAGGAAATCATCTGGCTGATGTCATCGGAAGATGTAGAGTGTATTTTGTCGTTTAGTCACCGGTGGATGTAGAGCAAAGTCGATCGGATGAAGGAAATCATCTGGCTGACGTCATTGGAAGATGTAGAGTGCATTTTGTCGTTTAGTGACCGGTGGATGCCGTGTGTAGATCCACCGGATGATGTAGAGAACACTTTGTCGTTTTGCCACCGAATGATGTTTTCCATTTTCTGCTCCAGCCCCTTTTTGTTGACTTTGTCCAGCGGGCGATGCGTTTGACTTTTGAAACTTATGAAGTATACTGCGATTTAATCCTTTATTCTTTTTGTCGATTATCCCTCAAAATTTCAACTGAGTATTCAAGCATTGTACAATAGCTTTGTTTATATTTATTTTTACTTAAACGATTTCCGCTGCAAGTTTTCAAAAAAAAAAAGAAATATGGTTGAAATTTTTAGTCATGTACGGGCATGGCGTGACAAACCGGGTTCAGATAACTCGGGGCGTTACAGACATTCTCTAGCACCCATCATAGTAAATATATGTATACTAGCACTCTTGCCTTCAATAGTTTTAAAGGACAAAGTTGGTTGCCTATTGTTCATAGTTTCGTGATTACTTTTTGCATACTTTGATATGCTTTATCATACTTGAAGTCTCATTCTTCGTCGGGTGTGCTGTATATATTTGCCCACAATAATTACATTTTGATTGATCTGTTCCTGGTACCTTACTGAAGTGAAGTCAAGCCATAGATTTAGATTTTTCCGAATCCATATACAAACTTTCACTTTGGGGAGGATTCATCCTACTATAGAGCAAAAACACATCGAACAAACAACCCACAACATTAATTACCAGCCAACAAACATTAAATGAATCAACAGCCAACAAACAACATATACAATTAAACAATGAGCACATTATCAGCAGAATCTTTAATTTGATTTGGATTCACAGCAAGGCAACCCCACAAAGTCACAAACATAAAATTACATAATAAAAATAATATAAAATTCTAAACAGCAAAAAAAAATCACAATGTCCTTGGTCAACAGTTTCGAAGAATCTCCCACCAGACCTAATTTTTACTAACACAAAAATTACATAATAAAGAATAAACACATACAGTGAGGTGAAATGAACAATTTTCAAGATTGGAGCAGTCGAGCGGCGAGCAGGGAGCAGTGACCAGGGAACAATTGAGCACCTAGAAGCGTCTGCAATTTTTACGTAGAATTAAGATTAAGCATTTTACCCAAACAAAATTAAGTATTAAGGATTATATAGTGACTAAAGTCACAAACATACAGTGAGGAGTAGGCGTGGACAGACTACAAAGGCAAGCCGAATCGGAGCAGGGAGGTCGGTTATTCAGATGTCGAAGGTCGGGTGTTCCGACTTCAGAGGTCACAACTCGCAAGTCGGAAGTCTGGTGTTCGGGAATTCTGAAGCTCGACAAGTCGAAACTCGGGGGTCAGAGCAGGGAGCAGGGGAGACCGAAACCAGAGAGGTCATTCGAAGTTTCGAAGCAGGGGAGACCGAAACTGGGGACTGGTGTTCGGAGGTCGGGTGTTCGGAGGTCAGGTGTTCGGAGGTCAGGACTCGGTTGTTTGCCTGTTAGGGATTTAAGAAAACTGAACTGAAGAGTGAAGACTCGTTCAGTCGTTGAACGAATTTGCAATTTGGCTTTAAGTTCGGTCCTACGGTCCAATTCTGGTTTTTCGGGAATTCGGGCTGTGGATCGAGAACCGAACCGATTGTCTTCGATTCCAAAGACTTCGAACCGAGGAACGGACTGTGGTCCAT